>ML777943.1:735151-798597 GCA_009831015.1 Picea engelmannii | reverse complement strand
TGGGGAAGCATCACTTGTTTCATCCTTAAGTGCTTGAGTGGTTAGATGCCAGTGAAGGCAGTCCAAGTGGAATAAAACCCACTTGGGGCATGCTTGGCCCTAGGGTGTGAAATCATTGTATCCTTTGTATATCTTGTATTCATGGTACATCTTTGTTGTAACATTGTATAATCTTGTAATTAATTCTAGTCCTTGGGGTTTGGGTAGTCTGTTTTGATTTAATTGTAAAACATCTTGTAACGAAACACCCTTACATTTAGTTGACCCCATTACCCAACCTTAGGCACTAGTCATTAGTTGACTTAGGGAAAGGGCTGCCTGACATATAGGCTTAGGATTAAACTTGCATTGCTGCTTGTCATTTAGGCTAGATCATCCTTTGGCCTATAAACAATTAAAACTAACTCCTAGAACATTGTAATTAAAATCCATTTAGTAACTAGGGACAACCCCCCTTGGTTTCCCTAGGAGTAAGCCTAGACGGAAGAAGTTCTTGTCAAGGTGACAGTGTGGGCAGGAACTTAGACATTGTGTCTCCGAGGGAACACTAAGTGAGCCGGACTTAGCTCACGTCTGCAAGTGTGCATTAGGGCGACAACAGGTTCATTATGAGTTGGGTCCAAATATGGATGCTCTCGTCGCACATCCTTGTGCATTCCTGTTCTAGGATTTTAATGTTTGCAAATGATGCATGCATTAGATTTTCCCTTTGTTCCCTTTCTTCTGGTGGTGTCCTTGGTACTATGTGTGATTCAAAATCTTCTATCTTGGAGCGGAACCCTTTTATTACTTCGCCAATATTGGACACATGTTCTTCCATTGTGGCTTCGACTATAATTGTTACTTCTGGGATTTCTTTATACAATTTTTGGATGGCCATTTGTATGTGTTTCACCATTTGCTCGTCTTCATCCTTCTCTTTCAATGCTTTCTCGGCCTCATTCTTCAGCTTCAGTGTGGTTTCAACTATTTTCTCCACTGCGCTCTTTTCGTGTAGAGTCGTTGTGTATTCCTTCTATATCTCTGTCTTTTCTGCCCTTTTTGTGCTTTTAACGGTCTTGTCAGTACTAAATTGCACAATTGTTCTAGCTTCTGTGTTCATTTACTGCGCAAATGTTTTGTTGATGTGTATTGTTTTCTTAATTGGCACAGTTTCAACCCTCTGCGCGACACTCATTCCTTCTTTGTAATTTCTTCTTCCTTTGTACTTTGTAATTTTTTTATCTTTTTATTTTTCTACTTTTTTATTTATTTTTCTTTGTTTTACTTTTTATTTTATTTTCTTTATTTTTCCTACTATAGTACACTACTATGGTACATGTCTTATTCCGCAGCTCACATTATTGCGTAAATTTCCGGCCCTCTTTATAGGGTTTCATCCGACTTACATTCACCATTCCTCCCAGAAGTTCTCCATTCAATGTTTCCAACTACGCAGCACTTGTCTATGTCACCTACTTAATAACATATGGGCCTAACCAATGCATTCGGAACTTTCCAGGATGTTGCATAAACTTCTTGTCATTTTACAATACTAAGTCTCTGACTTGGAATTTTTTCTTCTTAATATGTCGATCATGCCATGCTTTCTCTCTGGCCTTTTGAACTTGTTGGTTGAATCCTGCGACAAATCTATCCTCCTCAAGTTGTAATAATTATGACAATCTCTCCTCTATTGCGCTAGAGTCAAAAAGATCAGTGATAGTTGCAATGCGTAGACTCGACACAATAAAGTCCATTGGCATGACTGCTTATTTTCCATAGACCAATCTAAAAGGTGTATGTCCTGTCAAATTTTTGTTTATGCTCCTATATGCCCATAATACTATGGAAACCCTTAAGTTCCAATCATCTCTTCTTACGTTGCAGATATTTGTCAGCGTATTCTCTAGGATTTTATTAAATGATTCTACTATTGGGTATGTGTTATATTCTTTGCATGTGTGTGTGTGGGTGCGTCAGATTTGACAACTACGTTTGACGATCCCGAATTAAGGGATTATGGTTTTGGTAGCTACGGAATACCTAAAAACATTGTATATATTGTATGGTGAATGGTGAAACTAATACAATAAACAGTTGAAAGGTGAGGCACCAAGGAAGTTTGGTTTTATCCTGATTAAGGGATTCCAGCGTAAATCTCTGCGTACTATGTGTATGAGCCATTGATTAATTTATGTTTTTCTTAAGAATCTATATGCATTTCTTTACTTCACAAGCTTAAAACTTACATGTGGTATCAGAACTTGTATTTGGCTTTAGAGGGATGCCTTTTGTTGCTGAGGGTTTGGCTCGGTCATGATAGATCAAGTTTATCTTGGGTCTGTGATAAACCTGGGTTTATTGGGAGATTTTGCAGTGGTTATTCAAGTATACAAAGAGGAATGGCGAGCTCTTTTAGAATTGAGATAGAGAAGTTCAATGGTAAAAATTTTGAGCTGTGGAAGCTCAAGATGGAGGACCTTCTTGTAGAAAAAGAACAATGGATCGTTGTGGATCCTGGTACATAGACTACTAGTATGCAGCCTATTGGTACATAGACGACTGGTACACAACCTACTAGTACACCAACTACTAGTACACCACCTACTGGTATGTCGAAGGAAGATTGGGAGAAGTTGGACAGAAGAGAAAGGAGTACTATTCGACTCTAACTGGAAGATTCGATGTTGTTGAATGTATTGGGAGAATCTACAGCCAAGGAACTATGGGATAAGTTAGGGAATTTGTATCAATCAAAGTCCCTCGTAAACAAGTTGTTTCTTCGAAAGAAGTTGTATCATCTTAGGATGGAAGATGGAGATTATGTGACAGAACATCTAAATGCCTGTAATAATCTGGTAAGTCAACTTGTCTCTGTTAATATTACAATTGCAGAAGAAGATGAGTGTATTACTTTGTTATGTTCTTTTCCAGACTCTTGGGATAATCTAGTTGTAGCAATTGGTAGTACCACTCAATCTATATTGAAGTATGAGGATGTAGTTGCATCCTTTTTATCTGAAGAGATGAGGCAGAAAAACATGGATGGTCATAGCACAGATGCTTTATTTGTAAGAGGTCATACCCAAGACAGGAATCATGGTAAGTCTTTGGGGGGGAGATCTAAATCTACAGGTAGATCTAAGTCTCCAAGAAAATATTTGAGAAAATGTTGGAAGTGTGGTAAAACGAGGCATTATAAGAAAGATTGCAAGTCTAAGAAGGTTGATAAACCAAAGGGATTGGATAGTACCTCTTCCACAGAGGCGAAAACCTCCACTGAAGAAGGAGGTGATGTTTACCTAGCATCTATAGGTACACATGGAGACCGTGATGTATGGTTGATCAACTCAGGTGTGTCATACCATATGACTCCTCATAGGGAGTGATCTATGAATATGAAAAATACGATGGTGGTGATTTATTCGTAGGAGATGACTCGACGGCCAGAATCATGGGACGTGGAAGGGTTAAGTTGCTACTAAAAGATGGAAGGATTAGAACTCTCCCTGGGGTTCTGCACATTCCAAAACTAGCCAAGAGCCTAATATTTGTAAGCAAGTTAGATGATGCGGGAGTGGATATTGTATTGGGAAAGGGAACTTGCAAGATGGTACGAGGAGCAATGGTGTTGATGCGGGGAGTTCAGTGTGGAACTCTCTACAATTTGTTGGGAAGCACTTATACTAATGGGTATAATAGTTATGTTTCCCCTGAGCAGACAAATAAAGAAGACAAGGCCAATACTGTCCCTGGAAAGAAGACCATGTTGTGGCATCAAACACTGGGGCATATTGGAGAAAAGGGCCTTCGAACACTACACGGTAAAGGTATGGTTGAAGGTATGTCTAATTTCACTCTAGATTTTGATTTCTGTGAACATTGCATATATGGAAATTAGAATCGAGTAAGATTCACATCTGGTGCTACAAGAGAAAAGGGGATCTTAGAGTTGATCCGCAGTGATGTGTTTGAACCTGTGCCTGTTCCATCACTAGGTAAATCAGTGTATTATGTTTCATTCATAGATGATTTCTCAAGGAATACATGAATTTATTTTCTTAGAAAGAAGTCTGAGGTATTTGATAAATTTAAAGAGTTTAAGGCTCTGGTAGAAAATCAGATAGAGAAGAAAATAAAGGTATTGAGGACAGATAATGGTGGAGAATTCTGCGGAAATGAATTCGAAGAATTACGTAAGAAGTGTGGTATAGCAAGGAAGAAGACTACTCCATACACACCTCAGCGGAATGGAGTTGCAGAAAGGATGAACGGGACATTGATGGAAAAATCAAGGAGCATGCTCAGTGGTGCTGAGTTAGGAAAGGAATTTTGGGCAGAGGCAGTGGATACAGCATGTTACCTGGTCAATCGATCAACCTCATCAGCGCTAGATGATAAAAATCCATAGGAGGTATGGACTGGAAAGAAGCCATGTCTTGAGCATTGTAGAGTGTTTGGTTGTGATGCTTATGTACATGTTCCAAAGGAAAATAGGAGTAAGATGGATAAAAAAAGCTGAAAAATGTATCTTTATTGGTTATAAAGATAGTGTGAAAGGTAACAATCTTTGGAACCTAAAAACTAAGAAGATTGTTTACAGTCAGGATGTTGTGTTTAGAGAGGTAAAATATGTTTCCAAACAGGAATTCCTACCAAGGAAAGAAGAACCTAAGAAAATAGAATTTGAGTTGGATGATGAAAAATCTGAATCATCTAAAGAAGATGAAGCAGAAGAAGAAGAACCTCATACCCCAGTATTGAGGAGATCGGTGAGGGAAAGAAGGAAACTAGAAAGGTATAGTCCACTTGATTTCATTTCTAATTTTGTTTATCTATTACTGATGATGATCCCAGAACTGTCAAGGACGCAGTGAATTCAGAGGATAGTAAACTATGGAAGAAGGCCATGGTTGAAGAAATGGATTCCTTAGATAAGAACAAGGCATGGGATATAGTTGAGTTGCCAGCTGAAATAAAATCTATTGGTAGAAAATGGTTGTTTAAGAAGAATTTTAATGCAGAAGGAAAGGTGGAGTAGTACAAAGCTTGGTTAGTAGCAAAAGGTTATTCCTAGGTAGAGGGAATTGACTTTGGTGAGATTTTTTCTCTTGTTTCCAAGTTAACGTCTATTAGATTTATTTTATCTATTGTTGTTGCTTTTGATATTGAAGTGGAACAGATGGATGTGAAGACAACATTCCTACATGGGGATCTGGAAGAAGAAATCTACATGAAGCAGCCAAAAGGCTTTGTAGTGAAGGGAAAGAAAGAGTTGGTCTGTAAGCTAAATAAGTCACTATATGGTCTGAAGCAATCACCTAGGATGTAGTACCAAAATTTTGGCACATGCATCCTTGGATTTGGATTTGTGAGAAGCAGGATTGATCACTATGTATATTCCAAGCAGGTTGGTAATCACATCATTTATGTAGTGGTGTATGTTGATGACATGTTGTTGGTAGGAAATAACATGGATGTTATCAAGGAGGTGAAATTGTATCTATCCTTCAAATTTGACATGAAGTATCTCGGTGTTGCTAACTTCATTCTGGAATGGAGATTAAAAGAGATCGTGCAAACAAGAAACTCGGGTTGAATCAGAGAAAATATGTGGAGACGATATTGCAGAGGTTTAATATGCATGGAAGTAAATCGGTCAAGGTTCCTATTCCTATAGGTGTAAAGTTATTTGCATATTAGTGTCGCAAGACACAGGAAGAAGAATATGACATGTCCAATGTTTTGTATTCTAGTGCAGTTGGCAGTTTGGTGCATGCAATGGTCTGTACTAGACCATACATTGCACATGTAGTGGGAGTTTTGAGCAGGTGTATGTCAAAACTAGGGAAGGAGCATTGGACAGCAGTAAAGAGGGTCTTCATGTATCTTCGTGGCACTACCAGTTATGGATTGTGCTACCAAGGAAGACCAGGATTGGACAGAGTGGTGGACATACATGGTTTTGTTGATGCAGACTGGGCTGGAGATCTGGATCGCAGAAGATATACAAGTGGGTATGTGTTTAACCTATTTGGAGGAGCAATCAGTTGGATGAGAAAAATACAGGTTGTAGTGGCACTCTCAACTACATAAGTTGAATACATGGCAGCCACCCATGCAAGCAAGGAAGCAGTATGGTTATAGATATTGTGTTCAGGTATTGGGTTGGTACAACAAGAAGTGAGATTAGATTGTGACATTCAAAGTGAAATATTCCTGGCAAAGAACCCAACTTATCATTTGAAGGTGTTGTTGGAAGAGGTTGACACTTTGAAGGATGTTGTAGATTCATTGACAAAGTCTGTGAGCACAGAAAAGTTCTCCTAGTGTAGAGTAACAATGGGCATTGTTGCCTTGGATTGTTGACTATATAATCCTGTGAACCCTTGTATGCAAAGGAAACAACAAGTGGGAGAATGTTGGGTATGTGTTAAATTCTTTGCATGTGTGTGTGTGGGTGCATCATATTAGACAATTGTGTTTGACGATCCCAAATCCCTTCGTCCTTCATGTCATGTGCGTTGGGTGTTTTCCTAGAGGGGTCCCAGGGGGGGTAGGTATGGCCCCCCTTGGTTATGCACAGCGTTCGGCTCCGGGCAGCAGCCCGTAGCCGACGAGGTTCGGGGCAGCACCCCGAAAAAACATTTTTGCGTGGTTTTTGTTATTTTAGCAAATTTTGCTATTTTTAGCGATTTTCTAAATTAATCTCAGATTAAGGGATTATGGTTTTGGTAGCTACAGAATACCTAAACAATGTATATAATGAATGGTGAATGGTGAAATTAATACAATAAAGACTTGAAAGGTGCGGCACTAAGGAAGGTTGGTTTTCTCCCGGTTAAGGGCTTCCAACCTAAATCTCTGTGTACTGTGTATGAGCCATTGATTAATTTATGTTTTCCTTAAGAATATATATGCATTGCTTTACTTCACAGGTTTAAAACTTACATCTCCTCTATTGCGCTAGAGTCTGAAAGATCAATGATAGTTGCAACGCGTAGACTCGACACAATAAACTCCATTGGCATAACTGCTTCTTGTCCATAGACCAATCTAAAAGGTGTATGTCCTATCAATTTTTTGCTTGTGGTCTAGTATGCCCATAATACTACGGAAACCCTTAAGTTCCAATCATCTCTTCTTACGTTGAAAATATTTGTCAGTGCATTCTCTAGGATTTTATTAAATGCTTCTACTATGCCATGGACCTAAGGTTGATATGGCATGGTCCTCTCATGGTGGATTTGAAATTCTTCGATCAATGTTGCAATTGTCTTATTGATTATGTGTGTCCCTTGATCACTCGGAAAAATGCGCGGACATCCAAATCTCGTGACTATGTTCTCAAACAGAAAGTGTGCAGCAATCTATGCGCCACAATCTATCATCGGTGTTGCTTCTATCCATCTGGTCAGATATTCTATCCCAGTAACGATATACCTAGTTCTTGATCTTCTTGTTGGTGGATTGATTGGCCCAACAAAAACTATTGCCCATTTATCAAAGGCTTGTAATGTAACTTGTGGATTCAAAGGCATCTCATCCCTTTTGGATGGATTTCCTACCCCTTGACAAGCATCACATGTTTGACAATACTATTTGGCGTCCTTGTGAAGTGTGGGCTACTAGAGCCCTACGCACAAAATCTTCTTCCTTGTTTCTTTGTCTACATAGTGTCCTCCTACTATCTCGTCGTGTGATTCTACAAGTATCATCGACCTTTCATGATCTACCACACATCGTTGTAATATCTCATCGGCACCTAACGTGTATAAGCTTCCTGCAATAACAACAACCATATGCATATTCTCCCCCCAAACACTGGCTTGTTCACTAAGAATTTTAGTGTAGAATGGTTTATGTACATCTTGAAATGTGAGTCCAACAAGTAATGTCTAAACTTCTATAGTGCATATACCATCATCAGTCCTTCCTATTCTGTCGTGGTATAATTATTTTCTATTGTCGACAGTTTCCTACTTGCGAAGGAAATTGGATTGTCTATGTCTCCTTCACTTGGTTGAGATAATATCACACCTAAAGTAATGGATGAGGCATCCACATGAACATGGAACTCCTTTTTCCAGTCTGAGGATATCAAAATCAGCACAGTCACTAGCTTATGTTTCAAAAGAATCACCGTATATTGGTAACTACCCCATTCCATCACAAAGTTAGTTTTGTGCCTATCTTCCTGCACAATTTTAATTTGATGATACCCTGAGAAACCATCTGTGAAAGAATAGGCCTATCAGCCCCCTACATTCTCTAGTACTTCATCTGTGAAAGGTGTCAAAAATGGGTCATGTAGGCATGCATCATTCAACTTCCTTAGATCCACGTAGATCATAATTCCTCTTGTTTTTTTGTCCTGCACCACCATTGGACTTATCCATTCTGACTCCTCGACTGGTTCGATGATTCTTGCTTCTAGCATGCGGTCTATTTCTTCCTTCACCTTTTATTTGTATTTTGGATTCAATATGTAAGGTATTTGTCTTATTGGTTTAGCACCTGGTTTCAGTAGGATTTTCATCTCTCCTAACTCACTTGCTATCATTTTCATCTCTGAAAATGTAGTTGGGAATAGGTCTTGATATTCCTACAGTAAACCTGCAATTTTTTCCATGGTTTCATCGCTCCAATAATCTCCAATATGTGCAAACTTTGGGTTATCTTATGTCCTAATATTCACTTTTTGTGTCTTTAGTGATCCTAATATTCACTTTTTGTGTCTTTAGTGATTGTGCATATGTTGTAGATCCAAGCTATGGACCTTCTACAGCGTGTTCCCCCTATGTTTCTGGTACCTGGACTTTTCGGGGATCTTCCTCATCCTGAGCTTCTTGTGCAACATTGTAACATTCCAATAATTGGTGGATTGCCATAGAAGCATTGTGCACACTACATACAGATATTACCTCCATTGACTCTTCTTTTGATAAAATTGTGTGCCTAATAGCTTGTAGTGTTGCATCTACTGATGGAGATTCATGCTCAAAAGTAAATGTCACCTTAAACCTTTGTGCCATGTAGTCACAGTCTGTGGTATCTCTACGCATCTATAGTTCCAAGTACCAGTTCTTTGGAATCGTCTCCAAAGTATGTATGAACCTGTGCATCCATTCTTTCTTCAGTGTCATGCTCCATATCTTTTCGCACTGTGTGACATGATATGTTGGATTTCCTTCCCTGGTGTATTTTTGTGCGATATATTCCATATTGGTACCAAATCTAACTTGTATTAGTCGTCTACCTTGTTTCCATCCTTCTATTCCTTCTTTATGTGTGGCCCACCCTCTGGCTAGGGTGGCCTTTAAAACAACATCTAAAGCCAACAATATATGTTGTTCACGTATTTGTAACTCAATTTTTTGTAAGAAAATGTTCTATATCAATCAATCCATCATACTTGGGTGGATAGCATAGCTCTGTTCCAATCCAACGCAATTATTGAGTAATGATAGGCACACCGCCTTGTTGAGACTTCGTGCATCATTTTTTTCCAATGTTCCAATCCTTCCTCTGAGTCTGACGCACATGAGCTAATGCTCCTCCAACTTAGTGCACCATCTGCGGTGGAGTTAACATAGTCGTCCATTTGTGCAATCATGGTATACAAGTTGTCAATTTCACCCGCTTTTGTTGGCTTTATGTATCTCTTTACTTCTTTAGGATCCAATGGCACAATAACCTTCAAGTCCCCTAATTCGAATATCTTTTCCCTCCTCTTCAAATTACTAATTATTTGGTTGTCGAAGGCCCATTCTAATTCCATTAACGCTAGATGTGGTTGCCTATCATCCATGATTTCGATAACTTCAAAATATGCTATATTGTGCACTCCATCTATGTTCACAGGGAACTAGATTAACTTGGACTTCCCCATCATTTCCCAGGTTTGTTTTGGTAACACATTCACATTGAAACCCAAGTATAAAATCATGTTGTCCACATCATACTTCCCAATCTGCACACTTAGTTTGAACTCCCCATTGGTTTTTTTCTTGCGCAGTACCTGATTCACTACCTTATGTACGACAAGAATTGTTCTTTCCTGTGTGCAAAGGCCTATCATGTTGCATAACGTATTCAATGCATTTTCATCCTTCATTAGCTCTAAACAACTCTTCAAAAATTCTCCCAAAGTATTTCTTTCTTTAGTGGCCCTTCTGGTATGGCACGATCGTATATTGGAGGCATGTCACCCATCGGTGGCACAGATGATGTTTATGCTACCCAATTCGGTCCCAATAGCTCATTTCTTGTCTTCTTATAAGTCTTTTTTTCTTTCTGTGGGTTGAACGTCGACAAGGGCCATGCTGCTTTATTTACCCATTGCTCAGTCTGCCTTCTTCCATTGGTCGTATCAATCCCTGTTTTAGCTCCTCCATGTGTCACAACTGCAATTTTGGGTCCTTCGTCGAGTATCTATGTTGATATATTTTGAACATTCTGATTCAGGTTCTGGTTTTAATTCTCTCTTTCCTACCACTTTGCCAGTAATTGAGGATAGTCTTTTGTTACATGCTCTAATGCTTGACAATATGTGCATGTTGTCTGGAAATCACAAGCTAAGTGTCTCGATTGGTTACAGTTATAACATATTATTGGGTCTCTTCCTCCTCTTCCAAAATTTTCTTTGCCTCGACCTCTGCCAAATCCTCCTCAATTTCCTTGGTTAAAGCCTCTTTGATTATTATATTGAACTCCTTCTATCGCAAGATTTTCCTCTTGAATTTTGTACATGTCTGAAGTGTGCTCCCTCATCAAGTCGAATGTGCGGAAATCCTTATCTTCATGTCCTACTGAATTACAAAACGTACAGAATAAATTTCTTGGTGTACTCTCATATTTCTGCGGCAATGGACAATCATGTGGATTATTTCCCCATTTGTTACATACCTCACAATATCCTCCTCCTGGTAATGGATTCGATGCTCCGACTGCCATGTATTGTGCAAAGGCCAAGCATTCATCTTTATGGTGACCTTCAATCCTACACTTAGTACACCAAATTTGTTCTCGCTTCTCCTTCCCCTTTGTAATCTCTGCCAATTGAATGGTCAAGGAAGTCAGTTGTATCTAGACCTGCGCCATCCCCCCATTGTCTCTGACAGGAGATGCTTCCAGTTTCATTGCAATCTCCAAGGTTTCAGGTTGTGATGTAACTTTTTTTTGTATCAATGGGTCGTGAATGTGTGGCAAGAGACCCGCAATAAACAATTCCATGTGTTGCTAATCAGGGATTTGGAATCTTAACCTACCCATCACATCCTTGAATCTCTGATTGAAATCCCATACTAATTCAGTTTTCACTTGTTTGATTTCTTTTAACTAAGTGATGTATTGTGACTCAGACTTTGGTTTCTTGAACTCTTTCAGAAACACTTGTGTAATTTCCGTTAAGGTTCTCGCTTGGCCTATTGGCGTAGTACTTTGCAGCTTCATGTACCATACAAGTGTGCACCCTCTAAACGTTGTTTCCAACTGCGCAATCTTTGTAGCCTCATCTTGGACATTATTTGTAGTCCAAATGGTCTCACATACAAAGAGATGGTGGTATGGATCCTCTGACCCAATTCCCCGAAACTCAAGTAGTCTCACTGTATTATCCACTCCTACCATGTTGTTGTGTGTCATTCCTCCCCTTGCCGATACTGGTTGACTCTGGCTCGATGCGTTGTTTCCAAAGTTTTGACTACTACTCTTCTGACTTCCTCTACTCACTAGAAGGGATTTTGACAAGTCTTCGAATGTGGTTTCAGATCTAGGTGACGCACACAGGGTTGTGGATTCGACACAGGTTCGGCCTGAATAGGACTTATCAGTTCTTCTATAATAGGACTATGTTGAGGATCCTCCTCTTCTCCTATACATTGTACTTCTAATATTTGGACGTCTACGCAAGGTTCTCGGTACTCACTGCACTACTCTTTCTTCTCAACCTCGGTCTTCAACTTCGTGTACCTTCTTCCACTATGCAATACCCCAAATTTGTCTTCTCCTTCTGATATTCCTTTTTTGTTTTTTTGCATCCTCATTCATCCCCTTCCTTATTCATTTCTTCTCTCCTACCTTCATACCATATCCTGGCCAAGCCCAGTTTCCCTATGTGTGTGAAGTCCTTTAGCTGTCAGAATACATCATCATCATGCATTTGTCACACAGCAACATCTTTATCCACGTACCCAATGACTTCATATATCTTCTGCGCAGACACTTAAAGAAATCATGTTCTGCAACATTATACAATTGTGTGCAATCGACTGTGGATTCTGTAATATAGCCCCCCAATATACTATCCAACCAAAAATCAACTACGCGGGAACTCTTGTTACTCACAGAATTTTGTTGTCTTACCAACTCACGAGTCCGTCTCATAGGTGCAGCTAATCGGTATCTTCCATTATTCTCCACTAATCTTTCTAGCCATTCAGTCAAGATAATCGAAAATTCACCAAAGAAGATCTTATGCACCTCAGTATACACATGTTTGCATCCATTGTATGTCCTTCATCCAAGGGTTTCTATTCTCTTTTTGAGTGAATTCTCATTCCTTCCCTTCCATCCATTCTGAAATCTCTTTCTTAGTTGGCCTCAAAAACATTCCCACAACTACAAATTTCAAGTCCCAACAACGGAACCATTTGTTGGCATGCAGGTGTAAGGCCCTAGGTTCAAATTATCTTAACCAACAGACCCTTTCGGCATCACCTGCATGCAGAAGAAGTCTCACCTAAGGTATCTATTGGGACTCCAGGAACCAAGTTTCATGCAGTGATGAAAGAATGTGAGTTGATCAACGTATTCATTACAACTTAGTCGTATTGTGCGCAATATTCAGAGTCTATTTAATCATTCATTGATTCCTATATACAATTGTGATGTAATTTACCATACCACTTGGTTATTGAACCATCTAATATACTATGTAACATCAATTCATCAACAAAACTAGATCTAACCATGCATAATCAAAGTAGACATGAATAAACACATAAACAAACATTCACGCACATAAACAGACATTCAAGGCAGACTTTCACGTGGTTCAACTCACCCTGGGCTACATCCACAAATGGTTGCTTCTTTATTATTCTTATTTAGGTAACAACCTCAAGCTTGTGCATTGCGCTATAATGGATACATCATAATCAATCCCCATCCCACCTAGCCTCTACAGTACAAGCTTCTTCACGTTCACTCTCCTAATTCTCATATGCAAGCTCCAACAAGAAGCAAAGCAGTAAGAATTAGAACCCCTAATCTGCCCGACCCCTTACATATTTATACATGAGATTAGGGCTCAACACCCTATGATAACTCATCATGAGTCAATTACATTTCTTTGCTCGGGTGGCTTTTCCTCCTTTTGCGCCTGCTCTCCTTTCTTTGTTTATCTTCTTGGTCTTCTTGATTTTCTTGATCTTCTTGATTTTCTTGATCTTCTTTATTTTCTATTATCTGTTTTTTTAATACGTGCTTTGATCCTGGCTTCTTCCCCTCTCCTCTTCTATTGCGTGTTTTCTCCATACTTAGTATTTTCCCAAAAATTGTATTCAAAACTGTTTTTCCAACACTCTTCTTCAGCAAAACCTTCCTTCATTGGACCAATGTATGATTCCATCTCATGATTAGTTAAGAAATCACCATCAATCTCTTGTGTTTATTTTGTATCCACTATTAAATCATGTATATCACATGTCACATCAACCATTTGGATAAGTTCCTCTATAGCACAGTTGCATCAATCTTCTCTATTAGATACTTTGTGTCACAACTTGCATCAACCTTTTGATTTGTTGCAGATGTTGCATCAATCATGTCATTAATTTGATTCTCCTTTTCTCTTAATTTTATCTGAAGTGCATCAATAAATTGATCCTTCATTTCTATTTCATCTCAAGGATCATCTCTTGATTGTATTGTATCAACCATGTGATCAATTATGTTTTGGTTTTGAATTAACTTCCACTCAAGTGTTTCAATCAATTTATCTTTCATTTCAATTTGATTCTGCAATTCATGGTTGTACTCTTGCAATTCTTTGATTTCTTGACAGGAGTTTTGTAAACGCTTTTCTCCCTCACCCATTTTTTTTATTTTCTCTTGCTCACTTAAAGTTTGATTACAAATATTTGATCTTGACCTCCTTTTTCAAATTTCGGGTGGGTCTTCTTTTTGACAATTCAATGACTTAGATCAAAAGATTTATCCTTCTTGAATTTTTTACAATTTAACTTGTGAATGAAGGATTGTTGCTCTTAATTTACAATTTGGCGCAAAACATTTTACTAAAGATGACAATTTTTAAAGGACTTCAATACATTTAATTTTTGCAATGACCAATGTACATTGTGAGCGTTGTGTGCTTGAATTTGTTTGCCAAAGTAAAATTGGGCATAAAACTAAAACACTATCAAACATCCAAATACAATTAAACACAAGCACACAATGTTCCTTAAACCCCTTATTCAATTTCGAGAGAAGTCTTGAAACATAATCACCATAAAATAAAATTAATTTTATTTCACTCAATACAACACTAGCTTTTCTCTTTTATTTTAGCTTTTCTCTTTTATTTTCACAATAATGACTAAGCTTTTGAAAAAAAGCTAAATTAAACGCTTTCGACTTTTTACAAAGTCTTCCTCAAAAGCATTGGCTTAGAACACTTTTACACACTTTTACTAAGTGAGGTTCTTTAAGCCTTCAACTGTTTCCCTCGTGGCATGGGCAAAGTCTTTTGATGCATTTTAAATGATATCATTTTTTTGGAATGCAATAAGTAGGAAACGACCCATTTTTGAAAAGTGATATTCAAGATATTCATAATCAAACTATACCTTTAGAATGTAGCACACAACGCATTGATTTTTTTGTATGGATTGATGTGCCTCTCTAATTCTGTGTCTTTCACTTGACCATCTTTTGATTTTGCTAAAAGAGCCAAACGTGGAACACGCCCTCACTGACGTTGCTCTATTCACGAGCACATGTTCGCAATTTTCTTGGATGAACGTGCAATAGCTGCGAGATGATAGATAGATTGCAAAACCTTTCAAACATGCACAGATCCATCATTATGAATAGGATCTAGAATGTAGTTGCTCTGATCAATGTATCACCACCGCCATCACTTACAGCATATGGAATCGATCCTTAGCAGGAATGCTTTACTCGTTGAACAATATTGCAAACAATTTAATGCCTCTACATAGACCAGATGCAAAGGCATCCCTGTGAGCTCGTTATAGCTCAAATCTAGACTGTAGAGATTCGTTGTATTGCCGATTTTGGGTGGATTTCTTTGACCACGCAATCTAGGGTTGCGTGCTCACGAATGCCATAATACTCGCTTTGTTGTGAACCGATAAAGAGATATGGTACATCAACAATCATATACGAATTTCGTAAGTTGATTCCTTACCGACTGAACCGACTAGAAAGGTAGTGAAGGCCACATGCAAGATTTGGTTTAGATTCAGCAACTTTAAAGAGTTTGGAGGGTGCGGTAGCCACACTCTGCTTTTAGATCTGAAGAGAGCAAGCTTGGACTGATGGTGGTGGGCCGAGCGCAGGAAAGAATAACCCTTTGAACAGCGAAGAATACCATGCACCAGATCACTCATATAGCTTCAGATTACACCAGATCGCTCATCTTTCACTGGACGGAGGATGGGATTGAACAAAACAGATCGGAAAAGAAAAGGTTTAGTTTGCATAGACTAGCTTTTCTGACAGATTAATACATGAGTACGAATAGTCCATACGATCTCATGGGAAGCATTTGACCAGTGCTTCTCCCTCACAGAGCCACAAAGGCACTATGCTGCAACAACTTAATATATGTTTTCAAAGGCATCAGCAGATTCGTGTCAATTTCTTCTTCTTCGCATCTCACTCATAGCACTCAAACTGGAGCCACATCGAGCCACATGAATAGATCTACACAGATCTACCAGATCTATAACTTGATAGAGATCTTAAAAAATCTATTCTTCAATTTTCTCCTCGCCACGAGATCTCTACATATAATTTTTCAAAATACGTGAAAACAATGGCCAACTAATCAAAAAATCAAATAATTGTAACCTGTACACAACGTGGCTTCTTCCCATAATTGTTGGCTCCTCTTTCTTGATGCACATCTTGTTACCATCATCTCATGCCATGTACTACAAAGATTGAACCTCTCATGAATGACTATCATGGAGGGGTTACTAGGTCCTTGGGACTAAAGGTGCTCTAACACCATGTTAAGAAAGGAGGGGTTACTAGGTCCTTGGGACTAAAGGTGCTCTAACACCATGTTAAGAATTGGGCACAAGCATAGCTAGACAAAATATGGTGGAAAAGGCTTTATGTCATTCTTCATTGCTCATTGTATTGATCTGATGATATGAATCACAATTCATTTGTGGATCATGACAACACATCGTGAATAGGTAAGGTTTACAACTCATATCAATGTGGTCTCGGACTTTGTGATTGTCTGTGAATAGGTAAGGTTTACAACTCATATCAATGTGGTCTCGGACTTTGTGATTGTCTACGGACTTACATTCTAACAGAAATCATGTCCTAGCTCAACACTTCATAAATTTAGTAACTATTCAAAAATTGTATTTTCCCTTACATCTGTATTGCACCTAAACCCTAAACTATATGGTACATCTTGTTTGCCCATGCACCCTAAACTCTGTTTTGTCTCATGTTTGCCCTTGCACCCTAAACCTTGTTTATGTCTTCCTTTCTCCAATTTCTGCCCTAGTGTACAACCTAATCCATTTTTTACCTAACATACATGCCAACAATGCTCCAACCCGCACCCTAAGTCAAACCCAATGTGAAATTCCACATCGAAACCCTAACTAAAGTGAGAACTCAAAAACTCTAACCACAATACAAGTGTGTTGTGGAACTATTAATTTTTTTTCCCCTACATTTGTATTGCACCTAAACCTAAACTATATGATACATCTTGTTTGCCCTTGCACTCTAAAATCTATATTTTGTCTCTTGTTTGCTCTTGCACCCTAAACCTTGGTTCATGTCTTCCTTTCTCCAATTTCTGCCCTAACTTGCATCCTAAACCTTGGTTCTTGTCTTACTTTCTCCAATTTCTGCCCTAACTTGCACCCTAATCCATTTTTTCCCCAACATACATGCCAACAATGCCCCAACCCACACCCTAAGTCAAACCCAATGTGAAATTCCACATTGAAACCCTAACTAAAGTGAGAACTCAAAAACTCTAACCACAATACAAGGAAGTACAAGGAAGTATGTTGTGGAACTATGATTGTGATCGATCTAATATTGGGGGGCTACAAACAGTCAATTCTAAAAGTTAAAGTTAAAAGTAGACGTTCACACTTATGTGATCCCCAACAAAGGCTTGACAATCTTGTATTCAATGCACACCATAAATGGTTAGCAATGTCAAGTTAAGCTCAAAAGTCCATGATCTTAGAAACAAAATGAATATGAACAAAAAAATTAACAAAATAGATTAAAACACAAGTCTTGATCAAAAATTGGATTTTCTTATCTAATGGATATCACCACCAACATCCAATTCATCCACAAATCAATGAAACAGAAGCCAAGGAAACCCTTGACTCCATGTGATAGGTTCTTGTTCACAATCAAGACCTCTAAACGAGGTGGAAAGATATTTCAAGATGAATCCAACAACAAATGAAGATGAAAATATTTATGCAGTGGACTAACAAAACCATAGGTTTGATTTTAAATTCACAATTTTTTAATCAAACTTTGTCAAAAGATTCTACAATGAGGAACAACAAGACACATTTGACAAACAAGATGAATAGGAGATTATACCAGAGATAGAAACCTTTGGCAACACAAATCTTATGCATTCCTCGTGAAAAGATGTTAAAAATATGTTGTTAACTTGCAAACAATTGCAAGGGATGGAGTATGAATATGAAGTGTATCCTTAGTTGAAAAAGCCAAGAGTGAGGCACATTTATCTTAACGAATAAAAGCACACCCTTTCATTCCATAAAGATGACTAAATATGCCAATGAAACACAATATCACATGTCGGGAACTAAAAAGCAAAAAACATAAAGCCATTCCAGTGCAAGTTCAAGAAAAATGAAGTAGAGGTTCCCACATTAACTTAATAGATGAAGAAAACAGGAGGGAAGCTACTTGTGACAACATATCAAAAGCCAATGTTTAAAGACACCATGTGTAGCAACCATGGCCATCAAATCAAAAGATCAAAACCTTAAGCCCAAATTATCATTATCATAAGCAACTATGACAAGAAGCTTGCAACTTTAGAACATTAGCGTGGACGTACTAGTGAACTCTATAAGTACCCATAACGTCATTGATATCAATATCGCCAAGAAACTAAATCTCTTTGTATACCTCATGAAAAACTATTATGTTGTCGCATACAAGCAAAAGATTTAAGTATGTGGATGCCACGAAGTTACGCTGCAAATACAAATATCAAATTGTAAAATACATTCTATGGTGTGCCGAAAAGGAGATCCTTGGGTGCAAAATGGTTAACTCTATTAAGTACTTACACCAATAACTTTCAGAAGCAATTTATGAAATTCAAATGGTAAGAGAGAATTTACAAACTCTACAATTATTAACCTCCAAAGCCACAGTGACCTCCTCACAACAATTAAGTTGAATTGCAACAAAACATAGACTTGCATAGGGAAATGTCCCTAGAAGAAGAGCTTCACATATTCCGGCATTGACATTTGCTACGTAAGAAACCATTGGGAACAATTTCAAAAGAGTATGCACATCTTAAAGAACCTTGTTAAACCCTGGGACAAAATCAAACATCACACCCACAATCTTTGAACCAATGTTAAACAGAAGAAGCTCTGCAAGGGACCATGGTCGACAATCAACTCTATATCATGCTATAAGGGCAAAACATTCTTGAAGGGGGAGGACCTGTAATGAACATAAAGTACGCTGGCTTACGTTGGTTAGAATTGGGTAATTATAATTGAATGTATAAATCAGCTAGACATAAGTTAAAGAGAAACTGATTAATAATCACCACATCGCTTGTCTATAAATAATATGAATTATACTTTTCATTCACATCATTTCTCTCTCAGCTTGTTTGAAACTGAAAATATCAATTATCATGCATAATTTTAACTTGTCTCTTACATCCTTGTTATAAATTAATTGCTAAATAAATATTATGCCCCTCGTCCTAAAAAGGCAATTAACATGTATGCCTACACCTGAGATCAATAATGATCTCTTTAAATATGGACATGTTGATATGACCCCAAAGAGGGCATATACAGGATTAAATGTATATGTAATCGTGGTCAGCCTAATAAAGGGCCCACATGTACAATGAGTGGGCATAGGTATATATAGAAATCAATAGTCATTTTTGGTATGAACATATGATATGGTTATGTGGTTGTACATGGGTTGTTTGGAGGAGGTTCTCCTATTCTATGTGTTAATGTGTAATTCATCTCGATGTCTCCTTGGAAGTAGTGCTCCACATTCACATCTTGTGTACATTGTTTGTACTCTGGTTTCTTATACTATTTTAGGGGTTTGGTACATAACACACCCAAATTCCAAGTTAGAAATAGAACAAAAAAGCTAAATGTCAGATATACACATAAAATTTAAAATGGTAACCAAAAAGAAATTCTTTAAGTTGTCTATCTGCTAAACCTGGAATTCATATAGACATTTCTATAACCTGAAGCCCAGCTGATAGCCTCACCCATAAATATTAGATGTACATGTACCACCTTCAGATGAATCATATGGCATGCGACTGAAGAATGTATTTTACAACCCATATGGTGGATTCTGATCCCCATCTATCAAACAGCATCACAGAGATCATAAATTTGAGAAACACAACCTGAGGGTTTTGTACAACACAAATAATAATGAACTCTAACCCAGACCATGATTCACGTAAATAATAAAGAGCTTATCCTATAGAAGCACATAGTCAGTGCTTGTCCGTGGCCTCATAGTAGCAAAATAGTCACAAACTTCTCCCATTGCAACAAGTAATAATGAACTTGTTTACCATGGAAGCAAATATTCATATCTGTGTAATCGTAAGTAACAATTATACAGACAGAAAAGTAGTATGATATAACAATGGACAGTTCCCAAAAAATATATATCTCGTGTACCTTCATCACACCCACATTCACGTGTGATGGTGAGAGAAATATCACATATGGGTGTAAAGGGGTTACATAATTAACTACTATATCACAATAACACCCGATGATTTTTACTGTATACATGGGATCTTGACACTTACCACTCAAAGTTTCCCACAGAATTCAATTTACATGATTATAGGCTCTTTAAAAACAAGCACGATCCATGCATATTATAATATCGAAATTCCGCCACCAACACAAGAGAGCCTTTTTCCCAAACTATCTTAAGCACAATAATCTGGGTAAATCTACATTCATCCTTGTAGATTAAGGAATGAAGAATGCGCGAAGTCAAATCTCTTCATAATCCAGATAACCACCAGTTCCTTCTATGGTGAAGAAGCTCAAAAATCAAAATCTTCCACCTTTATCTATCACTTGATAAGGAAGGTAGAAAAGATTAGTGTAGAATGACAATGATTTTAAAAATGAGAACTCAAATCTTCTTCGACTGTGATATCTCAGGCCCATAACTCTGAAAAAAAGTAGTACAATGTACAATCCCACCAAATCAGAGGAAGCCACCTGAATATGCTAAACAAGGGAACATTGTGTCAACAATAAATGCCCAACAGAATAAAACCATCACTTTACGATTTCAAGAAAATAATAGGCCAGGGTTTGGATATCTTGCTTCAGAAATAATCCCAGTCACTCCATCTAGATCCATCACCAGATCTTGAGTTGTTTGAACCTCGGCGAGCATACATGTCAGGTTGAGCAGCATCTGGACCATTCTGCCAGCGCTGATATGGGGTATACCCATTCCACGAGTCCCATCGATCTCGCTGTCGCCTACTGCCTTTCTCATATTGGTAATGGTATGCCTCTGACACAGTTTCAGATCCACTGCTACTTCCTCTTGTCCGAAGTTTCCTCACTTCTTCTTCAGCATCATAGCGCATCCGCTGTTTAGTCAAACAAATGGGGTATTCTTGGTTATTTGCACCAACAAATTTATTGTGAAGAACAAACTGGCCCCACTGAAATAATATGATGTATTTTTAAGTTTTAACCATGAAAAGAAGGTAATGGGAAGTCATAATAAGGGTGAATAGTATTGTCTCAAGAAGAACACCAAATTGATAGCAATCAGAATACATGTGATTACAACTATTGAACCACTCTGTAAGTCAAAAGAGCATATCCCACTGCAGAATTTATCACGAGAGTGCATAGCTCACTGCAGAACTGTCAAAATTTATCAATCATGTTACCTACCTTGCCAGGGTCTGAAAGAATTGCATATGCTTCTCCAATCATTTTGAAAAGCCTCTCTGCATCTCTCCGGACCTTCTCCCCAACTTCATTCCAATAGCCATCATCCCCATTGTCACTTCGTACTGAAAACTGCCCAGCCTATCATATATTATCAAACGAATTAGGACAAGATTGACAAAATATATAATAAAACTGATACTGCCAAATCAACGCCTACAAATTATTGAAATAACAATTGTCACCTTATCTGGATGGTGTCTGAGGGCAGATTTTCGATAAGCCTTCTTGATCTCAGCTGCGGTACTGGAAGCCTCAACACCCCTGTGTAACCAAGATATCAGATAAACTTCATTTTACAACAAAAAGCTAATGATCATGAGACAGAAAGAAACAGAAAAAACTTCCTTCTAGATTTCATTTTCAGAACATACATGTTATAAAATTAAGATGCTATGCTAAAGGTTTCATAAAATCTTATGATAAAACTACTGCTTATGACACCAAAAAGAAGTCAATACGAGAATGGTTTTTATTCATCATCCTTCAAATACTGTTTCCTCATATGCAAAGTAATCTGCAACTCAATATACTGCATGGTGAAAGCAACTATTCTTCACCATGCAACATGATTGATATCGTCCTAAATAAAAATAGCCAACAGCTATGATATGGTGCCAAGAATATATGATGGTCTCCATAAGCTGGCTGTGCATTTTAAAAAGTTATGGATAAATCAATCCTGACAGAGGAGCAAGGGTACATCTACTCTACAATATTATAAACAATCTGGATAACCTATGAACTTAAGATTAATATATAACACCATAATATTATTATATTATTATTGTCTGTAACACCATAATTGCTTGAAAAATGATTAATATATAACATCAATCAACAATTTAAATATAAAAAACCATAAATAATATGATCAAATATGCAACATAAAATCATCTTAACCATAAAGGTGCACAAGAACACATACAAGATCAAATAATGATCCAAAGGATTTTCTCTTTTCATTTCTTCTTCTGCTTTGGCAAGTCGTTCACAAGCTTGTCTAAGATCTTGTGTGCTGGTGCTTGAGCTTCCCAATCTCCCTGGTTGGCTTGCTTTGCTCCGTTGCTGGCTCTCTAGGAGTGTTGTAAGCTTCTGCAGATCAATGGTTGCCTGTCCATAATCTCGTACAATCTCGTGTAATGTGGCTCTCCGAGAAATAGCCTGCATCAAAAGGCCAAGACGACTCAGAATAAAATGACAATACCATTCATGAACATATTGACTGGCTGCACATGCCCAGTGCCCATTGCCTACAAATGTTTAAAATTCAAAGAGGCAGCAAGATATACAACTGAAAATATCTCTAAATTAACTTCCATTTTTAATTGAAGCTGAAATGTAACAAAAAGGATTTACCTTAATAACAAAAATTAAGACCACCTAACAAATGATCCAATTGTGCATCAGCCTAGATTTTTTGCTTAAGCCGGGTGCCATTAGTTTCCAAATAATTCATCACAATCCCGAAATTTGTGCAGGTGATTGTCATCGAAAAAACACCTCCAGAGTCGAGAAATAGTTTGACAATTGATTTACCATTCCATTTAAAATTAAGTGCAATTTCAAGCACGTGTTGCCTAATTTGTAGCAGTTAGAAGATGCAGTAAAAAGACCTATGATGAAATCATATTATAGTTGGATGGTAGATTTCGAGTGATTGCTAGGAGCTTAGAATAGTTTTACCAAGCATTCTAAGGAATGTTGTAAACTGCATGTAGCCATTAAAAAATGTTGGTGATGTACAAAGATCAAGAAGTCGAAGGCCATTACCATTGCCTTGACTGTGTCCTCACAATACGCCCATTACAGTCTAGTAGGCATCTCGATGGACAAGCTCCACCCATTTAGATACTCCCTTGATGCCCTTGGCCATCTCCTGTCAAACAAGCAGTAGT
Source organism: Picea engelmannii (assembly GCA_009831015.1). NCBI lineage: Eukaryota > Viridiplantae > Streptophyta > Pinopsida > Pinales > Pinaceae > Picea > Picea engelmannii. Next base: position 775,199 of record ML777943.1, on the reverse strand, counting down.
TGAATAGGAACATTCAGAAGGACTACAAACAGTGCATTCAAGTCACTTGGGTAGATTCACCTTGCAAGCTCAAACCCAAGCTGGCCTTGTATGTAAAGCATTTCATGACGATAAAAGATGGCCTCATTGTCAGACCAACCTATACACTTCACCTCTAGATGCACACCTTCAGGATCTCTCTCACCCAATTCTAAGTTGGTTCTCATTGGCTTCTGGTGGAATCCAATCACCATATTCCACGAACAGATTGGGCTTGTCAACTATGCCACCTACAAGAGACTGAGACAGAGGAGCATTTCATCTTCCAATGTGTCATTTACCAGGAGATACCACTGCCTTTTCGAGAGTCCTAGAACTCCCTCTCCATCTTCTTCATATATCTGGACCAGCCGTGTTTGGCTTTATACATGAGGGAGGCTTCCAGGGTTCAATCTATGCTCAGACCACCCTCGCCATCGGACACTACCAAGATGATCAGCTCCTTCTTCCCAGTGCTCATAGATAGAGCCACCAAGAGGCATGTAGAGAGCAATTCCACCTCACTTTCCAAATCTGCGAGATCTCGAAGACACCCCTGACCTCCATCCATAAGACCTTTATGACAGTGTCAGGTCCAGGCCCAGGATAATTCTTTCGTTCACAATAGACACCCTCCTTCCCACTCATCTAAACCTTTGCAGAGAGATACCTCTTCCAAGCAACATGTTGTGCCCAAATCTTCCAATACTTCCAGATCTTCCAATTCATTAGGACAGTCCTCCATCAGGGGTTTCTTCACTTCAGCATCCTAATGGTTAAATATTCCACATTCTTACCCAAAATCCATTCATGGCCTCTTGAATATTTGGTTTCTTCCATACAAATGTATGGTTTTGATACTTGTTCAAAAATCACATGATCGTCTGGGTGGACATGAAAGCTTTATTTTATTTTACTGTCAAGCAACAACCATTTTAAAACTCTCATTTATAATTTGTTCCTAATGCCACATTAATCACTATTGGCTTCGCCTAAAGTGAGTACACTTTCTCATAATTTAAGGTCTAACATAGTGGCAAGTTGAATACCCTTACAAATGCAAATGCTTTCTGAAGTCTTTCATTTCAACTGTACTTTCTTTAATAGTCTTGAACCAATCTAGTCAAACACTGACCTTCCTTGGAATTTCTTATAAACTCATAAGAGTTCAGCAAAATACACCATAAAAGGCTTTCTAACATCTCTACTAATTTTTCATTCCTCCCACTATATAATTTAATCAACTCATCGACTTAAATATTTTCTTCCACAACTTCATTATCACTTAGTAGAATTTAACATGGGAATTCTGACAATCTATCCACTATATACAACCAGTATGGATCCATATTAACGCTAATCTATAAGTACTAAGAAAGATAAAAAAGAAATCAAGATAGAAATCTCTCAACGCTTAAAAGAACCAAAGTTAAGATGAATCTACGATTGTATATGTGGTTATGTGTATTTTTTTTTAAATTGTGAACCCATCTTTTTACAGATAGTAAACCCGGAAATAAGCTCGACTCACACACACATACTCAAGAAAATAATAGGGTTTGTTGGACCTTGCCAATGGCATACAATACCCTGCCCAAAGGCTACATCAACTATTCAATATAATCAACAGCCACATCTGGAAAACCCCATGTAGAGGAGGAGAATGCCCGTTGGGATTTGAACTTAAGTCATTATCACAACAACCACTCAAAGTTGCCACTAGACCACAGCCTGATAAACTTTTTTAAATGGGAACCCATCTTTTTATAGACAGTAAACCCAGAAATAAGCTTGACCCATCCTCACACAATTAAGTGAAGAATAGGGTTTGTTAGTACCTTGCCAGCGTGCATGTGTGAATTATATATTTTGTATATTTTTATTTATAAGCATGGGATGCTACACATCACATATATTGATGCTTGGTATTCTTTTCTTTAATTCTCTTTTTAACATTACAGATTTTGTTATTTTCATATTTTGATTTTGTTAAATTTAAAGCAGCTGCAAGAGCCATTCTCCGGGAGGATGACAAAGACCCTAGCCGAGATCTAGGGCCCCAAGTGCACCCCTGGGGTTTCTTGGTCTGGGACCAAACAGTCAGTGCCATGGCAAAAGACCCTTGTAAGGGCCCTCAGTATATGACTGGGGTTCTTGGTCAGAGACCAAGCAGCTTAAGCCCCTAGATATGTCTAGGGCCCCTGGAAATGTCCAGGGTACCCATGCCCGAGGCATGGGTTGATCCTTGGTCTTGTACCTTGGTGGATAAGACCCATGAGAGGGCCCCCAGTAGATGACTGGGGTTCTTGGTCTGGTACCAACCAGTAAAGACCCCTAAGAGGGCCCCCAGTAGATAACTGGGTTTCTTGGTCTGGTACCAAGCAGTAAAGACCCCTAAGAGGGCCCCCAGTAGATCATTGGGGTTCTTGGTCTGGTACCAAGCAATAAAGACCCCTGAGAGGGCCCCCAGTAGATGACTGGGGTTCTTGGTCTAGGACCAAGCAGTTAAAGCCCCTAGATAAGTCTAGGGCCCCTGGACATGGTCCAGGGTACCCATGCCTAGGGCATGGGTTGATCCTTGGTCTTGGACCTTGGTGGATAAGACCCTAGAAAAAGTTTTGGGGCAACTTGATCTTCGATCAGGTACTTTGTTGGTGCATAACCCTTCTTGAAGGTGGGCATGACCACATAAGGGATGTGATCCATATGCAATGATGATAAAGTAATAAAGGTCACCTTGAAAATGAATGAACAAGTATTTCCACCTTGTAAACCCTCCTAAACCCTCCCTTTCCCTTGCTTGTGTTGATTTGGGGTTTTATGTTGTTTTTGTTCTAAGGGTTAAATATTGCTTAAATTAAAATGTAAGTTATATCATGTTTAAATTATTCAATTTAAACATGTTATATTCAATAAAATTATTTTAAATTAAATTTATACCCTAGCCTAAACTATAAATAAAACCCCCCCTACCCCTCACAATACACACTCTTATGTTATGTTCTTGTGCTCCTAAAGTGTGCGGATCTTCTCCATTGCTGCGGCTCTCCTCTTGCTATTGCTGCGGCTCCCTTTGAGGACAGTCATGTGGTGCGGCCTCTCTTCTGCGTTGTGCTGCTGATAGGTGCGGCCCCCTCTGCTGATAGGTGCGGCCCCTTTTCATATGCTGTTGTGTGGCTTTTGTGGCCCCCCTTTGCTTCTACTGTTGTGTGGTTGGTGCGGCCCCTTTCCCTTCTGCTGTTTTGTGGCTGATGCAGCCCCCTCTCCGTTTTGCTGTGTGAGATGACTGTGGTGCTGCTCTCCTATTTTGTTGCTGTGATGTGACCGTGGGTGTGGCCCTCTATTCTGCTGTGGGGTGTTACCTCTTGAGCTTTGTGGTCTTCCTTAAGCTACCTTGTATGAGGTTTTGTCCAAAGAAGTTTTGCTGTGAGGGTTTGTGTGTTTTACCTACTGTTTAAGTAAGGGTTTGAATGTGGGAAGTTTTGTCGCTCTATCCCCTTTGTGGCAAGAAAGTTCTTCATCTCTTGGCATGTGATCCAACCTATATGGTGGATCTATGAGCTAGATTTTGTCTGAGCATAAATACAAATGTTTTTGCATCTCTAGTGTGTGGCTGTGACCTCTTCAAAGGTAAGACTTCGGGGCAAGGTAAGTCATCTATTCAATTTATCAGATCTGAACTTTGTTTTGAGTTTTTGCTTTGATTTATCTAGATCTATGTATCAGCATTGATTGTTATCAGATCTGGTCTGTTTATTGAGTTTTGTTCTTACTTCTTGCTCCTGAAGTTTGGTTTGCTGTTCATGATCAAATTGTGTTTCATTCTTAGTTTAGATCTGTAGATCTGTACAAGTTTTATTCCAGCATTGAAGATCAGAACAAATGTTTACTCTAAGATCTACTTTTTAGCTAAGAAACTCAACTATCTTAGATCTAAGCACACATGCTTGTTTTTCTCTGTTCAAGTAATGTAGATCTGTTTTCTAGATATAAGATCTAGTTGTTATCCTCGTTGAAAATAAAAAGATACTTCTGTTCTGCCTTACTACCTTATTCTAACAGATTTATCAGCACAACATACTTGGCTGTTATTTTTTTTTAATTTAAATATTATATTGGGTCAACTTTGCCATGTGTCATGTCACTGTCATTACGCATTTCCCTCAAATGTGTTGTAGAATTGCACCCAGAGATGCATCTCCCTCGACTAGGCTGTAGAATGCACCTCGCTTCTCTCAGTGCAAAGATCATAATGTTTTTATTTGTGTGGAGTAATATTGAGCCTTTTGGTGGTAGCTGCATAAAGTTCATTAAACATTTCAATATAAAGCATTCATATGGTCTTATTTTGTTTAAAAACAACAACAGAGAGAGACCTAAGATATGGTTCATATACATAATAAAAATTTAAACCATAAACTTAAGGAATCTCTTTTCTTTAATTTGTAAATATTATATTTTCATATTATTCTAATGCACATCAATGGCACATTTTGGAATCTTCCCAAAGTAATAAGAAACTTCAGAAAGATGTTTACTTTTTATTTCTTTTACAGTTATCACTTTTTTAATGTGTTCAATCATGATGCCATGTATATTTTATGAATGGCGAATGTACTTTATTTATGTTTTATACATTTTTTGGTATTTTAATAAATGAATAGCACATTTTGGACATAGCCCCAAGACAAAATGGACTGGTCAAAGATGTTTTATGCACATTATATGTGGTACAAAGAGTGTTGGTCCTACGAAACTATTAAAGCAAAATGTTCATATCCCTTGCAATGGACCAAAAGTTAATAATGAAGATTTATAAACGATACAATTGAAATGGGGACCTTGTGTATCAAGTGAGGGTGATGTGGTATTAAGGACTCTATGCACAAATATGTATCACCATGTTGATGAACCCTCCATCCCTATATAGTCATAAATTATTCGCTACATTATCTAAAATGACTTTATTGGCAACTGTCCATGTCTCATAAACTAAGAAAGCGGAAATAAAAATGTTAATGCCAATCAAAACCTCGGTGGTTGTTCGAAGAAAAGTTGTAATTATCCATTAAAAGATTTTTCATGGTAAAAAGGTGAATACATGTTTAATTGCCTAAGCCCGAATCAGTGCCTCTTCTATCCAATCCAATGTCAATTCCCACAATATGCACCCTAAAAATGAGACCCAATTTTCACCTAGTAGTTTGGGTGGCTAGAAGGATGACAACAGTTATTAATCAGTCGACAAAGTTCTCTAATGCAGTGAAAACATTGTTTGGGGCAGTGTTCTTCCTCCGTGTTGTTTGGTCAGTCTGACATATGCATTCTTAATACAGTGGAATCTTTTCAGGTTGGGTTGCAACTCTCAGTAGTGCCACTATCAAATGCAACAATGATTGTATGTTTGTCTTGCAACTGATCTTATTATTATTATTATTATTCAATCTAGCAGCTTTGATGACAGCCTCTGACAATACTTTCTGTTGAAATTCCAGAACCTGGCACCCAACTGTTAATTCCAAGCAAAACAAATTTACTGAATTAAAGTACAGCTAGGTTATGAACGAGAAATTCAGCGGAAGCAAAAATCAGGAAACCATAACACATTTGCACACGAGATTCGGGTGAAACCCCTGGAAAAACCCTCGCGGAAAAACCAATTCTGTGAGATTTTATTATTAATCGGGGCTCCCTTCTTGGGAAAATGACCCCTCTGAGGAAATTACAATTACAGCAATTAGCCTAGCCTCACAAACCTCAAGGCTGCTAAAACCCTTGCTGTCACTTTGTCTCTTTCCCTCAGATCCCTACACCTGCACACCTGAAATCTCACTCTCTGTGTGTAGTCTCTATCTCACCCTCACACTCTCTGTGAGTCTCTGACATTGTGTATGTGACTATCTCACATCTTCACACAAATGTGTCTCATCCCCTCACCTAGGCTGCCTTTTATTACATTGAGGTTTGACTAAATCACTCACTAACCGTAGATCTCCAAACTGATTAAAGGCTGAGATCTAATCTCACCTTCACTTCAGATCTAACAGTCATGACTTAATCAAACAGTCACTTAAGTTACTAATGCCACCAACTTAGGCATTTAACTTAATTAAATAAAAGAACATTCACTTTAATTATTTAGCTCATAAAGTGAACTCCCTAAGGTCTACTGAGAGGTTACAAAGACGACTTCCACAGGCTAGACACCGAGCCTTTGTGGAAGTATCTGTCCGATGCTACAAAAACCAACACTTTCAATGGACCCTTGATACCGTGATGATACTGGTGGTTTTGATAGAATGGTTTGCAATTATTTTATTCTTCTAAGCAATGGCCTTCTAGCAATGGATCTGTTAGGCACAAGTTTATTTGGATTTTAAAGTGTGCTTTAGGTATAAGCTCTCCTCTATTTTCTTTACTGAAACTTTTTGCCCACAAAACAATTTGAACAAGTTGTGTTCTTCAATGATCTTCGTGCCTTGGTTCAACATATGCAATTTTTGTTTTTTATTTGTTGCGTTTTCTCCTTTTATGATGACAAATCTGTAGCTTGAATTGGTTTTCTACAGCAGCATTTATTCCTATTTAATTCTGTTTCTTTTCTTTCTTTCTTTCTTTTTAAACTACCATTTGTCAAAATCAATTGGCTACCAGCGAAAGAATTTTTGTGCCTTGAGTGGTGAAGGACAATTTTCTACTTATACACAACAGAACAGCTTGGAAAAGGTGAGGCTCTGATACCAATTGTTAAAGCCCTGCGAGATGAATATCCTTCCATAAGAAATGTACATAAATATAACAAATAATAAATTGATAATCATCACAATAACACAGAAATTGAACAAAGAAAACCAAGATTACTTAAGAGAGTTCTCTATATTGCATTATCAAATAAGGAGTGAAAGCCTCTTTATAAAGAATTACATGGTAGTCGAGTCAATCCACTTTATGAATGTGGGATACACTGAGATACACACTAATGTGAAATAAAACATAAAAACATAATATAACCTAGAGTGAAAATGGTTTTATTAATGCTTAGGACCCAAAATTTACATATTTGTTAGGACCCAAAGACTTGGTAAAAAAGCTTGTAGTTTGGTCCTATGTTGGACAGTATTGCGGCTCAATAGATCCATCCCCTACATGTTGTCTAGTGAAGTGACAATGTATTTCAACATACTTGGTATGCTCGTCAAAGACTAGATTATAAGCTAGTTTGAGCACTCTTTTATTGACACAATTTACAAAACAACAATGTGGACTCTATTTACTACATTTGTTGGAGATTTGCAACTTCCGGCAGTCATTCTCCACAAGAAAGTACAAGAAGACCCATCTATACCATTACAGAAGCCCCGGGAAGATGTTGAAGACCCAGGAAGAGAAGTCGGCCCTGTTATCCCCTATCCTAGGGATAACTAAGGTGATTATGTCTCGAGGCCCACAGGTCCTAGATATGGAGTACCGAGAACCATATTGACTTGAGTCTGGCCCTAGAAGGCCCATCCTTCTTCAGCACCTCCATTATGTCAGCAACAGCAGCATCCATCCCATCGGCCTGGTTCTGAAGTAGCAGTGGGTCTTGCTCCATGAGGTAATGAGTCTGGGTATCATGGTATGTGTCACTCTGATTCTCAAAACATTTGAATATGTGCATTTAATTCTCTTTTGCTTCATGACGTGTGCTTGGACTTTATGCCTTTTGACTTGTGTATACCTAGGGCGGATGACAGAATGCCCTAGCAAGTTGGTTCCCTTAGGAGTGAGTTGCCATTGGGTGGGTTCATGAAAGGTCATCGTCCATTCCCACCATACTTATCACTTTTCATCATCTTCCCTCTCATCTATCCCCTGCATTGGTTTGGGCATTGGGTTTGCCAAGCTAGTAAAGGGTTGTACCTTGCCTTGTGGGAAGAAGGGGCTAAAGGTCCAGAGGGTAAAAGTAGTTGGCAAAAGATAAAAGCCAAAAGATCAAACCTTGAGATGCTTCGCCCAGGGATCCCCGAGAAAGCAATAAAAGGCTTCTCAGAAAGAAAAAGGGAGGACCCATAAAAAGATAAAACTCAAGACCTAGTTGGTGGATAGGGGTCTCATCACGAGCCAGCCTATTAGGTCCATGGGCATGTAGCGGTGTCATCTGGTCACCATGCCAGGGTAGTGGCATAGCCAAGACAAAGGGGGTCTCATCACGAGCCAGCCTTCTCATCTCTGTGAAATGCTTGTGGGTAACGTTGTCACCACTGGTCACCACGCCAGGGCAGTGTCCCCCAGCTATTCTCTTGAAAGAAAAAGCAATAAGATAAAAAGGTAAAAAGGCATTGAATGGGATAGGAAACAATTACATCCATGACAAGGTGCAGCTCACCCTCTTCAGAGGCACCCACAGGTAAGCCCTACATTTCCATGCCATCACTGCACCCCTTGCCCAAACATCCCTCACACCATCCCATGTACTTACATGGCGTAGATTGGTCTTCACCTGGAAACACCCCACACCTAAGGAGAATTGGCCCAACAGGATATCCTGGAACCCTCTCCAAACCTAGCTTGTAGAATAGCATAACGTCTTTGAGCACTTGTCTAGAAAAGGGGGGTTTTATGCACATGTTTGGGTAACTTGATTATTAGATATGATTGACATTGCTATGATCCCTGTGACTTATGAGCCCATGGAGGGCATACTTATTGTTGCTGCAGGACCACGCTCGACAGGTAGGTACATATGGGGAGATGATTAACTCGGACCTACATAGGGCTAAAATCCCACCAGATGGATGATGAGACCCCAACCAGGGGCAAACATATACCAGAGGCTTGCACCGGAGAGAGAGGAGGACGTTCCACCAGAGACAGCTTGGCATGCCTGGATCCAAGGGGGTCTTGCCTTTCCCCTTGGACATCAGCCTTGGAAGGCCCATGACGTCACCTTTGTGACCCTTGACGTCACCCAGCGTCAGATAGACATGGAGGCAGTTGTGTGCCAAGTGGCACGTGTGGCATGATCTAGAGGCCTTGGAAGGACTAACGTTTTTCTCTAGGAGGCCAACGTCTCACCTAGGAGGCCCAACGTCACCCTAGAAGGGCATGACGTCACCTCGTTTGAATGTTTTGGGGTTTAATTTGTCAAATTTATGTAAAAAACTAAATATTTGATGTCACTGGCCATGTCGGCGGCCTTTTTGACCTAACTTTGCAATTAAAGGTCATTTGGATTGTATAAATAAGGGATTAATCCCTTGTATTTTTTCATCATTCTTTCACTCACACAAGTGAGGTCTGAAATTCAGCCTCTTTAAGGCTTATTAGCTAAAATTAAGTGGTGTGCAACTCTTGAAGGAGGCGTGTCTTGGTGTATTTTGGCATTTTCTTGGTGGAAAGTCTTCAACTAGGGCATTTGCTAGATTATTCTTGGTGAATGTAAGTGAAATTCTGCAATTCTTCTTTCTTTTGAATGGTTATAGTATCTTTACTTTACATTTACTAAGATCATGAAATCGCTAGTATAAAACCCTAGGAGATTAAGCACATGTTATTGTCCCTATCTCAATAGCTATCCACCTTCTAGATTTTGCTAGAAAACCTATCCATTGAAGCATGTGCTAGAGCCCTACCATTGTAGCACTCTAACACCCTTGTTTCATCAGGCTTTTATTTATCTCAAACTTGAGCTAAAGAAGAAGGAAAACCGCTAGGGCCTAGGGTTACCTACTTCCTAGTAGTCGTTTTCCTTCTAGGGTTTGGTGATTGAGGCCTTGGGTTACCAACACCTCAATCATTTTCCCTCTTGTCTCTAGTTCACACATTATCATTTATTTCCTTCAAGATTGTCGCTGCAAAAAGTGACTCCATTAGCCCTAAAGACACTGGTTTATACCTTGTACTTGATTGATTGATGAAAACAACCCCCAAACCCTTTAAGGCTTTACCTCAAGCTATTTACTAACTATTCCTAACCCTAGATTAGACTAATTTACTAACATACTTGCAGTAAGCTACAGCCATATATTGCAGCAGTAAAAGCTCCTAAAAGCAATTATTAAAGTTAATTTTTGCATTGCCTTATTAGCTTTTGACAAGTGCTAGCATATTGTTATTATTAGGTTACCATTTCGGGTCATTTTGAAGCTTGTTTAAAGCATAAATTGTGAAGCTATCCTCATATATACATTGTTGTTATAAATTTCTGTTTGCTTCATCTTATATCAACTTATTGCTTTTATTGAGAAGTACAAGGTTTTACAAAGCACTAACATCAATTGTTACTTGCAAAATAGTGTTTTCTTGTTGTCTTGTTCTGGGCAGGTACACTTAAGCATATCTTTGTTTCATATTGTCAAACCTTTGGGACTTTCGGATCAATGTGACTTGGGAGAGGTGACAACTTTCCTTAATACCATTACCTTTGCCTTCTCAAACCCCCATGTCACCAGGGACGTCTCCCCTGGGCTTTCATCCCTAAAGAGAAAGAGGTGTCTTATTAAGGTGACAGTCATAGGACAACCCCCTGTTACGCCAATTTATTGTTCACTTGCCTTTGGCTTTTGGGCAAGTACAAATTGCGCTAACAAGCCCCACAGAAAAAATAATAATAAAATTGAAGACCCAAAAATAAGAAGTCGGCCGCAGACTGACACCCAGATTAGTATAAATATAGGACTGGCTCATTTCATTTGGACAGTCAAACAGCTCCTTCTGCAGTGCGCACAAGGTAGTTGCAGCTGCAATTTTGGCAGTTTCATTATTTTGGGGTTACTGGTTATCTTGGAGAGTGCACCACACTTGGAGAAGCTCTTGCTTAGTTATTTTTGGTCATATTATTGAGGAGCTAGGTCTTGGTGATGTTAGCCTTGGGGAGGATCTTCTTTGTATGGTAATTTAGCTATTGATGGTGATGTACTAGTAATATCTTGGATTGAATTCTTCTAGAGAAAGGTTGTTGGGTTTTCTCCCAAGTTTGGGTTTCCCAAGATAAACTCTTGTGTTCTTGTTGTTGATGTTTTTGGTAGCAGCGGGACGTATTCACCTCTGGGACAACTTTTCTTAGAGATGAAGATGCCAAGAACTCAGAGAATAACCATTGAACAGATCAAAGAAGCCTCAGAAGAAATTAGAAGATCCCAAAAGAGAAGTCGGCTCCACAAAATAATAATAAAGAAAAGAAATATGATGCTCCAGAAGTAAAGTTGGCCCCACACGAAAAAGACAAAGAGAAAATATATTTTCCAGAAAGACAAGTTGGCCCTACTGAAAAAGACACCTGCCCAGTCCAATATAAATAAAGGTGACATCTTCCTCATTTGAGAGACACACTCACTCATCTATAGCGCAAGTTTTGAGGAGAACAGTAGTTGCAGCTATCCAGCAAAGGAGGAAGGAAGAAGGGTGCAGTTTGACTAGGGTTTCCTCATAAACCCTCGCTAGTGGAGGCAAATTACTCTAGCGCTCTGGATAGGTATTGATGCAGCTGCAGTGTTGGGTTATCTCTTGTGGAGATAAGTACTATTCTTTGTTAGTTTTCTCTAGTGGATAGAGTTGGTTCTTGGTTATATTGTATTGGCAAGGATATTCTCTCTAAGAAAAGTTGTTGGGTTTTTCTCCCTTGTGAAGAAGGGTTTCCCGGGATAAATCTTTGTGCCTTCTTGTGCTTGTTTATCTGTTGCTTATATATTTCAGTATATGGTTATTGAATGTTAAAAGAAGATCAAAATGCTATGGTAAATCTAATGTTAACAAAACTAATGAAAATTCAACATGGTTTTAGAGCAAGTTGCCTTCAGAACAGACTAATCACTGGAAGGAAGATTGTGAGATTTACCACCTTGCTGCAATTTGTCGTTGCTCAAGACCTAAACCTTATCAAGCTCGTTGAGCAACCTATTGGAGGACGCTGAGTCTAATTCTGTCATAGATCAACTCACCCTACCCTAGAGCACCTCCTAGTTGTCTCAGATTACAACTTGGTGAAAGTTGAAATTTCGCATTGCAATTGCAGTTGCAGTGCCAGTTGAAGTTGTAGTGCCATTTGCAGTTGCAGTTGCAGTGCCAGTTGAAGTTGTAGTGCCATTTGCAGTTGTTTCATGCCGATTACAGTGGCAATTGCTTTGTGCCAGTTACAGTTGCAGTTACAGTTGCAATTGCAATTTCCAGTTGCCAGTTGCCAGTGGCGCAAGTATTGAGATAAGAAGACAAGTTGGATGGTGCTACAAATTTCAAAGGTATGCACTTGTATATGTTTAAAATTGTATCATTATCATGAGGGTGTTTGCAGGAGATGGGACCTTTTGTCCAAGTGACAATATGTAGATCCAAAGGGATCACAAATCCAGTACATTCAAAGAAACAACGCACCCTCCCTGGAAGTGAAGACTCCAGGTTTGATTGTTTTGATATGCATTTAGTTGTTATAGCAATATTGCGATCTTATGTTGCATTTTGATATATTGAATTTATGATCATTATGAAATGCACTTGTTTGCAAGCTAAATTGATCTCCTCTAGGAGATATCCTTGATTGTTGACTTTGTTCCAAGCAGGTTATCTTGTTAAATCCCATGGAGGTTGCCATGGAGATGTTGTTGTTGTTGTTCTTGTTTCTTGTTCCAAGAAGGTCACCAGTGATAGCTCTGAGAGGGAGCTATAGTGACGATTGCAAAAGGCAACATATTAGATAGCCTCTAGTAGACATAAAGCAGTCTGACCAGACAAGGAGTTGTACAGATTGACAGTTCGACCAATTCAAGCCCTAATGCATGATTCTATCAGTCTGAGTGAGTTATGGCATAGGAGAGTTGCTCATTTGCATTATAGAGCTTTTCCCGCTCTAGGGAAAATGGTGACAGGCCTTCCATCACTCTGTGTAGAGCATGATGGCATTTGCAAAGGTTGTGCTCTTGGCAAGAATGCCAAGGGATCTTGGACCTGGAGCATTCTGATTTGTGCGAGCCTATGACAGTTGCTTCTTTGAGTGGATATTTATGCTATGTGATCTTCAAAGTTGGATTTTTAAGAACATGACTCCCGAGGAGGCTTTCACCGAAGTGAAGCATGTGGTTGGACACCTCGAGATATTTGGGTGTCCTATATACATTCACGTACCCAAGGAGAAAAGGACGAAGTTAGACCCTTCAGGCAAGAAGGGTACATTTGTCGGATCTACAGCCCAGGTCAGAGACAGATTGAGGTAAGCAGGGATGTTTCCTTTGAGGAGGAGGTAGCCTTCAGGAGGTCTAGAGGATCTCACATGAAGATTGATAGTGAGAAGCAAGAAGAGATGGTGTCTTCTCCCCCTCACCCTTCAACAGTTCAAAGGGAGCCAGTTGAGCCTGTTGAGACAGTTGAGTTTGTCGATCCAATTGATCCTATAGATCCTGTTGATGTTCCTAGAGATATTGTAATAGGTCAAAAAAGGCATGCATGGGCTCGTCAGACTTTGCAGGAGGCAGAGGGACATGCAGCTCCCCGTGGTACTTTCAGAGAGAGAAAGAAACCTTAGAGATTCTCAAGCTATGTTGCAGCGATGAGCCACATCATTAATACTGAGCCTTCCTGTTATGAGGAGGCATCTAGTCAGCATGTATGGAGAGATGCCATGATGGAAACGTATTATTCCATCACGAAGAATGATGTGTGGGATATTGTTCTGATACATGAGGGAAGTCTATGGTGACTTCCAAGTGGATCTATAAGATCAAACATGCAACTAACGAGAGTATCGAGAAGCACAAAGCGAGATTTGTGGCTAGAGGATTCTCTTAGGTAGAGGGAATAAACTATGAGGAGACATTTGCTCCTGTTGCTCGGTACACCTCCATTCGGACGATCATTGCCCTTGCTTCAGCCATGGGTTGGAGACTACATCAGATGGATGTGAAGAAAGCCTTCCTCAACAAAGAGATTGAGGAAGAGGTGTATATCGAGCAGCCAGATGGTTTTGTGATTCATGGGAAGGAGTCCCATGTGTGCAAGTTCAAGAAGGCCCTGTATGGACTTAAGCAGGCACCTCGAGCTTGGTATGCGAGGATTGATGGATACTTGATGATTTTGGGTTTTGGAAAGAGTGTTGTTGATGCCAACCTATACTATAAGGTTGTTGATGGTGAGTCCCTGATTTTGATCCTGTACATTAATGATTTATTTCTCACCAGAGCAGAGAGCCCCATTGCTTGGTGCAATTATGAGTTGGCCTCTGAGTTTGAAATGAAGGATCTTGGCATGATGCACTATTTCTTGGGACTAGAGGTGTGGCAGAGAATTGATGAGCTCTTCCCAAGTCATGGGAAGTATACAATTTAGATTTTGAGGAGATTTGGGATGTTGGACTATAAGTCCATGGCTACACCGATGGTGTCGAATTTGAAGAAGTTGAGTCAGTCTTCTTCTGATTTAGACCTGATTGATCTGACTATGTATAGATAGTTGATTGGATCATTGATGTATCTGGTTAACACCAGACCAGATATTTGTTATGCAGTGAGTGCGCTTAGCCAGTTCATGAGTCAGCCGAGACAGTTGCAATGGGTAGCTGCGAAGCATGTGTTGAGATACTTGCGAGGCACAGTTGGATGTGGCCTGAGATATGCTTCCATTGTTGACATGAGATTGCAGGGATATGTTGATTATGATTGGGCAGGGAGCACTATGGATGGGAAGAACACCTCCAGGTGTTCCTTCAGTTTGGGGTCGGCCATGCTTTCCTGGTGCAGCTGGAAACAAACTTTTGTGGCTTTGAGTACTGCAGAAGCAGAGTATATTGCAGTGTGTATGGAAATACATGAAGCAGTGTGGCTTCGGAAGCTCTCAGAGAATCTAGTGTCTCAAGATAGTTCAAGACATGTCGAGATCAAGTTTCATTACATTCGAGACATGGTGTTGAGAAAAGCAGTACTAGTGCAGTACTTTCTATAGATGAGCATTGCAGATGTTCTCACCAAGCCCCTTGCCAAGTTGAAGTTCGAGTACTTCCGTGATAAAACTTGGAATGGTATAGAATACCCCTCTCGCTAAGAGGGAGTGTTGATGGTTGCAGCTTCGTATGATCAGCTTCATGAGACATTCTCCAGGTCGTACTCCTCAATGGACTGAGTCGGGTTGACCTGTGACGATATATTGGGTTGGTGCCCAGCGACCCTTGAGGTGCAGCTCAAGAGGTTGGGATATTATTCTAGGTTGGTGCCCGACAATCCTTGGGGTGTAGCCAATGTGGTTGGTATATTTTCTCCAGGTCGTACTCCTCGATGGACTGAGTTGGGTTGACCTGTGATGATACTCCTCGATGGACTGAGTTGAGTATGACACTTATCGATGCACTGATAAGTTGTACTGGGTTGGTGCCCAACGACCCTTGGGTTGTATCACAAGAGGTTGGGGTATTGTACTGGGTTGGTGCCCAGAGACCCTTGGGTTGTAGCCCAAGTGGTTGGGACATTGTACTAGGTTGGTGCCCAGCGACCCCTGGGTTGTAGCCCAAGTGGTTGGGATGCTATGAGTTGAAGCCCATTGTCGCTTGGGTGTATCCCAAGAGGACACGTCTTGTGGTTGTATCCCTTGACAATGATGACACACACTATGAGGTTGTAGCCCTAGTGTTCTCTAGCGGGTTGTAGCCCCTAAATGAGATTAATAGGTCCACATTGGTTGTAGCCATGTGTGACGTGATGATGCTACATGTAGCATGGTTTGTGTGACCATGGCATGGTCTAAGGACCATGGCATAGCCTGCGGGGCTATGAGGACCAAAGGAGAACATCATGAAGAATACCTCCATAGCTAAGAGGGAGTGCTGATGTTTTTGGTAGCAGCGGAAGGTATTCACCTCCAGGCCAACTTTTCTTAGAGATGAAGATGCCAAGAAGTCAGAGAACAACCATTGAACAGATCAAAGAAGCTTCAGAAGAAATTAGAAGATCCCAGAAGAGAAGTCGGCTCCACAAAATAATAATAAAGATGGAGAAAATATATTTTCCAGAAAGACAGGTCGACCCGAATGGAAAAGACACCTACCCAGTCCAGTATAAATAAAGGTGACGTCTTCCTCATTTGAGACACACTCACTCATCTATAGCGCAAGTTTTGAGGAGAACAGTAGTTGCAACTATCCAGCAAAGGAGGAAGGAAGAAGGGCGCAGTTTGACTAGGGTTTCTTCATAAACCCTCGCTAGGGTTTATCTTTTGTCTTGGTGGTGTGCTAGTGGAGGCAAATTACTCTAGAGGTCTAGCTAGGTCTTGATCCAACTGCATTGTTGGGTTATCTCTTGTGGAGATAAGTATTCTTCTTTGTCAATGTGCTCTAGTGGATAGAGTTGGTTCTTGGTTATATTGCATTGGCAAGGATATTCTCTCTAAGAAAAGTTGTTGGGTTTTTCTCCCTTGTGAAGAAGGGTTTCCCAGGATAAATCTTTGTATCTTCTTGTGCTTGTTTATCTGCTGCTTATATATTTCAGTATATGGTTATTGAATGTTAAAAGAAGATCAAAATCCTATGGTAAATCTAATGTTAACAAAACTAATGAAAATTCAACACTTGTGTTGTGTTCTTGTGTCTACTGTGCATGGTTAATATTTCTAGATCTTGTTATTTCTGTTGCATTGCTATACTTGAGATTTTCTGTGTATATTTATTCTATGATAATTGTTGTATGAAAGTGAATCTCGTTATTAATTATAAGCCAATAACTATCAAGAGCTGAGAAACATAAAACACCAACATGGTATCAGAGCTAGTTGAAATATTGCCACTGTACAGTCGCAGTTGCAGTTGCGAGTTGCAGTTGCAGTTGCGAGTTGCAGTTGCAATTGCAATTGCCAGTTCCAGTGGCCAATTCCAGTCGCAGTTACTAGTTCCAGTCGCAGTTGTCAGTTCCAGTCGCAGTTGCCAGTTCCAGTCGCAGTTGCCAGTTCCAGTCGCAGTTGCCAGTTCTAGTCGTAGTTGTCAATCGCCAGTTGCAGTTGCCAGTTGCACAAACCTTGAGATTAGAAGACAAGCTAGATGGTGCTACAAATTTCATAGGTATGCACTTATATATTTTTCCAAGTTATATCATTTAGCAAAGTATGAGGGTGTTTGCAAGGGATGTACAAGGGACCTTCTCCAAGAAATGACCCAAAGGGATCATTGGATCTAGTGCATTCAAAGGAATAGCGCACCCTCCCTAGCAATTAAGACTCCAAGTTTGCATATCAGGTTTGATATTTTTATATTACTGCATCTTAAATAAATATTGTAACCGAGACAACAGTCTTTAGAGATCTATTACTACTAAGCACTTTTGCTATCAAATGTTTTGAATATTGTTAGTACAATGATCATTGTGTAAATGCTCATTGTTTAGTAGTAATGATGCACTTATTTACAAGATAGAAATTGATCTCTTTTAGGAGATGTTCTTGGTTGTTGTCTTTGTCCCGGGCAAGTTACCACGAAGGAATGATTGGTAACAACACTAGAAAAGTGTTGTCCTTGTTTCCTTATCATAAGAATATTGTTCTTGTCCGCTATTTTTTTGTTATAGCGCTTGTTCCGGGCAGGCCACAAGTGATAGCTTTGAGAGGGAGCTAAAGTGACGATTGCAGGAGGCAACAGATTAGATGGTCTCTAGTTTGAGACATGGAGCAGGCTATCCAGACATGGAGTTGTATACATTATAGTATACATCCATATACCGAAGGTGAAGAAGATAAAGTTAGAACCTTCAGAAAAGAAGGATATTTTTTGTTGGATTCAGAGTATTCGACATGGAGATTGATAGTAAGGAGCAAGTGGCTCCACCAGTGGTGAGGTAGATGGCTACCTAGTACCAGTTCAAAGGAAGCTAGAGTACAGAGGGAGTTAGCCCTCGGGATCCAGTAGGGAGGAGCAGTCTCCCAGGACAGTTCATTGGAGATCAAACTTCAGAATATGCAAAGGGAGCAGATAGCTCCAGAGATTGTATAGACTCGGAGGGAGTCATGTTTCAAAGGGAGCAGATGGATCCAAAGATTGTATAGACTCAGAGGGAGTCATGTTTCAGAGGGAGCATGGTACTCTAGGATCGATGGATACTTGATGAGCTTGGTTTTAACCAAGAATGTACAGAATGAACCTGATCTTAGAGAGAATTAGTTGGTTCAAGAGAGAGTCGATTATTTAGAGGGAGTCCCCCCCCCAAGATCCAGGTGGGAGAGAGACATCTTCCAGAACTGACCGACAGGTGTCATGATTTGAGCAGGCTTTGAGGAGATGTGAGATCTCCGACTTCAGTAGACCTTGCTACAGTGACAAAGGAGGCAGCCAGTCAGGAGGACTGTGTATGGATTTTATCTCAATCACAGGGAGCAGTCAGTTAAGCAAACTAGACAACAAAGCCTACTTCAGTGACAAAGGGAGTTGGCCTCAAATGGAGGATATTGGTTGGATGTACAATGGGATTAGAGGTGTGACGAGATCAGATGAGATCTTCCTCATTCAAGGGATACTGATGAGATTCGATATGATGGACTGCAAGTCCATGACTACACCTATGATGACAAATCTGAAGAAGTTTAGTGATTCTGCTTCAGATTCAAATTTGGTGGGTCCCACGACATACCGATAATTGATTGGATCCTTGATGTACCCGGTTAATGCTAGGCCAAATATTTGCTTTGTTGTGAGCACCCTGAGCCAGTATTTGGTTGAACCCAAGGCAGTTCCAGTGGGTGGCAGTGAAGCATGGTACAGTTGGATATGGTTTGTCTCGAGTGATGATGAGAAGCTACAGAGATATACAGATTCTGATTGAGCAGTGAGTGCAGTAGACAGATTGAGCACCTCAGGGTGTTCTTTCAGCTTGGAATCAATTACGATTTTCGGGATAAGCTAGAAGCAGGCTTCTATAGAGACGAAGTGTATCACAACCAATGTCGCAAGTCGTGAAGTGGTGCAACTTCAGAAGCTTCTTGCAGGGCTTCATCCGAGACATGGTACAGAAGGGAGCAATGAAGCTCAAGTACTTATCCACAGATGAACAGATTGCAGATATCCTCCCAGAGTGGCCATGCTGACTTCGCTGAGGAGGATGATACACAGGATTAACCATGTTGATTTGGCTAGTGTTGAGCGTTGATGTTTCAACATCGAGCAGACATTCTCCCAGATTGGTCATGCACAGGGCTATGCTAGTATTGATATGACCAAGGGAGAATGATTCATTCACTCACGGGGCTCTGCTAGTGGTGAATGGCCCAGGTATGTTGATGTTCTCCAGGTTCGGGCAGACATTCTTCCTAGATTGGTCATGCACAGGACTATGCTAGTGTTGATATGACCAAAGGAAAATGACTCATTCATCCACGGGGCTTTGCTAGTGGTGAGTGGCCCAGATAAGCATCGGGCAGACATTATCCTAGATCAGTCATGCACGGGGCTACGCTAGTGCTGATATGACCAAGGGTAATGATTCATTCACTCACGGGACCCTGGTAGAGGTGAATGGCCTAGGTGTAGTCCTTCTCCTATCAAGGGGTGGATGGACTCGAGATGCTATCACATGCATATTCCGGGACAGAATGCATGTGCGAAGATGGCACATCAACCTGGCTCATGAAGACAACCTTTCTATGACAAAAGAAATCCAAGTATGGAGAATGCCTCCCTCATTGAGAAGGAGTGTTGGAGATTTGCAACTTTGGGCAGTCATTCTCCACAATAAAGTACAAGAAGACCCCTCTATACCATTACAGAAGCCCCGGGAAGAAGTTGAAGACCCAGAAAGAGAAGTTGGCCCCGCAAGAAAAATAATAATAAAATTGAAGACCCAGAAATAAGAAGTCGACCCCAGACTGGCGCCCAGATTATTAGTATAAATACAGGACTGGGTCATTTCATTTGGAAAGTCAAACAGCTCCTTCTGCAGTGCGCACAACGCAATTGTAACTGTAGTTTTGGAAGTTTCTCTATTTTTGGGTTACTGGTTATCTTGGAGAGTGCGCCACACTTGGAGAAGCTCTTGCTTGGTTATTCTTGGTCATATTATTGAGGATCTAGGTCTTGGTGATGCTAGGCTTGGGGAGGATCTTCTTTGAATGGTATTTTAGCTATTGATGGTGATCTACTAGTAATGTCTTGGACTAAATTCTTCTAGAGAAAGGTTGTTGGGTTTTCTCCCAAGTTTGGGTTTCCCACGATAAACTCTTGTGTTTTTGTGTTGTGTTCTTGTGTCTACTGTGCATGGTTAATATTTCTAGATCTTGTTGTTTCCGCTGCATTGTTATAGTTGAGATTTTCAGTGTGTAGCTATTCTATGATAATTGTTGCATGAAAGTGAATCTTGTTATTAATTATAAGGCAATAACTATCAAGAGCAATAACTATCAAGAGCTGAGAATCATAAAACACCAACAACATCTTCATGTCTAAAAGCATCCTCTTGAATCAAATTTCCTCCCACGCTCCTTTCTCTACTCGATATTCTACTTCAGTTGATGAAAGGGCTACCGCATGTTGCTTCTTGCTAGTTCTTGTGACTACACCCGTGCCAATGCTAAAAACATATCCAAAAGTAGATTGTCTATCATCCACAGTACTTGCCCAATCTGAATCTATATACCCACACAACCTAGGGTCTTTGCACTTACCTCAAAACATTTACTCATTATATTTGATGTATCTATAGATCGGTCATGTCAAAAGATTTACTCATTATATTTGATGTATTCTATAGCACTTACCTCACTACCTGTAATAATGATAACGTCTACATATATGACCAATAGGATGATATCATTATTGATGCTTTTGACGTACAGAGTGGAACCCGAAGGACTCTACTAAAAACTTTGTTCATCCAAGTACCTATCAATTTTAATGTACCATGACCTGGGTGCTTGCTTCAAGCCATATAGAGCATTTAAATCTGCACACAAGATGATCCTTCCCTGGAACCTGAGAACCCTATGGTTGGTACATGTAGACTTCTTCCTTGAAATCTCCAATGAGGAAGGCACTCTTTACATCAATCTAATGGGCCTTCCAACCAATCTGTGCTACCATTGCTAGAACTAATCGGATGTTACTTATCTTTTCTATAGGAGCAAAGGTATCCTCGTAGTTTATGCCCTCTTGCTATGAGAAACCTTTTGCAACCAACCATGCCATGTACTTGTCAAGTGCTTCCTTGTATTTGACATTGCACACCCTTTGCAACCAATGGGTTTCTTCCCTGATGGAAGAACAATGAGATCCCAAAGCCTGATTTTTCACTATACTCTCATGTATTGTTGCCATGGTATTCTCCCATTTAATTTTCTCCTTTTCCTCCTCGAACACTTGTGGCTCATAAACTCCCTAGATATTGGCGATCAAAGCAAAGTTGATTGTGTTAGATTCTTCTTGCTCTTGCCTCTCGATGATCATCCCTAGATCATTTAACCCACCCAAACATCTCCAATGGCATTGTGCCACCGCTTTGGCCTCTTCTTGTCATCTTCCTCATCCAAATCAATGCTCTCACCATGACCTAGGCTACATGTACTTGTGTCATCTAAAAGTTGATTCGAATTGTCTACATCAAAATATGTTGTGCTAGATCCTCTTCATCAAAATTTGGAAACAAAAAAATAACTAGCCTAGGACACTCAAAGAAATAATAAAATTACATATAATAAAATGTCACGACTCTTCATAAAAGGGCACCTTGGGCTATATTTAAGTCGGGGCCCCCTCAATGTAAGATATCATCATTCATTTATTCAATTACAACTTATATATATAATACTGATTTTTATATCATTGAGCAATTCAAACATAGGCATAATTGCCTCATCTAGTATCTATAATTGCATATAGTCGATACATGTGGTGGAAAAGAACAAGATACTCAATAAATTGGAATAAGCTTAAAGATGAATTCTTTAAAAGATTTCATGGTATCAAACAAGAGGATTTTTTCACAGAGCTCACAAGATTACAGCAAAAAGGAAACGTGGACGAATTTACCACTAGCCACTAGTGAATGGAAAACACTAGCCACAAAAGTACCCGAGCTATCAACAGAACCACTAATTCAATCGTATATAATAGGACTTGAACCACATATCCAGAATGGACTAAAACTACATGATATTACAACTATTGAAGTAGCAATCTGTAAGGCAAAAGTGGCAGAAAAGAAGTCTGAAAGTTCATTATTACAGAAATTTGATAAGACTTATTCACGATGAAAAGACAGTGATTGCAGGTCCTGTGGAGACAAGTAGACACCTGGACAAAAATGCTAGACATAAAAATCATATAGATATGAGGCTAAGAATGAATCTGACTCCTCCAGTAGCAACTTAGTGAGAATTTATTGTGGAGGGGGGATTTGATTCCCTTCGGCGGTTGGTGTATTTGCAGGTATGTGTAACAATTTTTACCTCACTTGTTTTGTTTTTTCAGATTTGTGATAGGTTTTGCAATGCCTAACAATCTTTCCCCTTTTGTGTTGATTTTTAGTGGACTTTAGGAGATCTACTATTTAGGTAGAATCTAAATTTATTGGTTTTTATGTAAAATTTAAGTATTTTGATTCTTCAATGTTGATTTTAATTTTTGTCAATTTTATTTTGTGCCCTAGGTTTGATCATTACTTTGAAGACTGAAAATGCCAAGAAATTTAGACCCTATGTGGGAATATGGTGAACCTGAGGGGGGGGGGGTTAATAGACAAAGGTTGAATTGCAAGTTGTGTAGAAAGGAAATGAGGGGGGGGATCACTCGATTGAAATACCACCTTGCACAAATTCCGAGACATGAAGTGGGTATTTGCCCAAAGGCAAGCCCAAAAATCATTCATATTGCCAACAAAGCACTTGATGATTTGGATATAAGTAGAGATACCAGGGAAGTTGTGAAAGCAAAATTTGGAAGGGGAGGTAGTGTAAGATCCAAGGAGGGAAGAAATGGCAGTGTATCTTCGACCTCACCTTCCACAACGCCTCAGCAACCTCATCTTTTTTTGTTCCTAGAACCACACCCGGTGCACAACCTTCTATCAAGTCAATTGTTAAAATAAAGGAGAAGCAAGAGGCTGACAAGCTTGTCTGTAAGTGATTTCTATGGAGTGACATTCCTTTTAGCATTGCCAAGAACAACCCATTCTATCAACCTATGTTTGATGTGGTTGCTATTGTTGGCCGAGGGTACAAGGCCCCTACCTATGATGAGTTGAGAGGGTCTATCCTTCAAAATGAAAAGGTTGATTACACTAGTAGATTTGAGGAGCTTAAGGCATCAGGGGAAATCACAGGATGCATCATGATGTCAGATGGTTGAATTGATCAAAAGGGCAGGACCTTCTTAACTTCTTGGTTAATTATCCCGGGGAGCAGTGTTTATTAAATCTATTGATGCATCTACATATGTTAAAGATGCAATATTATTATGTGAGTTGATGGACAAATTCATTCAGGAAGTGGCTCCACATAATGTTGTTCAAGTCATAACGAACAATGTTGTTCATTACGTTGTTTCATTCTATTTCAAATTTCAATGCCTCTTCTTACTTTGTTTCAACTTCCAAATTTCAATTTATTTTCTTATGTTTCTCTTATTTGTTGTAGATACTTGGTGGACTAGTTATGGCACAAAAGTACCCAATTCACTAAATCTTGTCATTCAAGTGCTTAGTCAAACATGTAGCACAAATGGAGCGTATTTGAAAAAATACACAACAAGAAGCGCAACAGGTTAAAAAATTTCAAATTAAATTTTGAATTCATTATAAATTATAATTTATTATTTTATGCCCCGTCACCCTCTAAATTATGTATTACTATTATTAATTTATAATTTATGCCCCTCATATAGGTTGGAATCCCAAAGCCTTAATGACAAGGTCTACGTCTACTACAATCTCCAATTGTGGATGAGGCATACTCAAAAAACACTTGACGTGGACGCCATCTCATTGGATGGAATTAACATCATTGTTGCATGGAGGGCTGAGACCAAGAGGCCTATCATGGAATCATCCCATGATTGATTACAAGAGGAGGCATAGGAGGAGGTAGCAGGGGAGAGAAAGGTACAGGATGTGCCCTCTCAACTTGTCATAGGTAGGAGCCTTGTTCCTCGAGCCAACGATGGGAATAGAATCAAACATAGACCGATAGAATGAGTTGTTCTTGGCAGTGCTGAAAGGAATGTCACTCCACAGAAAACACCTACCCACAAGCTCATCAGCTTCTTGCTTCTCCTTTATTTTAACCACTAACCTAATAGAAGGCTGTGCGCCACCTATGGTTCTAGGAACAGAAAAAGATGAGGTCGTTGAGGGCATTGTGGAAGGTGAGGCCAAGGAAACATTGTCACTTCCTGCCCCCCGATTCTTGCAACTCCTCCCATTGAAAGCTCAATTCTCATAGCTTCCTTGTTATCTCTCTTTTCACCCATATCTTGAAGTGGTTTATTGGCAATATGAATGATGTCTAGAGTTGCATCTAGGCAAATTCCCTCTCCATGCCTCGGATTTTGTGCAAGTTGGTATTTCAACTAGCTGAATGCCCCCATCATTTCATTCCCACACAACTTGCAATTCAACTTTTATCAATTATGCCCATCAGCAAGATCACCATATTACCACATAGGGTCCAGACTCCAAAGCTTTCAGCATTTTCAGATAGCGATGATTAAACCAAGGGAGGAAAGAAATGAAAATCAACATTCAAGAATCAAAAAACAAAAATGATGCAGAAAAAAATAGCTCTAGATTCTGAATAAATGGTAGATCTCCCACAGTCCACTAAAAATAGCCAAGAAAAGAGAAAATTGATGGGCATAGCAAAACCTATAAAAAATCTCAAAAATACAAAACTAAAAAAACATGTGGAAATTTTTACACATACCTACAAATACAGAAACATCTGATGGGAATCAGTCCCCACTCCGCAATAATTGTTGATGGCAAATGAAAACACTCCCTTTGTGGTCCTTAGCTCAAAGAAAAATGGTGGAGACCTCCTTTGCTCTCAAACCCCTTCACTGTGTTTAGAAAATGAAATAAAAAAAAAAAGGTCCAAAATCGCAATGGTCGGCAATATTTTCCATCAAATCGCAATGTTTCCTTAAAATATCGTGATGTTTAGAAAATATTACAATATTATCAGCACTGGAAAATATTGCGATGTTTAGAAAATATTGCAATATTATCAGCACTGGAAAATATCGCGATGTTTAGAAAATATTGCAATATTATCAGCACTGGAAAATATCACGATATTATCTCCGGTCGGGGGACATCGCGATATATCACAATATTTGCAACAGTAGGCTGCAGTACACACTCAGAGCTTATAATAGACAGGTCTGGACAGACTATTGTGATTGGGGTGGAAAGAAAAAACAATTATTCAATGAAAGTGGAATCTCAGCAACACCTTCCAGCTAGTACTTGTATTGCAAATTTGTCTTATGTTTCATTTTTTGCATTTTCGTTTTCATGTGTGCCGTATATGTTCCATTGAGGTATTGTACAAGGTGAATTTCGAAGTCATGTTGACTGCACTTTGGTTATTTGTAAACAATTCACATGATTCTCACATCATTAAACATGACAAATGCTTCAACAAATTGTGTGTGAAGAATGTAATGTGTATAAAGTTTAAACCAAGACACCTTCAGACACTGCAAAACTAAAAGTTTTCTCGGTCCAGAAAAGAATATAGGTGATACATTTCATAGCTCACTATTTTTAAAAGATGCTAAGAACCCAATTTTTAATAAATAATAACTATGTTCACCAACATGATATACAGTACAGAGGACATAATCATGATATGTAACAATATTGATGCAGCAATTCTAGTGTAAATAAAATCTAACATCATTCTTCTCCCTATGAAAGATAGTAATAAGAATGTATACTATGCTGAAACTGCTCGAATAGATGAAGTAGCCATGAAGAATATTAATCGATACATGCTACATTGTGCGAAACCATGTTTTACTTTAGTATGCAACAAGATAGATCAAAAAAACACACCAAAATAGAATGTAAACAAACCTTGGGATAATGTGGGTCCAGAGCAATGGCTCGGCTACAATCTGCAATGGCATCAGCAATATGACCCAGAGCTTGGGAGGCAGCCGCTCGATTGCAAAAACAAACAGCAGTGAAAGGCCGTGATTCTCCATTGCATGCCAAAGCAGCTGTATAGTGCTCCACTGCTTCTGCATGCTTACCTTCTTGAAAAGCTTTATTTCCTGCAGCCTGAAATCATGTAGCATCAGCAAATGCACTAGAGAGAGGAGTTCATGTCCTCGTAAGAAAAGGCATACATGCTAGTCTATAAGCTTAAGACAGTAGTATTACGATATACTACTAGACGAATCAGGCTGATAAATTTACAATTCAGAACAGCCGTAGAGAAAAAGCATGCACGAACTGACTCTTGCCTTCAATTTAAACAAGAGCTCCAAATATGAAACAACTCAAAAACTAATTGATTGTGCATTGTACATCAAAATGGACTATACCACCCAATACACAATGCATGTCATTAAAAGGCATGACAAACCTCCAAGAATAATCATAGCATCCAAAAAGATATAAATGAAACCTCCGATCAGACCATAAAAGTATACGACATTGATAAAACTCCTCAATGAATCTCAAAGGTCACTTCGGACTACCCATGTACATGTCAATTGTAGTTACTCAATTGACAATTTGACATTATTAATACCAGCATGTGTACCCAATTTATAAACTTTACATTTTAGGTATGATATGACCGGTATGGTCAACGATTACTCAGTGGGTGGGTGCAGGAGTGAATCATGTGTGGGTGCAGCAGGGTCCCAAATTTCAGAATCACGAATGTGGCAGCATACACATTTTCATATATATGTGTGTGCGTGTCCCCCCCATGTCATGATACCAGTCTCAGGCACCTGTGCCCATATGTTCCCGTATCATGTGGCTTAATATACAAGTCTGTTTCCATAGTGTTCCACAAGGTAATGCCTCCATTCCTTCTGAAGAACCTGCTAAATTACTTTTGATGAAAATGAAGAGGCTTGTATTGAATATAGTATGCACACTCTAGTTTGTTATTTTTTATTATTTTGAGAAAATATGATCCATCCCCAGAAGCATAGATGGTGCACACCAGTAGGAAATAAAACAAAGTCAAAAGTAAAGCATGACGTGAGCCCAACAAGATGAGTATGTTCAGAGATGTCATTATGCAGCATGCAGTAATGGCATGGAGAAAGAAAGGGCATGACAGTTGAGGATGGTCTGTAGATGGAGTCAGCAAGGAATTCAATGAAGACAAAGCGCAACTGAGATCAAGGGAGTGCACTGAAGTAAGGTGGGAGGTTGCAAGTTGCAACATTGAAAAGGATGAGGTTGAAGAGTTGAGTGCAGATATGATAAACCAGACTGGGATCCAAAGAGACTGATGAGAAGTTAAAGAGCCATAAAGGAATGATGAGCCAAAGACAAAGCTGAAGAGTCAACCATTAGATTAAAGCATGATAGACATTAGAGTTGACTGATCCAGGAGCATCATGCACAGTAATATGTGATGTCCCGGTCCCAAGAATAGGCTCAGCAGGGAGTGACTTAGTAGTCTATTTGTTTCCGTAGACTATAGTCAAGCACAAATAGGGAACAAAGGGAGAAATAAGGGTGAATAAATGGCTAAACAATGAATTAAGCCAAAAATCATAGGAAAAGTCATTTAAGCCAAAATCAACGAAGAAATAGAAGAAAAATATGTTAAGGGGGGACTTAATTAATTAATCACATTCGACTTAGGAGGAAAGGCGCCTAGCTTAAGTGATGTCAACGGCAAATTAGATCGAGGGAGGTATAACAAGAGGAATTCAGCCTAATTCCTCATTATGTTATGATTTTGAGTTCAGAGCAGGTTCCAGAGGAGGAAGTCGACCTCTTAGATGTTTTGTGGATTTCTGGAGGAAACCACCACCCAGATCGGTTTCGGTGTTGGAAGACACACCCTAGCCTATCGGAGATACCATCCAGGTATTTCACCAGGCCATATCCGTATTCAGTATACCCAGTTCAGAGATTGCGCATTGCAGCCAGTGAGGGCGTAAGGGTTAGAGATAGTTTTGTGTAGTTGGGCAAGACCAAGCCAGATCTCGCCATTTCCTTCCCACTGAGTTAAGAGGGAGCCATGATGCTTCTTTTGAGTTATCACTCATCAGTTTCTGACGGAGGAATCTCCTAGTGCGCAGCAAGCAGCCAGGAAGTGCGCAACACTTGGGGAAGTACAGTGAGGGTTCCAGAGAGCTCATCGGGATAGATCCGGAGAAACCCTCCCAACCCAGTACAGAGCATACCAGGGCGCTCAATTTGAGCCATACATCGCCAGATTTTGACGGTGGAATCATTGGGGCGCACCAGTTGTCCAAGAGAAGGGCACAAACCCCAAGGGGTCCCATCCAAGGTCCAATTTGATCAATAGTGGGCCAATCTTCAGTCTGACAGTCACCAGGAGGAGCTGTGAGGTCAGGGCGCATCATTTGGGATAGTTTCCAAGCAGATCATACAAGTATTGCCAATAGGGAGAAGTTTCCAAACATTTGCAGCAGTGGCCATGAGTATACGAAATTGCATCTAGCAGATCTATGCATGCATGTTGTCGATTCTTCTCAATCTTCTGTATACTAGTATTTCTTATTTTTTTGCATTGTATTCCAGTGACGATCAACTCTTATGAGATCTAGCTAATGAGTAATACGGAGGCCATCTTGAATGATCAACTCTAATGATATCTAGGCCTCGAGACACATTCTGACAGCACGAAAGCCATCTTGAATGACCTAGCTAGAGGACATCGGGATATGATGAACGCCATAGCACAAATGGCCATCGGCACACAGATGATTCAGCACAGTGTGAGCACTATGGGTGCCAACACGACAGGAGGAGTGAGTGGTCCCGGAGGACACCAAGGAGGTGGTGCCAGTGGCTCCAGTGGATCGCAAGGCGGAGAGAGTGGACAGCCTTCACCTATCCGTGCCTATACATCATCTGGGAGGATTCCCCAACCTCTACATCCGCAGTTCCAGGGGGGACAGTCGTTGTGATAGCCAAGGCAGGTAGGAGGGCAGCTAGGACAGGGGCAAGCAGTGCCACAGGACCCATTCGAGGAGTACATGAGAGATTATTTGACACCGGGACCATAGTTCCATGCAGACATGAGTTTGTTAGATTATTGTTCAATCAGGTATCGAAACAAGCCCAGAGAGGCAGAGAGGGGCAATGCACAAACTCGGAACATGGACTTCCTTAAGAAAGTGGGAAAGTTGAATATTCCTACTTTCGACGAGTCATCTAGATGCTCAGCTCAGGCATGGGTACAAAATTTTGACACATTTCAAGCTCAACCTGATGACAGAGTCAGAAGCTATTAGCTTCGCCACCTTGTACTTGGATGGGGAGGCCCACGAGTGGTGGTATCATGGGCTGGTGACCTTGGGTCACAGCCACATTACTTCATATTTGGAGTTCACCGAGAGGTTGATGGAGAGGTTTGACAGGAGGGACCCAGAACTCCATTTCAGGGATCTGACACAATTGACATTACTTCATATTTGGAGTTCACCGAGAGGTTGATGGAGAGGTTTGACAGGAGGGATCCAAAACTCCATTTCAGGGATCTGACACAATTGAGACAGATAGGGTCAGTTGAGGCCTTCATCACAGAGTTCCAGTGGAAGGCAATGGTCGTATCAAATATTTCAGCGCACAGATTGGTGATGTTGTTCATCAAGGCGTTGACGGAGCGATTGAGGGGTTGGGTTAAGGCTTTCAAGCCTCACACCCTACAGGAGGCCATTGTGCGCACCAGAGACATGGGGGACTCAGTGTTGAAACCCAAAACCTTTACCAAACCCTTTGTACCACAGAGAGACAAGGATCAGAAGAATCCTCATAGGGATTGGAAGGGTAAGAAGCTTTGCCCAAGTTAGATGATGACACCAGACAAGAGTTGACGAGGAAGAAGCTTTGCTTCTCTTGCAGAGACCCTTGAGTCCTAGGGCATCGATGCATGGGAAAGGTACAGATCCACTACATTGAAATGGAACCAAGCAATGAGGAGGAGGATGAGGAGATCGAGGCACAGGCAGACACTGATTCAGAGGATGAGCCTATACATGAGCCAGAGCGGCATCCGAAGAAACCTCAGATAAAGGCAGAGGCACAACCAAAGGAGGAGACAACCTCGCAGAGAGGTGAAAGGGGGAACCATAGCAACCCTTTCCGGAGTACCCAGGTACAACACTCTCAGGCTCAAGGGCCTTATACAAGGGCAACGCATGACAGCTTTAGTAGATGGTGGGGCCACCCACAATTTCATCAATGCATCCTTAGTAGCCCGGAGGGGGTTACGCACTAAGGAGTTTGAGGGGTTCACTATGGATGTGGCAGATGGATATACTATGACCTGCTTGGATATGGTTCCACGCCTAGAGGTCAAGCTAGGTAACTACACCTTGACATATACCTTTTATGTAGTTGACCTGTCAGATACTGATGCAATGTTGGGGGTACAGTGGCTATATTCATTTGGAGAGATTGGGTTCAACTATCAGATGTTAACCATGAGTTTCAGAGATGCCAACAGGTCAAGAGTAGTATTGAGAGGTATGTCTACAAGAGCACCCGGAGCAGTATCAGCGAAGAGGATGGAGCGGATCTTCTGTCACGTGATGTAGCATATGCAACAGAGTGTTTGAACACCACCCAGAAGGATTCAAAGGGCAAAGAGCATTACCATCCACAAATCAGAGAGCTTTTGAGTCAGTATGAGCCAGTGTTTGGGCCGATACCACTAGGGAGGCCACCTTACAGGGGGTTTGAGCATACTATTGAGTTGGAGGTGGGGGCTACACCTGTGATCACTGCACCCTATAGACACCCCAGGAGATTCAAGGACGAGATCAAAAAAGCAATCAAGGAATTGCTTGTGATGGGGCACATCATGCCCAACACAAGTCCTTTTGCTTCTTCAGTCGTACTTGTACTAAAGAAAGATGGCACATTGAGGATGTGCATAGACTACAAATCCCTTAATAAGAGAACGATCAAGAACAACTACCCCATTTTGCACATAGATGAGTTGATGGACAAGCTACATGGGGCAATTTTCTTCACCAAAATTGCTCTACGGTCAGAATATCATCAAATCAGCATCAGAGAGCAAAACATAGAGAAGACAGCTTTCAGATGTCATTTTGGGCACTTCGAGTTTTTGGTCATGCCGTTTGGGTTGACCAATGCACCGACCACCTTTCAGTCTTGCATGAATCACATCTTCAGGGGGCAGTTGAGGAAGTACCTTTTGGTATTCTTCGATGACATTTTAATTTACAGCAGGACATGGGTTGAGCATTTGGCACACTTGGAGGAGGTCTTGGGCATTATACAGGCACAGTCATTATATGCCAAGGAGTCCAAGTGTGAGTTCAGGATGAGAGAACTATTGTACTTGGGGCATATCATCAGTGAGCATGGTTGTGAACAATTGAGCAAGAGGAAGCACTGAAATATAAGAAAAGTAGTGTGTGAGAAGAAATGGCTAGAAGATGTCCTGGAGTTGCAATGAACAAAGAATTCCAAAGGCTAAGAAGAAGAATAGATAAGTTGTGCAATAAACAAAAAAATAGATAAGCCGAAGAAAGCAAACTCGGAACTAGAGTAAGAAAAGAAAGATCAAGTGGAAGAAGGTGGCATTGTAGGGCAAATAGTGAGAAATGTGCAAAGATAAAAGTTTCTTGCTATAGTGGAAGCTTCAAAGCAAAAAAGTTGATAGACCTGTCATGCACACAGAGTCACCCACTATTTTTTTGTTTGAGTGTCACTCCTAGCCATGCAGCACTGCCTTGCAACCTCCCTAATGACTTGGTCACCCTCAGAGGCCTGCAACTGGACTATGCCATACACAGGACCTAACCCTTAAGTTGCCCAAGTTAATTAAAAGTTATGCAATAATCCAACAAACATATGAATGTTTGCAACCAACCACGCATTCTAAAGCATCCCAAGTTAAACTTCAACACTTAGAGTTGGACATGAAGACGAAGACTAGCACGTATCATGGTATGAGAACAAATTTCGCTATATGATTCAAGATGAGATACTTTTGTGAGTCATAGTCAGAGGAAGAGGTGCCTCTATTAGCACTAAATGTAGAGAAGAAGTTAGCAACTTAGCACACAATGCTACTAGAAAGAATCTTGGCAGAGAACAAGGCGTTGGAGCAAAGGCAAGGGATGCAATTCCAAAAAGGAGGTGGAAGATGTGTGCAACAAGAAGGCAAAGAAGTCAAAGGAGAGTATAGCAACAAGTAAACATCGAGGTAGAGATTGTGGATTCTTGAAAGGCCGAGAAAGAGGATATGGTGGAAATTCATGAAAAACGTATTGATATACAAGCAAGGTAAGACATAAGTCGTTTGAATGTCCACAACAAAAGCATGCACACAAAAGATGAGCAAAGAACTACATTAGCATAAGGAAAAACTTTAGATGGAGTGGCAATCTAAATTGTGTTGAAACAATGCATGCACTTGATGATCCATAAAGGTACGATATAGTGTCAACAAAACAACAAGTAACGCTCAAAATGAAAAGTGCTCCCTCAGAAAGAACATCATCAAGACCAAATGCAAGGTTGGAAGTAAGGGTTGCAAAGTAATTATTAATGTTGGTAGCACAGAGAACATGGCCATTGTGGTAATGAGTTCACGTGCAATGCTAGTATAAAAAAAATCTGGATAGAGAACGAGGTGCTAGAGCAAAGGCAAAGGCAATAATTCCACAAAGGAGATGAAAGATGTGCATGAGGAGAAGGCACAAAAGTCAAGGAGAGTATCAAGGCAAGGAAATACAAAGATAAAGGTTGTGTGGCCTTCAAACGTCGAGGAAGAGTATATGGTGGCTATTGGTGATAAATTTACCGATATACATGCCAAAAGGACATAAGTCGTTTGAATGTCCACAAGGAAAGAATGCACGCAAAAATGAGTAGAAAACCACATTAGCGCAAGGAGTAACTTCATACGTAAGAACAACAATCGTAGCAGAAACAAAACAAATTAGGCACTTGATGATGCAAAAGATATGATAGCATAAGAAAAACAACAATAAGCTCTAAAAGAAGAGCGCTCCTTGAGAAAGAACATTTCCAAAACCAAATGCATGGTTAAAGGTAAGTATTGCAATGTAATTATTAGCAAAGGTAGCACAGAGAACATGATCTTTGTGGAAATAATACCAAAATTGAGTTTAGCAATAGAGAAGCATCCACTACCATATAGCCAATTAGGTCCCAGAAGGATTATTAGGTCATCGAGGCATATCAATGTAGAGGTTTTGTGTGATTTTCATACCTCGTGGACACTTTCCATTGTTACACATGAAGCATGAAGAACTAAGAAGTGTCGTTGTTAGTGCAGAAATGTTTAAACATGATGAAGATGAAAGAATACTAAATTGTGTTGCCTAAGAAAGCTGCAGACCACACAGAAATGGAGCTTTCAACAAAGTGAAGTTGTTGTTTGAAGAGTATGGAGAGATATCCTGCACATATTTGCAAGAACACTTACCAAGATAAAGATCGCCCATGAGATAGACTTGATAATGGGAACATGCTTGTCAAATTAAGCAACGCGCATAGGATGAGCCCAATGGAGAGTGTTGATTTGAATCAATAGGTTGGTGAGTTGTTATCAAAAGGTTTGATCAACAGAGCATGAAATTGTGTTTGGTTCTAGTGCTATTCACACTAAAAAAGGATGAAGTATGGAGGATGTGAACAAGGTTCCCATGACACCAGATTTGGATAAGAAAGGGAGACAAGAGAAACATTGCACTCAAGACCTAAGATAGACTATACAAGGGAGACAAGTGGAAGGATGCACTCAAGACCAAAGACAAACTATACAAGTGGTTGCCTATGCCATTACCACTAACCAATCCACTAAGTACCATCATGGGATTTCACAAGATTTGGATAAGAGGGGGACAATGGAAGATTGCATTCAAGACTAAAGACAGACTATGAGTGGTTGGTTATGCCATTTGCACTGACCAATGCACCTGATCCCTTCATGAGGCTGATGACAAACGTTCAAAGGCCCTATATTGGTAAGTTACTAATTGCTTCAATATTTTCATCTTCAGTACGAGTAGCGACAAGCATTTTCTGCATTTGAAGTTGGTTTTTAAAGCATTCAAAAAAGTAAATTTGCACATTAACTTGAAAAAGCATGAACTCATCAAGGAGGAATTTCTATAGCTTGTTTTCATTGTCTCCAAGGAAGGTTTACACATGGATTAATGACGGTGAAGGCAATATTGGACCATCCCATGACACATAATGTCAAATAGCATTAGTGTTTGTAGCTCGGATAGATATTTTCGTACGGGTGTCTACTTGTAGAAATCATCATAAATGTATCCTATACCTTTCCTAGAATTCACTTTATTAATTTATTAATAAAGTGAATGTCTTTTATTAAAGTGACTTAATTAATAAAGTGACTAAGTTAAAGTCACTTACTGATTTAATTAAAAGAGAGTCATTGATCTCACGATCTAATTTTGACCGTTGAGATTAGGCAACGCTCAAATGGCTCAAGCAAAAGACAAAGAGGATAAAGGAAAAAGACAAATGAGTATTCATATTCACAAGTCACGTGAGATGAAGGAGAAAAATCAAAATTGATTTTTCAACTTGGCGAGAAAGAAAAACAGGTCGTGCATCTTTCATGGCAGCATGACTTTTGAGGCAGCACATCTTTCAAGAAAGAAACGTCTTTCAAGGCAAAACACAAATCGAGTTAGTTGCATTTATTGCAGCAGGTATAGATCCATACAGGTCCATGTCAATAGCTTCAATGAAGGGTACATCCTACTATGTGACCTTCATTGATGACTTCTCCGGGAAGACCTGGATCTACTTCATGAATACCAAGGATGAGGTCTTCAATCACTTCTGAGCTTTCAAAGCTCAGGTGGAGAACATAACAGAAAGGAAGATCAAGGTATTGAGGACAGATAACAGGGGTGAGTTCACCTCTACAGAGTTCACTGATTTCTACAAGGAAGCAAGGATCAAGAAGGAGAAGACAGTGGCCTAAAACCCGCAGTAAAATGGGGTTCCAGAGAGGAAGAACATGTTTATCATCAGCGCAATGAAGGCCATGATGAATGACCAAAGTTTACATATGTTTCTACGGGCAGAGGCCTGCAATACAACTGTGTATTGCAGGCAGGAGGGTAAAACACCAGAGGAGGCATTCACAGGCAAAAGACCTGAGATAGGACATCTCAGAATTTTTGGTTGTCCAGTCTACATCCACATTCCTGTGGAGAAGAGGACAAAGTTGCATCCCTCAGGGGAGAGGGGCATTTTGGTGGGGTATAGTGAGGATTCGAAGGCCTACAGGGTGTTCTTGTCAGATCATCACAAGACAATGGTGAGTCAAGATGTCAAGTTCGAGGAGAATTTGGCATCTAGGAAATCTCAGGACCTACCAACAGTTGCAGAGGAGACACAAGAAGTGGCCCAAAGGATGAACCAAGAGCAGAGACTTCCATTGCTGGGAGCTAGTCTCAAATGGAGGTGGAGGAGTAGTCAACCCCTTCGACTTCAGTCAGGAGGCCCAGGTGGTTTGAGCAGACCCTGTGGGATGCTCGGGAGCATGTTGAGCCTTCCAAGTCCACATTCAGGGAGAGCGGACCTTCACGGAAATTTCCGTAGTATATGGCTTTGATGACTAGCATAATAGACTCAGAGCCCTCCAACTTTGAGGAAGCAGCTAGCCAACAGGTATGGAGAGATGCCATGGTGGAGTAGCACAACTCCATCATCGAGAATGATATATGGGAGATTGTGTCGAGACAAGAAGGGAAGTCAGTTGTGTCTTCCAAGTGGCTTTACAAGGTAAATCATGTAGCAGATGGCAGTGTGGAGAGTTACAGGGCTAGATTTGTGACTCGTGGGTTTTCTCAAAGAGAGGAAGTAGACTACAAGGAGATTTTTGTTCCTATAGCCAGATACTCCTCTGTTCGAGCAGTTATCTCTATAGCTTTTGAGATGGGGTGGACCATTCATCAGATGGATGTGAAGATCGCCTACCTCAACGACATCATTGAGGAAGAGGTCTACATTGAGCAACCACAGGGATTTGAGGTCTATGACAGGGAGACACATGTATGCAAGCTCAAGAAATCCATGTATGGACTCAAACAGGCACCCAAGGCCTGGTACTCCAGGATCGACAGTTATCTCCAAGATATGGGCTTCACCAAGAGTGAGGCAAATCCCAACCTATACTTCTTGTTGGTTGGATCTGAGATCCTCATCTTGGTGATGTATGTGGATGATCTCATTCTAACAAGTGCAGAGAGTTTGATTGCAGGTTGCAAGTCAAATCTAGCGTCAAAATTTGAGATAAAGGATATCGGGTTGATGCATTAATTTCTGGGACTTGAGGTTTGGCAGCGAACAGGCGAGATCTTCCTCGAGCAGGGGAAGTACACTTTAGAGATCCTGTAGAGATTCAGGATGCAAGTTAGCATACCAATGGCCACTCCAATGGTGACCAATCTGAAGAAGATTGATTCTTCACCTTCAGAGTTGGCAAACTCTAGACAGTATAGGCAGTTGATTGGCTTGTTGATGTATCTAGTCAACACTCGACCAGATATCTGCTTTGTTGTTAACAACTTGAGCCAGTTCATGGTGGAGGCGAGGGAGATTCATTGGGTGGCAGCAAAGCACATGCTCAGATACTTGCAGGGCACAATAGGATGCGTGCTCAGATACTTACAAGGCACAATAGGATATGGATTGCAATACCTTGGTGGAGATGGTGTGAGGTTGCAAGGGTTCTCTGATTCAGATTGGGCAGGCAGTGATACACATCGGAAGAGCACTTCTAGGTGTTGCTTCAATTTGGGGTCAGCAGTCACTTCCTGGTTCAACAAGAAGCAGACTTCAATAGCACTAAGTTCAGCAAAGGCATAGTACATGGAAGCCAGTCTAGCTAGTTGTGAAGCCATCTGGCTTCGCAAGCTACTCACAAGATTGTTTGGTTAGGAGCTTGAGCCGACAGTGATCCACTGTGATAACCAGAGTTATATCAAAGTCTCAATGAATCCAATGTTTCACGATAGGTCAAAGCACATTGAGATCAGATACCACTTCATCAGAGACAAGGTGCAGAAGGGAGCAGTTCAGCGCCAATATATTCCTACAGAGGAGCAATTGGCAGACATTATCACCAAGTCCTTGGTCAAGAGCAAGTTCGTCTTCTTCAGAGAAGGTCTTAGAGTGGTGGAGTATACCTTCCTCGTTAAGAGGAAGTGTTAGTGTTTGTAGCTCGAACAGGTATTTTCATAAGGGTGTCTACTTGCAGAAATCATCATTAAATGTATCCTATACCTTTCCTAGAATTCACTTTATTTATACTTTATTAATTTATTATTAAAGTGAATTTTAATTAATACAGTGACTAACTTAAAGTCACTTAATGATTTAATTAAAAGAGAGTCGTTGATCTCACGGTCTAATCTTGACTGTTGAGATTAGGTAACTGGCTCAAGTAAAAGACAAAGACAGTAAAGGAAAAAGACACAATGAGAATTCATTTTCACAAGGCACGTGAGGTGAAGGAGAAAAATCAGAATTGTTTTTTCAGCTTGGCGAGAAACAAAAACCGGTCGCACGTCTTTCAAGGCAACACATATTTTGAGGCAGCACATCTTTTGAGAAGGCACGGATTTTGAGGCAATGCGGATTTTGAGACAATACATCTTTCGAGGAAGCATGGATTTCGAGGCAGCATGTCTTTTGAAGCAGCTGCATTTATTGCAGCAGGTACATATGCGTACAGGTCCGTACGGACAACCTCGGTGATTGGCAGCACACAAATCAAGGCAGCATTGTGGTTCAGGTTTGCAGATTTGGTTTGTGGTTTTATTTCTCAGAGGCATTTTCAATGTAAGGGGAGCTCTTGTAGTTTCCGAAGTTATTTGAATGAAGAACTGATTTGGAAGAGCAGAAAATTTGTGTACCGTGTGTGACTGCTTTTCTCGTTTTCCGCTGCATGCAAGAGTTAATTATTTCAGCAAAGTATTTAGATCTGATCTGTTTACTTAGCTAGCTGATTTAAAGTAAATTAACAAATAGGTGAGAAGGTTCCAAGGCATGCTATTTTCTATAAAAAGTTCATTAGAGGATTCTACAGAGTATGCAAGTCAATCACCAAAAGTTTGAAAGCGCAAAAATTCCAATAGAGCACGATAGCACAATGCAGTTTTAGGCAGTTGAAAAGGCAAATCACTAAAGCACCGGTTTTGTCATACCATATTTTGGTAAAGTGTTCCAGGTAGATTGTGATGCAATCATGGTAGTTATTGCGAAGGTATTGAGTAAAAAAGAAAGGCCAATACCATACTTTTAGGGAGAAGCTAAATGAAGTGCAAAATTAGTATAAGACAATGATTTGGAATTTATGTTATTGTACAAGTGCAAAAGAATTGGAGGCACTATTTGTTTTCAAACAAATTTGTTTGACTATGCCAGTCAATCACCTAATGTTTGAAAGCACAAGGATTCCAATGGAGCACAATAGCACAACACAGTGTTGAGCAGTTGAAGAGGCAAATCACTAAAGCATTGCTTTTGTCATACCAAATTTTGGTGAAGGATTCCAATAAGATTGTGATGCAAGCATGGTAGCTATTGGCATGGTATTGAGACAAAAAGGAAGGCCAATACCATACTTCAGCGAGAAGCTAAATAAAGTGCAGAAGAAGTATTCAATAATGATTTCGAATTTTATGCTATTACAGAAGTGCAAAATGATTGGATGCACTATTTATTTTCAAATGAGTTTGTTTGTACACAAACCATCAAGCGTCGAATCAACATTACATGGGCTGGGTAGAGTTCTTGCAAAGCTACACATTCATAGTGAAGCACAACATAGGAAAGGAGAACAAAGTCGCAGACCACTAAGTAGAAGAGTCCTAATATTGACAACAATGAGAAATGAGACGGTTGGATTTCAGCAGATCAAAGATCTATATGACAGAGAATTTGCACAAATCACAAAAATGTGTAGGAATCTAGCATTGCAAGGCAAGACAACATAGTTAGATTATTTTCTACAAGATGGTTATTCATTTTAAGGGAAGGCAATTATGTATCCCAAAAGGAACAATGAGTGAGAATTTGATCGAAGAGTTGCAAAGCAACAAATTCAAAGGACATTTTCGGTTTGACTAGAGCCAAGCTTTACCACAAGAGTTATTTTACTAGACAAGTATGAAGAAGGAGGTCAACAAGTTTATAAAGTGACGCAAACTTTGTAAGATGGCAAAAGGAGTGAGTTGGCTAATAGGATATTGTGATGTATCCTACCTGGACTATGAAGAATACATGTGCATTTGATGCAATATTTGTTGTGGTTAAGTTCTTTCACAGGGCACACTTTGAGCCATTTCGAGAGAGCAATGATGCAGAACTATTCCTCAAGGAGATCGTGCAAAATCACAGATTGTCAACAACAATCACTTTAAACAAAGATACTAGATTTTTTCGTAGTTTTTGTTAGACGCTATGTTGAAAGATGGGGACAACATTGCAATTTTGCCCAACATATCACCATTAGATAGACACACAAACATAAGTCATGAAGTCTAGGAAATCTTACAAGGTGTTTAGCTAGGGAGAGGCCAAAAAGTGCAACCAAGTTTAGCACAAGCAGAGTCCAAATAATTAGCTATGTGAACAGAGAAACAAGATTTTCAACATTCCAAATCATGTATGTCATCAACCAAACGTGAGTTGTGTTACCACCTAAACTAGCATCCAAGTGGAAAGTCCAACCACGGATGCTACTGTTAAATTTACATGCAGCAGCGAGAGCCATTCTCCTGGAGGATGGCTAAGACCCTAGACAAGATCTAGGGCCCCCAGTGCACTCCTGGGGTATGTGGTCTGAGACCAAATTGATAAAGACCCTAGACAAATGTCTAGGGCCC
>ML777943.1:710435-727099 GCA_009831015.1 Picea engelmannii | reverse complement strand
GGTATGTACTTCACCTATCTGAATTTGAATTTGCTTCAGAACTGATCTAATCTAGTTTGATTTGTATGGATCTAAAAGATGTACATGCTGTGGAATGTTTAGACAGTTTCTTTAAGATCAAAAATGGTTATTATATAGATCTGCTGTTGTCTTTAAAGAGTTGTTCTTTACTATCTATGATCTGAACTATTTTATTATGAACTCTGAGTTGTTTCTCTCAGCTGCCACTAACTGTTATGGATCTATCTTGTATATGCTGTTTAAGTTCCAGATCTGAGTTGATTTAGCATTGAATTTAAAAAGTGACTATTGTTTTCCTTTTTACCCTAAAATTTAACAGCTACCTTAAGGCTTAAAGTTGACAATGAGCATAAATTTCTTAATGATTATAGAATGGTTTTTCAATCCCCGTGAAATGACTGAGGAACATAAAGTGGCCATGCAAACCATTGTTGATGTTGTCCCTCGTAAAATAAACAAATCTCAATTTGTCAAGTGTGACTAACCTCTCATAGTGGATGAAGAACCAGTGAATTCTTACTGGCTTTTCCCATAAAATTGTCAAAGTTGATCCAACCAGCATGTTTAGAAATCGGAAAAAATATAAAATATAAAACACCTTTGTCCTCCAATCATCTTAAAATTCTAACATTATTCATCATCCAATTGACCACCTTCGACCTAGTCATGTCAATGAGTGGACGACCTTGTTGTAATTGTATTTAACCTTTAATAATAATTCCTAATGTTGACATTCACCGTTACTTATATTTTACATTTACCTTTTACTTATATTTTACTTTCATTTACCAATTTAACTTAAACTTCATGATTAAAAGTAAAAGGGGCACCTCACATTATCATCAATTAAGAGCATGTGTTTCCTCCTTAAAGATCGGAGGTTTGAATATGGAGGGATAGGGTATGTAAACCTTAGTACACTAAACAGTCATATCAAAACCTTAAAATTAGGGGTGGCAAGTGCATGGGGATCATATATGATCCCAGAGAAAACATGGACGCGGATTTTGCTTGGAGATTACAAACCACCACAAATACTTAAGGCAAAGGAACTAGTTGTTTTAAAGGATTGCAAGTGCTCAAGAAGCAAGGGATGAAACATACAACCCTAGTGGGAGACTCTATGATAATAATCAGGTCCCTTCATCAATGGCCAACATCACAGAACCTTTGTCTCTCAAAACTCATTCAACGAATAAAAGCAGTCATCAAGGAATTTGAGACATTGGAATTTTTCCAATTTTTGCAATCCAATCCCATAATTATGAAGCCAACAGCGTGGCCAACATTGGATTGAGCATGAATGAAGACCTTATAAAAATCAAAGTGGGGCTCCCCATTTCTCACCCTTCCCCCAATATTTAATAGCATTTATTATCGCCATGAATGATAAGTATACATCTCTCGTAGCACATTTCCGTCCAAATAGAACTTTATGGCACATACCTCACCCTATTTACCGATGCACTTCATCTCCAACTCTCAAGCTATTTAAGGGTATAATGGGTCGACTTTGCATTACATGTAGTTTATCGGCATTAGAAGTGGAGACAAAGTTTGCATATGCCCCCTTCCTCCTTGACCATAGGATCAGCAATGGGGGTGTGAGATTGGGGGCATGTGTTAGCAGCCCACCCAAGATCCTAGTGAGGGAGCAAACTATCATTCTTGTGGAAGACATTAGTGTAATGTCTAATAGACCTTGGGCCTCAAGATCTTTCCCCTTCTAGTTATCTAAGGTTCATGGACGCAGAGGCGATGGTTGTGTCTAGTGTAATCTGGCTAAAGTTAAGAGAAGCATAAAGAGATGTGAGCACGATTTCGTGGAGGCTCAGAAGATTTCGGTGTCCTTAGATCATCAATGGCATCGTTGGCAGAAGGAGTGGGAAGGGAAATTATCAATAGAACTCCAAGAACGAGACTACTATGTTGTTGAGACTTCCATTGATCTCAAATTGCTTCAAAATCTGAAGAAGGAAATGTGGGCTTTCAAACAAGTGCAGTGAAGTAAATTCTTGGAACTTGACTTGAAGGTGGACTCCGCAATTTCACAAGTATCTTGTTAAGTTTAATTATTTTCAAAGATAATAGCACAAATAGGATCACTGAGAGAAACACAATCACAAGGTACACAGCATTTTATCTTGGGAAACCCTCATGGGGGAGAAAACCCAGCAAAAACTTCCTTAATATAGATTGCCAATACAATGCCAAGATAAAAACCAAAACACTAAAGATAATCCAACATTGATCATGTGCCTCTCTTCTCCTTCTTGCAACTGCAGCTACCTCGAAAAGATGCGCACTTGTTGAGTGACTGAGTGAGTAAGAGAATGAGGCGCCATCCTCTCTTATGTATACTAGCTGATAGGTGCTAGGGTTATGTCTCTTCACCAAGCAGGGCCGACTACTTCAACTAGTGGTTAAAACCACTTTATTAAGCCCTAGGGGCCAACTTTACAAACAACACCATATAACTATGGTTTGACCAATCCACAAAAGGGGATTTGATCTATTCAAAAATAACTCAAATATAATTAGAATATTCTTCGCAGTTACAATATTTCAACATATCTCACATATCTAGTGTCCTCAAGAGAGGCAACCCAATCTCCATTTGCAGTTGCTTTAGCTACATCAATGGAACACATGGCCAAGAACTGGCAAGTTTGGAATCATTCCAAGATGGAGCGAAAGGCTATCACAAACGATATATGCCAAGTGTTGCACAAAGACAAGGAGACATGTCATGAGATTTATAATCAAGAGGTTTAGGGGACAAAAGAAGCCCTCCATGGGCTTGCATTCTAAATTTCTTTGTTTTATGTAATGTTTGTTTGACAATATCCTTGCCTTGATTTTCAAACAATCATATGGATAGGTAGTAGTAGGGTTTATTGGTAGAAGGTCGGCAAATTTTGCCCAATGGCCACGACCTTCCCCTTTTTGGTTTATAATTCTATATGGTCAAACTATAGTTTTTTTCTAATACAATGATATTCATTATTGTTCAAAAAAATGTAAAAGGTGGGACCCCCATTTCAAGATGTTTTCTTTGGAAACAAACCCATCAGACCTCGCCCAAAGAAGACATAAATCGGGGTGTTTCTCAACTTTCAACACCCTTGTAATTTTATCAGTGTTTCAGCATATGTAAAACAAGGCCATGTACTCCTTCCCCTTGCATCCCTTGAGCTAGTAATTGTGGGACTATAATACTAAAACCTAGAAGGAGAATAAGATGTTCAATGGTGCCCATTGATTTCAAACGTCAAAGCAAACTTCATATTCTTATACTCAATCAAGTCATTTTAATGAGCTATGAACACATTTGACTATAATATGGATGGTTTTGGGATTCTTGAGGCTATTTAGAGCCTCATTGTATCTCAAAACTTATATCTCAAGTATTTTTGTTGTTTGCACCCATGCATGCAATATAAACGAGCAAACTATAAATATTTGATGTTTA
Organism: Picea engelmannii; assembly: GCA_009831015.1. NCBI lineage: Eukaryota > Viridiplantae > Streptophyta > Pinopsida > Pinales > Pinaceae > Picea > Picea engelmannii. Next base: position 723,606 of record ML777943.1, on the reverse strand, counting down.
ATAGTCTAGATTTACATTAATGTCCCTTAATATATATTTATTTTATTAAAATTTGAAAGTTTTGTGTATTTTTTGATCCACTTGATTCTTATATTGATTCTTCAGCACATTTCAATCTGATTTTTAATTTTGGAGAAAACTAGTGTCAGTGCTTATAATTTTGGATGCATTGTATGCCACCCTTCATGAGATGGCTAATGAAAAATCCCCAAGGCTTGATGGATTCTATAGAGATTTCTACAAAGCCACATGGAATTTTGTGGGTCTTGAATTGTTGCAGCTACACTTATAAGCTACCACAAACATTTCATTAGTTGAGCCTATCAATGAAGGAATGTGAAATTCGTTCAATATTTTGAGGATATGGAGCTTATCACTAATTGGCGACACGTAGCACTGTTGAATGTCTCCTATAAAATTTGTAATAACTCGGTTTTAACCCTAAGTATATATATGATTAGATTATGTAGACAAATAATGTCATGTTTCTTTGTGTGGGTATTGAGCCATGTATGTTGAGTTTGACACACACCATGATCTAATTGATGTAAATATCTTCTATATATTCCTAGTGTGGAACCAAAGGCCAAGCCCCAACTAGAGAATGATAACTTTTAGACTTAGCGGCATTTTCTAAGATGTTTTCCTAGTTTGATATGTTAGGGCCATAGTTTACCACATCAAGTCCTATTACCACTTGTAAGAAAATTTGGAAAAAAAAATAGTATAATGGAAGATTGTGAACCAACAAGAGAGAAAAACAGAGGTGGTAAATGTCACAAAGTGAATAAGTGACATTTGTGTCCATGACTACTTTTAGATAGTAGAGCTATGATGTCATCCTGCTCCTTTGTGTGGTAGGAGTTAAATGTGACACAATTATGCATGACTTCTGTGCCCATGGTTATTGAATCAGTGGAGCTTCCCTATTATCCTCCATTTGTATGTGTGATTGAGTGTAAATAGTTGGCAAATGGGACAAAATATCATTTGACATTTCTGTCCATGGTTCAATTAGCTAATAGAGTTCTCATGTCATCCTCATGTCAGTTAGTCGACTTTCTCTTTGTAATTGTATCTAAATATTAATTCTTAAAGTTAATGTTGAAATTTATTGTATAGTAGATTTTACATTTACATTCACTTATATTTTACTACATAAAACTTTGCAATTAAAAATCAAGGTGGGAACCCTATTTCAAGATGTGCAGATAGAAACAAACCCCATTGAACCTCACACAAAGAGGATAGAAATTGGCAAATTGGGGTGTTTCTCAACTTTCAACACACTTGTAATTTTTTCAGCATATATGTAAAACAGGGCAATGTACCCCTTCCTCCTGCATACCTTCAGCTAGAAATTGTGGGACACTAACATTGAAACCTAGAAGGGAAAATCTGCTCAATGTGTCCACTGATTTAAAACATCAAATGGCAATAATTGTTGAAACCATTGACCAAGAGAAAAGAAACTTCAAATTCCTAGACTTGGTAGAAACTATCTAATGAGCTAGACTTCATATGAGCTCCGAAATCATTTGATTATAGTATGATTATTTTGGATTCAAATTCCTAGACTTAGTAGAAACTATCTAATGAGCTAGCCTTCATATGAGCTACGAAATCATTTGATTATAGTGTGATTATTTTGGATTCTGGAGGCCATTTAGAGCCTCATTGTATCTGAAAACTCATATCTCAATCTATTTTTGCTAGTTGCACCCCTACACAATATAAATGAGCAAACAATGTATATGTGGTGTTTAATGGTATGGATTTACATTGATGTACTTGAATAAATATTTCTATGAGTAAAATTTGAATATTTTATGTATTTTGTATTCATTCAGTTCTTATACTAATCCTTTAGCATATTTCACAATGATCTGTAATTTTGCAACAAACCAGTTCCAATTCTTATAACTTTGGATAAGTTGCACGCCACCCTTGATGAAATGGAGAATGAAAAATCCCAATGCTTGATGGATTCTATTGGGATTTCTACAAAGCCACATTGTAGAAACTACACTAGGAAGCTACCAAAAGCATTCTTTAGGTGAGCTAATCAATGGGGGATATAAAAAAATTCTAAGAAATGAGCGATGTTGAGCCTATCACTAGTCAACAACCCAAAGCATTGTTGAATGTCTCCTATAAAATTTATAATACCTCAGTTTTAACCCTGATATACAATTGATCAAATTATGTAAATAAATATTTGTTAAAAATAATTAAAAAGTACCTAGGCAAGTGTTTCTCATCACCTAGGCGCCTAAGGGGTGAGAAAGTGCCTAATGTGGACCCTAGTCATTTAATTTGTGAGAGACAAATTAAAAGGTGACGTTTTGAGACTTAGAGAAAGTGGGTGGATAAAGTGATTTTATTTCCACCATTGATCTCATCTCATCTCCACCGTTGGATGAGAAGACTCTTCACCTTCCCCCATGAGGTCAACTAGGGTAGGAGGGCACACCCTTTCTAGGGTTGATTCATTCATTGTTGAGAGAGCATGAAGAGGAGAGGGCGAGTTGAAGAAGGAGGCCATTAACTGAGCTAGGGCACACATTCCAAGACAACTTACAGGCACACTTTGGCACGCAAATCAAAGAGAGAGTACAGCTATTAATTGCAGGCCATACAGTACAGATTTGGAAGGCCGTACAGCTTTAAAGTTGGCACAGAAATCAAGGCAAGGTACAACATTAAAGGAGGACCGTATTGTATGGATTTTTGAGGAGGCTGTACAGTCATTTATTGCACAGAAATCAAGGAGCAGGGCACAGCAAAAGAGACAGGCCGTACTGTACAGATTTTAGCAGTCTGTACTGCTGTTTATTGCTGCACAGTTTTTGAGGTATTTTGCTGTGTGATTTTTCTGAGTTTTGGCACAATTCCCAAGGCAACCATACAGGCATTTATTGCCCAAAAAAATGTTGCTGATGTTTGGCACAGTTTTCGAGGTGATCGTACAGTCAAAGAAGATTCAGAAAACAATGAGTTGAACTGTGCATTTGTACAGGAAATTCTGTTGTGAATTTCAAGGAGTTTGGCTCAGCATTTTCAAGACAAAGCTTGGCACGGTTTTCGAGATAAGTCTGTATTAAATTTCTGAAATTATTGACTGTTGTAGAAGACATTTCCTCTGACCTCAGAAATAATAAAAAACTCCCTCTCTCACTAGTTTTCCCCTTGTGGGTTTTTCCAGGGTCGTTAGACTAAAAATCACTGTGTTATAATTCTCTGAGTTATATGCTGCTGACATGTTTTTATTTCTGCGTTAAAAGATGTTCAGAATCCTCATGTTTCAGTTCTGAAAATTTTATTTTATGTTGAGTTTAATTGGCTGTCATAAAACTGAGTTTGGGCATTAAACATTGACTGAAAAATCAGCGAGACTTGAAACTGGGTGGGGTCTAAAATTTTACATGGTATCAGAGCTGAGTTAAAGAGAAGCAGAGATATTTCAACAAGTCAGAAAAGTGGGACAGCAGTCACTTCACCGGACAAAATTTTGAGCTTTTCATTTTCAGCCAAAAAGGGTCAATGGCTACAGGTTTGAAGGTTGAGGACAGACTTGATGGGGCAGCAAACTTTGGTGCTTGGAAAGAGAGGATGATCTTGTTGTTGCAAGAAAATGAGTTGTGAGATATTGTTGATAACTCGACAACACACCTGTGGTTGTACCTACTGATGCTACTCTTCTTGCAGCATACACTAAGAACAGTATCAAGGCTAAGAGGATTATTCTTGATGCCATCAAGGACCATTTGATTCCTCACTTGACGGGGAAGACAAATGCCTATGAGATGTGGGAGTCTTTGACGAAATTGTGCCAGAGTACAAATGAAAACCGGAAGATGGTTTTGAGAGAAAAACTGAAGAGCATTAAAATGACCAAGGCTGAAAATGTGGTCACATATCTTACCATGTCGACACAGGTGAGAGATGAGCTTGGAGTTGTGGGGGAGGCTATAGTTGACAGTGAGCTTGTGAGGACAGCATTGAATGGAGTTTCCAAACAATGGGTTGTTTTTGTTGAGGGCATTGTGGTTGGGGAGAAGCTTCCCAATTGGAACGTCTTTGGGATGATTTTGTTCAGGAGGAGACCCGGAGAGGTTATGTATATGGCAGTTTATCTACAAGTCATGATGAAGAGAATGTGGCTCTTGCTGCCAACAGCAAGAAGAAATTCAAAAAGGGTCCTAAGGGAGGAAACAAACCGAAGGGTGAAGGGTAGAAGGACATGAGCAAAGTCAAGTGCTTTGCATGCCACAAGTTTGGGCACTATGCAGGTCAGTGTCCGAACAAAAAGAAGAAACAAACAGCAGCTTCAACAGCGGTTGAGGAGTTCTTTGCCAAGTTTGATAAGGAGTTTTCCTTAGTTGTGTGTCTTTCCACGAGTACCACTCATTCCGATATGTGGTATATTGACAATGGGGCCTCCCGCCATATGACAGGGGTTCGTGAGCACTTGACAGATCTTACTCAGATTGGTGATGTTGAGGTAGTGGTGCTTGGAGATGACCGGGTGGTCAAGGCAGTTGGTAGTGCGACTGTATCATTTCAAAGGGAGTCCTTACCTCCCATGTTGTTGAGAGAGGTCCTATATGTTCCGAGCTTGAAGAAGAACTTAGTTTCAGTTTATGTTGTTGAGGAGAGAGGCTATGAGGTGTTGTTCTGTGATGGGCAGGTGCTTCTTTTCCCCAAAGGGTCCAGTATCACTTTGGCCAAAGTGATTGGGACTCGACATGAGAAGTTGTACAAGCTCATGTTCCAGCCAGCGAGAGCATTATTTCATTCTACCAGCAGCAGTGATCTATGTGAGCTATGGCACAAGAGGATGGCACATTTGCACCATGGGGCTTTTAGGGTACTGAGGGAGATTGTGATTGGAGTTCCAGATTTCAGTACAAAGCACCAAGAGTTGTGTAAGGGGTGTGCTTTGGGAAAGTACACCAAGATTGTTTTTCCTAGCAGTGACAGTAGAGCAACAAGTATCCTTGTTCTTATTCATTCAGATGTATGTGACCTGATGTCTTCGGCAACGTTAACTGGTTGTTTATACTATGTTATATTCATTAATGACTTCTCACAGAAGTCTTGGATTTTCTTCATGAAGACCAAAGGACAGGTCTTCAATCGATTCCAAGAGTTCAAAGCTCTTGTGGAGAACCAGACAGGGAAGAAAATCAGAGTTCTGAGGACAGACAATGGGGGTGAGTATACCTCCGAGGAGTTCATGGACTTTTGTGCAGGAGAGGGCATCAGGAGAGAGTTGATTGTTCCTTACAACCCACAGCAGAATGGGGTTGCTGAGAGGAAGAACAGTGCCATAGTTGGGGCTGTGAGAGCCATGCTACATGATCAGGGGCTGCCACTATTTATTTGGGCTAAGGCATGCTACACTGCAGTTTACCTGCAGAACAGGAGTCCACACATGGCAGTGATGAGTATGACTCCTGAGGAGGCTTTTTCTAGGAAGAACCCTGAGGTGGGGCACTTTCGCATTTTTGGGTGCATCACATATTCACATGTCCCTTCTGAGAAGAGGACAAAGCTATAACCCACGGCAGAGAGAGGTATCTTTGTCAAAGGCTTTCCGTATATACATTCCTTCCTTGAGGAAGGCAGTTTTGAGGAGGGATGTGAGATTTGAGGAGGAGGGAGCCTTTAGGAAGTCACGAGGGACAGAGAGGGGTGAGCAGTCATCACCTCAAATTCAGGTGAGTCCGCAGCAAGGTTCAGTGACACAGAGTTTGGGGCCACCAGCTTCGGTGACGACTGGTCCACATTTGACAGGGCCACAGATGCCAGGACCACAGGTTACTGGTCCACAAGTTTCAGGATCGAGTACTCCAGAGTCTACTTCAGGATCACAGTCTTCAGGAGATGGGGTTGAGCAGGGAGAGTCCCCTCCACGAGACACTACTTCAAAGAGGAGGAAGCCCAAGTGGCTTAAGGATACTTTGAGAGAGGCACAGGATTCAGTGGGGAATCTTAGGCAGGTTGTGAGGGAGAGTAAACCTCCTGAGAGGTTTTGCAGCTACATCGCGATGGTCAGCAGTATTCGGGAGTCTAAGCCTTCGACTTTTGAGGAGGCTACTAGTAGACAGGTTTGGAGAGATGCCATGATGGAAGAGTGCAATTCCATCATGAAGAATGATGTTTGGGAAGTTGTTCCTAGACTTGAGGGGAAGTCAGTGGTGACTTCCAGGTGGCTCTATAAACTCAAGCATGTTGTAGATGGCAGCATTGAGAAGTACAAAGCTCATTTTGTAGCTCGGGGGTTCTCACAGGTTGAGGGAGTTGATTATGATGAGACCTTTGCGTCGGTTGCTAGATATACCTCGATCAGGTCAGTGATTTCCATTTAGAGATCAGTTGGAAGATCCACCAGATGGATGTGAAGACCGCATTTTTGAATGGTCTTATACAGGAGGAGGTGTATATTGTGCAGCCATTGGGCTTTGAGGTGCATGTGAGAGATTCTCATGTGTGTAGATTGAAGAAGGCATTGTATGGGCTGAAACAAGCTCCCAGAGCTTGGTATTCAAGGATTGATGCCTATTTGCAACAGTTGGGCTTTGAGAAGAGTGAGGCGGATCCCAACCTATACTTCATTGTGGTTGGAGAGGATTCTCTCATTTTCTTGCTATTTGTGGATGATTTTTTCATTACAGGGGCAGAGAGCCTTGCTTCAGAGTTTGAGATGACTGATATTGGACTGATGCACTATTTTTTGGGATTGGAGGTTTGGCAAGAACCTGGACACATCTTCCTAGGACAGGGGAAGTATGTGTGTGATATTCTGAGGAGATTTCAGATGGAGGATTGTAGGCCCATGACCACTCCTATGATAACCAAATGGAAGAAGCTTCATGCTTCTGAGTCACAGTTGGTGGATTCCACTTTATATCGTCAGTTGATCGGTTCTTTGATGTATTTGGTAAATACCATGCCAGATATTTGTTTTGTTATCAACACTCTCAGTCAATTCATGGTGGAGCCTAGGAGAGTGCATTGGGTGGCAGCAAAACATGTGCTCAGGTATCTTTGTGGTACGGTAGATTATGGTCTAGACTATCAAAGAGGGGATGGAGTTCGTTTGGTTGGCTATACAGATTCAGATTGGGCAGGATGTGTCAGTGACCGAAAGAGTATTTCAGGGTGTTGTTTCGGATTAGGCTCAGCAGTTGTGTCTTGGTTCAGTCGAAAGCAAAAGTTAGTGGCATTGAGTTCTGCAGAGGTTGAGTATATGGCTACTAGTCAGGCCAGTTGTGAGGCCCTTTGGCTTCGCAAGTTACTGGTGGGATTGTTTGGTGTGCAATTGAGGCCTACCTTGATTTATTGTGACAATCAGAGTTGCATTAAACTCTCGGAGAATCCAATATTTCATGACAGGTCTAAGCATATTGAGATTCGTTATCACTTCATCCGTGACTATGTTCAGAGAGGAGCAATGGAGCTACAGTACATATCTACAGATGAGCAGGTTGCAGACATACTCACCAAAGCTTTGGGCAAAGGCAAGTTTGTATTTTTCAGGGACAAGCTTGGACTAGTGAGTAACACTTTCCTCGGTAAGAGGGAGTGTTAAAAATAATTAAAAAGTATCTAGGCAAGTGTTTCTCATCACCTAGGCGCCTAAGGGGTGAGAAAGTGCCTAATGTGGACCCTAGTCATTTAATTTGTGAGAGACAAATTACAAGGTTACTTTTTGAGACTTAGGGAAAGTGGGTGGATAAAGTGATTTTATTTCCACCGTTGATCTCATCTCATCTCCACCGTTGGATGAGAAGACTCTTCACCTTCCCCCATGAGGTCGACTAGGGTAGGAGGGCGCACCCTTTCTAGGGTTGATTCATTCATTGTTGAGAGAGCAAGAAGAGGAGATGGCGAGCTGAAGAAGGAGGCCATTAACTGATCTAGGAAACGCATTACAAGACAGCTTACAGGCACACTTGGGCATACAAATCAAGGAGAGAGTACAGCCATTAATTGCAGGCCGTACTGTATGGATTTGGAAGGCCGTACAGCTTTAAAGTCAGCACAGAAATCGAGGCAAGGTACAGCATTAAAGGAGAACAGTACTGTACAGATTTTTGAGGTCGTACAGTCATTTATTGCACAGAAATCGAGGAGCAGGGTACAGCAAAAGAGACAGGCCGTACTGTACAGATTTTAGCAGTCAGTACTGCTGTTATTGCTGCACAATTTTCGAGGTATTTTGCTGTGTGATTTTTCTGAGTTTTGGCACAGTTCCCAAGGCAGCCGTACAGGCATTTATTGCCCAGAAAACTGTTGCTCTGTTTGGCACAGTTTTCGAGGTGACCGTACAGTCAAATAGGATTCAGAAAACAAGGAGCTGACCTGTGCATTTCTATTGGAAATTCTGTTGTGAATTTCGAGGAGTTTGGCTCAGCATTTTCAAGACAAATGCTTGGCACAGTTTTTGAGATAAGTCTGTATTAATTTTCTGAAATTATTGACTGTTGTAAAAGACATTTCCTCTGACCTCAGAAATAATAAAAAACTCCATCTCTCACTAGTTTTCCCCTTGTGGGTTTTTCCAGGGTCGCTGTTAGACCAAAAATCACTGTGTTATAATTTTCCGAGTTATATGTTGCTGATATGTTTTTATTTCTGCGTTAAAAGATGTTCAGCATCCTCATGTTTCAGTTCTGAAAATTTTATTTTATGCTGAGTTTAATTGGCTGTCATAAAATTGGGTTTGGGCATTAAACATTGGCTGAAAAATAAGCGAGACTTGAAACTGGGTGGGATCTGAAATTTTACAATATTGACATGTTTATTTGTCGGGAATTGAGCTATGTGGGTTGGAATTTGAAACATGTCATGATCCATTTAATGTAAATATCCTATACATATTCCTAGTGTGGGGCCAAAGACCAAGGCCCAACTAGAGAGTTATAAATCATATACTTGGTGCCATTTTTTAAATTGTTTTCCTGGTTTGACATATTAGGACCATATTGAACATGTCAAGTCCTTTTTTCCCACAATGCATTTCCTAGAGAAACCCATTGAGCGCTTCCCCTCATTCCGAGGATGGTACTGTTGATTTACCTTAACTCAGCATATGAAATTACAGCCAGTAATTTATTAAACACAGAAATTTATCCTTGCTAATATAAATCTGAAAATTACGATAGTAACCTACAGCTGAGTTAAATAACAGAAAAATGACAGCGGAAACATACAGAACCAAGCACATAAATTACACAAGACACCAGATGTTACCCTGGAAACCCCAAAGTAGGGAAAACCAGCTAAGGAGGGGCTTTATTGGCTCTTGAGAAATGAGTTACAGCAGCAAAAAAAATACACCAGAAAAAAACTCCTTACAGAAATTTCCTTCCTCTGGTAACTGTACGGCCCAGCCACAAATGCTGTATGACCCAGCTAAAATGTCCAGCAGGTTCAGCCCTTGCTCAGCCCAAGAAAGGACCTGTACAGCCTGCACAAATCAGGTTGAATCGGTCCCAGAAACGGCCTGTTTGGCCTGGGACAGATTTGTCCTTCCGCTGGTGCGCCGTACAGCCTATATGGCTTTCTTCCTCAGCTGTGAACCACCTGCCTCTTGCTGTTCTATTTGCTGCTGTTGAGCTTGCTGCCAGACCTTCTCTTTGCCTGCAGAAAAATGCCTCAGCCAAAGCTCCAACTCTGCCCTCTCTTCTCAGCCAACACTGCCCTCAGCCAAACACCCTGCTTCAGCACCTCACTTGCCAAACTCACAAATGAGGAAAAATGGTACATGTCCTCTCACCCTCACCCTCCTTTTATCTCCCTAGCAGCCCCCCATTCACCTTGAGATGTGTGTCCAGCCTTGGACCTCAATGGCTGAGATTGGGGCTGCTAGACCCCACTCTCCACTAGTTGGTGCACCCGCCTTTGGACAGGGTCCCACACTCCACTAGCAGACTCCATGAGGAGCGCCCTCTCTCCTTGGGCCCCATATTCCACTCAAGAGTTAATTTTTTTCGCTGATTTGCCTATGTCTGATTTAGGCTGAGATAAAATGCTGATCTGGGTTGTTTAAGCCTTAAGGTGTTCATCAGCATTCCCAGGACACATGGGCCTATGCTGAGACACCTCATGAGCTAAAAACGTGATAAAGACCAAAACTCTCAAAACCGAAATTCCAAAAATCATGGACCCAGGCACACATAAGTGGATCAAAGTCGACCCCAGTGTTTCTCATTTTCCATTGTCAATAATGGCTTGCTCAATTGGTGAAAGTGAGCTACTAATATAGCCTCCACTAGGGTTCAAGTCTCACCAACGACACAATGTAAACGATGTAAAGCAGTTGAGCCTTGTGCCAAGTCATGTAGCCTTTGAGCATGATGTAATATGCCTTCGGGCCGAAATAACTAATAATAACATGACCTTGTTCCTAGGTTTTCCATCCAATCGATCGTTTCCTTTAAAATATACATAGCCCAAGGGGTTAGCTCATCAAAACCCCTTGGATGAAGTGCACTACTAGATGGCATCCCTAGTAAACCTGTCGGAAGTAGTGCATTTATATATATATATATATATATATATATCCAAACAATTAGGATTCCTTACAAGACTTTGCATATTACGAGATGTGTAAATGCTACATGGTGAGTGAAGTGATCGTTTAACTGTGGTCTCCAGCAGTTGTTGTAGGACAGTAAGACAGCCATTAAAGCCGAAGGAAGGCATGGAGTGCTGCATAGTCCTTTTCCCATAGTAAGTTCGATCTTACCACTTACTATATTTACTTGCCTATAATCTTAAGTATATTGTCAGAAGTTGCAATAGTAGATGATGGCTTCGCAGAACAGCAAATCTTCTTATGATCTTTCAGCAGATGTTAAGTATAAGCCTAGTAAATGGTACAAACATTTCTTAAGTCAGTCTTCTTCATCTACGTCTCTTTATAATACTAGACTAGTTGCTCAAGAATATGAGCCCGATGTTAACTGGCGTATGCCAGAAATAGAGCCGTCTAAAATATATGATTTACCTATGTTTAAATTCCATGCCTCCACACTCATCCGTTATTGTTCTCATAATGTGCCTTTGTCCCTTGGGCAATCTGTCTATCAAATTCCTTTAATACAACAATCTGATATAGATTGGGGTCTTGAACATGGCTTTAAATATGTCCATCTTGGTTTAATACAATTCGGAATTAATCCTTTAGTCTGACATGGCCTTAATACCTCTGTTCTTAATTGTATAATAGACTCTCGGCATAATCATTTCTCAGATGCTCTAATCTATGGATTTCAAGCTCCCTTACATAATGGCCTTGTTTGGTCATCTGCCCTTCCCAGATTTCAAGTGTCTCTCACCGACCCTTATATTTCTACTCTTCTACAAGCCTATGTCCAGTTCTCAGGTTTTGACATGGCTGAAGCTTCTGATATTGCCCAGCTGCATACAACCACTTATCTCCGTTTTGTCTCCACAACAATGCCAGCACTTAATCCTAAATTACTTCAATGCGCTACCTCAGAAAGCGTGGTGGTTGGTCCCGGCAATGTCTCCCCTCTTACATTAGGTTTTGTAAGCTTTCTGCAGTTGAAGAATGGTCAACAAACTATGAGCCTATTTCATCCAGAATCACTCCCCCTATGGCTCAGAAATTAAAAATTGAACAAAATGCTTTCGGAAAGAATGTATTGAAAATAGGAATATCCCAAAGCACAAGAATCAAAGATCTAGAAAGACAAATGTCTTCACTATCTGCAAACAGCTCTGAGGCTGCACCTAGAAAATCTTATTCCTCTGCAAGATCTTTATCCTTTTCAACTTCTTTCTCTAAAGCCCCTGTATATTCTCCCAAACCCAACAGATCTGTTTTAGATGATCATTTGTTAACACACCAAAAGGGATCCAAAACTGTTACTTTTGTCAAAAGAAAATCCCTACTCAAGAAAAATCTTCTAACCTATCTGAAGAACCCAGCATAACCCATGTGTCGTCTGCTCCAAAGACTTTTAGGACATTTCAGTCTAAATCTGAACATAATGGTCAGCATTCCAATTGTCCTGAATGTCTAGATATCACAGTCCCTCTGATTAAAATGATGACCAATCCATTAAAATGATGACCAATCCAGAGGAGACAAAGATAAAAGTGCTACACTCCCTCAAAGAAATCTAGGACCTGGGAATCATACTCGCTTGTTCAAAAATAACCTTGTAGCAGAATTAGATTTTATCCAGTACAAAAAAGCAGAGGCAGAAAAATCTCAAGATATTGTGAGATTGCAGAATTATGCAAACTACCAGTCTGTATGTCTAGCTCAGAACATTGATGATATAGCTCAAGATGTTATACAGACAAAAATACATATGAATGGTTTGCACTCTGAAATAGATAATCTGGAGCATAATCAAGAACATCTAAAGACTACCCTTGTCCAGATTCTTGATAAGTTAGAAACAATTCAGACCGCAGTTCAAAGTCTGAAAGATTCTTTAGAACAGGAGCAAGAATCCTCTTCTCCTATTAAATTTGATGATTTAGAAAAACATGCTTCTTACGATTGGTTTGGTGCTTCTTCATCTAGCAAAGGTGAACCAAAACAACTGACTCTAAAACAGTTAGCTACTGAAGTTCCTAATCCAGTTTTAGCAAGAATTGTTGAAGTCTTAATCATAGCTACTGAGAAGATAGAGTTAGTGAAAGGCCAATCATCTTCTTTGGAAGAAGAAATCCTGAAAGCACAACAAACAACAATATCCCTAGTTCCATACATTAAAGGGATAGAAGAAGCAGAAAGTTCCACTACTCATGCACCTCGTTCCTTAGATGATGAGGCAGGAGGAAATGCTTTCCAATCCGCGTGGGAAAAATGGTGTCATGCTAAGTACGGATCCAGTAAGAAAGTCCCTTATGATCCAGCCAACTCTAATGAACATGCCTCGTTTAGCAGAGAAAACATAGAATCTGCACCTATAAGTAACATTAACTGCAGATCAAAAAATGAAATGATGATGATATTTCAGAAATGGCAGGCATGTGCAAAAACCCAAAAGATGATCTTCAAGAATAGAGTAACCTGGCATGAGTTAGCCTTAAGGTTAACTTGGGGATTCACTGGAAATTTAGGCCTCTGGTGGGATAGAGTTAATGAAGAAGATAAGCTAAAAATCATGAATCATGA
>ML777943.1:678260-698460 GCA_009831015.1 Picea engelmannii | reverse complement strand
TTTCTAATCTGTCATTGTTGAAGGTTTCAGATCTGAGTTATTGTAATTGTTCTTTGTTTTGATCTACTGTTACAATTGATAGATTGTTTGCTTCAGAATTGAATAATAGATCTGCTGTTATTAAACTTGTATCATCCTCAATATTGTTTGCTTCAGAATGGAATTATAAATCTGCTGCTATTTTCAAAAGAGTTTTTGTATCTCTGTTTGATCTAAGATACATTGTGAGTTCTGTTGCAGATCTACATTTAACATTGCTGTTATATATGCTTGAGAGGTCTAATATCTCTGTTTAGATCTGAGTTTTAAATATCTCATTGGTTAAAGTTTACTGACAGTATATTTGCATAGATCTCTGCTTTAGAGTATTGTGATTTCACTGTCAAGATAGAGGTTACATATCACTTGTAGAGATCTAGTGTTATTGTCTATCTTAGGTTCAGATTTCTATTCTACTGTTTCTACCCATATGCTGTTCTGTTCTTCAGATCTAAAGGTTTTTGTTTTAAATTTTTTAAAAGAGACTGCTGTTTTATTCTAACCCTAAAATTCTAACATCAAGTCATCCCTAATAATGTTGCTAGTTGTAAGGCAATAGGAGCAATCATTGAGGATAGGTACCCTATCATATTTTGGTCAAGGTGTTTGGTTCACACATTGAACCTCTTGATGCATGATATTGTTAACATGAAAGACCATGATTATAAATGGATTGGTGCATTGTACAAGAGAGGGAAGAAAATAATAAAATTTATTACCAATCATAGCATGGCCCACTACATTTTCCACAATCAATCTAAGTTGGAGCTATGAAAGATTGCAAAAGACCAGATTTGCTAGCTATTATCTCACATTAAGGCATCTTTTGAAGATAAGAGAGGCATTGGCTAGTATGGTCTCAAGTGAATCATGGCAAATTTAAAAGACGGGGCTACATCTACATCTGATAGACATGAAATTCTGGAGGTGGACACAATGCTTGATGGTCAGTTTGGCAACAAGTTAGGTATGTTATGCAGTTCTCCCAACCCATTTATAGTGTGATTCAATTTGCAGATATAGATCAGTTGGTGATTGGGGAGGTGTATGAGCAGATGGACAACATGCTAAGACAAATCAAAGACATTGTTGAGACGAGAGATACGATCTTGTATGATCATGTCCATAAACATGTGGTCAAGGGTGCGATAATCCAAATGTTCCACTCCATGCCCTAGTGTATGTCCATGCATCCAATTATTATTCTCCATTCACATAGGGTGGGATTAAGAGAAAACCACACACAGATCGAAAGGTACAAAATGGGCATATGCTTGCATTAGACAAGTTGGTCCCTGATGAAGAGGAGTTTGCTCAAGTACAAAGCCAATTGAGCAAGTACATCAGTGAACATGGAGTCTTTGCTAACTTGCATGCAACTGAAGATCAAGATAGGTTGAATACTATCGAATGGTGGAACGTGTATGGCTCCTCTACCACATATCTGCATAAATTGGCGAAGAGGGTGCTTTCACATGTTGTTAACACTTCATTTGTAGAGAGGTGTCGAAGCACCTATAGCTTCGTCCTCGGCATGAAGAGAAACTGCATAAATGTAGACCAGGTAGAAAGCTTGGTTTATGTGCACTACAACTTGAGGTTGTTGTCCCATTTTTGTAAAGCAATGAAGAATGATGGAACATCTCTGACTTGGGACAATAATCCAAAGGAGGCTAATTTGGAGGATGGAGCCATAGTTTTAGAGTGCTTGGAAGCTAAACTTTTGGGTGATCATGATGGTGATCATATTCATGGAGAAAACATGCCACCCCCATCCACTAGCAAGTTTTCAAATGCAAGAGTTTTTCCTTTATCTTTACAACATCTAATGTTATGTAGGGACCATGTAGCTACTAGACGTGTTCCACTAACACTTTCACCTACTCCTGCTCCTCTTCTCCATAGAAGTTTCTTTTGGCAAGGGGAGAGCTTACTAGATACTAGATATCTTTTTCTTTTTACTATTTAGAAGTAGCATCTAGAACTACGTTGCAGGGTGAAGAAATTCGAGGATCCTAAGGCTGCCCAACAGGTCTGTCTTTGACCTAGTTGGACAATAAGTTTTAGGCACTTTCAAATCTGCTTTTACTCACTGTTTAGGACTGTATACTTAATGTCCAAAACTAGCCAACAAGTCTGATCTTTACCCACTGAAATCTGCCTTCTAGGAAATGATTCAATGCTCTTTTATGGTTGTTGTTTAAGATGGTTTAATAAAGAATTTGTTGTCCACAGTTAGCACATATAAAACTCCGTAAAACATAGAATACCCTATAGGATCTTCAACAACTAACACAGTTGAAAATGAGAAAGGTGTCACTTTATTTATAGTCTTCAAGTCACTTAGTTGGGGCCGACTTATCTTCCTGGAATTCTATTTTCACTTTATTTTTTCATGTGGGCCGACTTATCTTCCTGGAATTCTATTTTCACTTTATTTTTTCATGTGGGCCGACTTCTCTTCCTGGAAATCCTATTACCACTTTATCTTTTCCTGTGGGCCATCTTCTCTTCCGGGGTGTTCTTCAACTGTTAAATGGTCTTCCTTTGACTTCTTGGAATCTTCTTCTTCTCTAAGAAAAGTTGTCCAGGAGGGAATACCTCCCGTTGCTACCAAAACATCAACAGGCCTATCTTGTGTAGAGTTAGATTGTTTGTAGTGGACTAGGTCCACTTTGTATTGTTGGCCTCCCTCGCCTCTCATATAAACACAGGGAGGAGAGGGTCATTTGTTCATACTTGTACTTGTTTACTTTTGTACCCACATGCTTGAGTTAGAGATGTGAGACATGGGAAAACTTGTCTTCTTGTCATATTCTTCACCTTACTTGATCTCTTTGTCTTAGGCACTAGGTTTTTGGAGAAAGTTCAAGGAAAAACCTAGGGTTAGGGTTTACCCTATGGAGGCAAAAAAAACTAGAGTTTGTTATAAACCCTAGAAAGGCAAAAGAAATATTGTATCTTGTAGCTCTTGTGAAATAAGAAGACTAAAGTTTTGTGGCTTATGAAAACCCTAAAGCTACTCATTATGCTTGTTGTGGAAGAGAAGAGAAGGAGACATCTCGTACAATAGTGGGATACAAGTATAGGTGCCAAGGAGAACTTGCCAATGATGATGCTAGCTTGTTGAGGATATTTGATAGATTGACCAACTTTGGTTAAGAGTGATTCCTATCTAAGAGTAGTAGGTGACCGGGGTTTTCTTATGGTTTCCCTAACTAGGGTTTGGAGAGCTTGACTTGTATCAGCTTTGTGATTAAGTTGTGGTATGTACTTGTACTTCATCTTTTGTATATATAGAGAGTTTCCAGCTGTCCAAGTATTGTGCAATTGCATATTTGAATTTTAGCTTATGTTACATCTTGATTGGCCTCCCTGCCTCTCGTATAAACACAGGGAGGAGAGAGACATTTGTTCATACTTGTACTTGTTTACTTTTGTACCCATATGCTTGAGTTAGAGATGTGAGTCATGGGAAAACTTGTCTCCTTGTCATATTCTTCACGTTACTTGATCTCTTTGTCTTAGGCACTAGGTTTTTGGAGGAAGTTCAAGGAAAAACCTAGGGTTAGGGTTTACCCTATGGAGGCAAAAAAAACTAGAGTTTGTGATAAACCCTAGAAAGGCAAAAGAAATATTGTATCTTGTAGCTCTTGTGAAATAAGAAGACTAAAGTTTTGTGGCTTATGAAAACCCTAAAGCTATTCATTATGCTTGTTGTGGAAGAGAAGAGAAGGAGGCATCTCGTACAATAGTGGGATACAAGTATAGGTGCCAAGGAGAACTTGCCAATGATGATGCTAGCTTGTTGAGGATATTTGATAGATTGACCAACTTTGGTTGAGACTCAAGAGTGATTCCTATCTAAGAGGAGTAGGTGACCAGGGTTTTCTTATGGTTTCCCTAACTAGGGTTTGGAGAGCTTGACTTGTATCAGCTTTGTGATTAAGCTGTGGTATGTACTTCATCTTTTGTATATATAGAGAGAGTTTCCAGCTGTCCAAGTATTGTGCAATTGCATATTTGAATTTTAGCTTATGTTACATCTTTATTGGGTAGATTCTAGTAATTTTTGTAATATGAGAATTCAGATCTTTATATGCCTAGAAAAGTGTTCCCTAAAGGCTGTAGCATTGTAGCATTGTGGTATTGAAGTACACTTGTATGGTATTTTTTCTTTTGGACTGCCATGTGAAATTTGGTTTGAAGGGAAGTGAAATATTTCTGCTGTAATTTAATATTTTTGATCATCCCAAGGCTCAAAGCTCACAGGGAATAGATCCAGGAGACCTCAAGATTGAGGTAAAATTTTGAAAGTGACATTTCTCGAAATTTCTACACATCAATGGAGAAGCACCAACAAAATGAATATGGATGCGACCCCCTACCTGCCTGTTGATACACCACCAATTACTGGGTGGGGCCCAAACTTTGACGACCATGACCCTCCTCCGAACATTGGATCTGTTGTTGCTGCTTAAACCTTATCGTTCTTCATTATGGCCTGCTGAGCTTTGATATTTGTTATCTATTTTCTTAGTTTTACCCTTAGGCCATGTGATTGCTACTTTTTGGGACTTGTAATCCCTTTCAGCATGGACTCCACCATTTTGAGTGGGCCCTTGGGTGTATTCTAGTTGCCAGGTTTTGCTCATGGCAAAAGTTTTATGCAGCGCACTTTTTTTGGAAGAAATGCATGTACATATCATTTTTAATAGAGTTTACAGGAAAAAAATTATTCAGAAAAAAAATAGAACCAACCTGTGCCTTTCTCACACCCTCAGAAGCTTCTGCTGCTATTTTCAAGTCTATGACATCTTTCACCGAACATAAGCACCCTTTGAACAGTGCAACTGCTGCCTCACTCTCTCCAAGGGAAAGATGACAACTGCAAACACATAATTACACTAAATATTAAGATGACAACTGCAAACACATAATTACACTAAATATTAAGATGACAACGAAGTCAAAAGTATTGTAATACAAAGCCAACAAAATATATGAAATGAAAGTAGTGCAGTTCCAACTGCATAAAAGATCAAGCACGCATCCTTGAAGGCGTGTGATGTTCTCATTGTTAGTTTCAATCGCAAAACTGTTATAACTTATAACCTTTCCATGAAAGAATTATCACAAGATGACACTCCCTCCAGCTTGAATAGTATTTCAGTACTAGCAAATGGTCCAAAACAGACATTGCATTCATTAAGTATATTCATAGCCTGTCAAGGCAGCAAGGAATAACTAAAAAGCCTAAATGAATCATTAAGTATCAAGTTTTTCCAGTTGAAGTAGTAAAGAAAATTAATTGCATAAATAGATATCTATGCAAGGCCAGCTTCAATATCATTGTATTACCTCGGTAATTCTATTATTTACTTTGTCTACATTTAACACGATGAGACATATCAAAATAATTTTCTTTCTGAGTTAAGGGAAATGTTAACAGCCCTGATATATTGACCTTCTTCTATATTTAAAAACTTGCAACTTCTAGGCTAAGTGCCGAGATTAGGTGTAACACTATACATATAAAATTTCAAACATAACTAATTATTAATCCTAATGCAAGAAACATTAACAATTTAACTTTTATGCAATGACCCACATAGACCAGCTACCTGTAATTTAAATTCTACCATAATCCAAATTTACAACAATTCATTTTAAGAAATTACATACAATTCAAGTTGCAATAAAGACTATATGCAGTAGCATATGCCTTTCTTGAGAAACATTTCATAAGAAAGGGATCAAAATCAATTTGGAACATTCTCATTGTTACACCATATTTTGTATAGGGTGTCCAAGGACCATTTTATGACACCTTGCAGAATGACACCCATGGACTTCCTATGTACCAATTGCATATCTGGGGGTATTGTCATATTGCACATGTTATTTTGGTGCTACCTGTTATCCCCTAGCCTAGGGATAACTAAGGAGATCACATCTCGAGGCCCACAGGTTCTAGTACCGATAGCCAGAGGACTTGAGCATGGCCCCAGAGGGCCCCTCTTTTCTTCAGTGCAGTCCATTCATCACCAGCAACAGTATCCATCCCACCAGCTTGGTCCTGAAGTAGCAGTGGGTCTTGCTCCATGAGGTAATGAGTCTGAGTATTATGGTATGTATAACTCTGATTTTTGAAGCACTTGAATATGTTGTATTGAATCCTTCTTCATTTCATGACGTTTGCTTGGAAATTATGCTCTTTGCCTCGTTTATACCTGGAAGGGTAACACAGTGCCCTAGTAAGTTGGTTTCCCTTTAGGATGGGTTGCCACTGGGTGGGTCTGTGAAACGTCATCATCCGTTCCCTCCATACTTACCACTTTCCATCCTTATTCCTTCCATCCCCCCTATCCTTGTTTGGGCATTGGAATTGGCTACGCTAGGAAGGGTTGTACCTTACCTTGTGGGAAGAAGGGGATAAAGGCCCAGAGGGTAAAAGTAGCTGGCAAGATTTAAAAGCCAATGTTGAAACCTTTGAGATGCTTCGCCCAAGGATCTCCAAGAAAGCAGTGAAAAGCTTCTCAGTAAGAAAAGGGGACCCATAAGATACATAAACACTCAAGGTACTAGTTGATGGATAGGAGGTCTCATCACGAGTCGGCCTATTATGACCATGGGCATGTAGTGGTATGACACTACCACCTATCTGGTCACCAAACCAGGGTAGTGGCTCTTGGTGGCATAGCCAAGAGAAAGGGGATCCCATCACGAGCCAGCCTTCTCATTTCCGTGAAATGTTTGTGGATAACGTTGTCACATCTGGTCATCAAGCCAGGACAATGGCCCTCAACTATTCCCTTGAAGCACAAAAGCAAAAGATCAAAAGAAATAAATCTAAGAATAAAAGGCAATGAATGGGCTAGAAAACAATTGCGTTTATGACAAGGTGCATCTCACCCTCTACAAAGGCACCCACATGTAAGACTTTACATTTCCCTGTTATTACATGCACCCCATGCCCAAACACTTACCCATACCACCTCATACATTTACATGACCTGGATTAGATCCCACTTGGGAAACACCCCAAACTTAAGAGAGGTCAGCCCAATAGGACACCCTGAGACCTTCTCCAAACCTAACTTGTCAAATTGCATAACGTCTTTGAGCATTTGTCTGGGTTAAATGGGGTTTGATGCACATGTTTGGGTAATTTAATTACTGGATGTGATTTAAATGCTATGATCCCTGTGACTTATGAACCCTTGGAGGGCATACTTGTTGTTGCAGGACCTTGCTCGGTGGACAGGTACACATGAGGGAATGATTGGCTTGGACCTTCATGGGAGCTTAAACCCCATAGATGGATGTTGGAACCCCAACCAGGGGTAAGAAGAAATTGAAGATTTGCACCGGGAAAAAAAAAGATGTTTGATCCAGGTGGATATCGGTGGCCACCCACCTTTTCCGACTGGCTGAAAACAGTTTTCTGGCAATTTTGGCAATTTGCTATTTTTAGCAGGTTTCAACTTCCGAGGCCATTTTGAGGGCCTAAATGAAGGTTTTTTGAGATCGAGGTTCTCAATAATAGTTGAAGGCATAATTGAGCCGCCAGAATGAATCTCCTCGACGATACCTTTCTAACGAGCTATCATACGCCTAAAACGGAGATCGTATGCAAAAGTTACGACCCCGGGAAGTTGATGTACTAACTTACCCAAACGGGACCCACATGACTTTTGGCACTTCATCTCCTAGGGTTAGGTTTTTGGATGTCTAGGGTTTTTGGCATTCCTGTTTATTGTAAAAAGACCTTCAGAGCCTCATTGTAATCATCTTCTTGCGAATGCGAGTAGCCGTCACATCTCTTCTCAGAAATAAGTTGTCACCATTCTAGAGAGTCTTTCACTCTGTATTTTTACAGTCTTTGTACATTTCTTTCATTAATAAAAATTGTGTATTACTATATATCTGTGTTTATGGTTGCATCTCTGATACATTTCTGTTATATTATTGAATCTCTGTGATATCTCTGTGCATTTCTTTATTATATCTCTAATCTCATTTTGTGCCGAAAATAATCCGGATCAGTGGTATTAGAGCAGACTGCTCTTGATCGTTTTTCAGTGCATGTCCCCGACGAGGTCCGAGTATAGCAAGTTGGGTCTCGAGCTTGTCTCTCTTGAAGACAATCGCTCTCGCACACCCAAGAAACTCTCAATGGCGGAAGAAAAGAAAAACGAGGGAGCAGACGATCCTATCAATCCGTTGCTTGAGCAAGCTCTCATGCGACAAAGGGACGAAATGATGGAAAATTTTGCCCACATCCTAAAACGCCTGCCGATAGCATCAAGCGCATCTTCATCAAGCGGCCACTTTGGAGGCACCTCGCCTTTCAACGTACAAGTTAATTTTGATATTTCTGTATTTGAAGGACAGATAGATGCAGAAGCCCTAGAAAAATGCTTAACTCTACTAGAAGGTTATTTCTCTATTCACAATTTTTCCGACAAAGAAAAGATCACCTTCGCACTCCTTAAAGCTCTCCCTCATGTCAAACATTGGTGGGAAACTTACTGGGAGCAAAGTTCCACAGAGGAGTCGGGAATATATGGGGTCAATCCCACTTGGGATTTTTTTGTGGATGCGATAAAGGAACAGTACTACCTTGTTGGCAACTATGAGGACCAGTACATGAGATGGACCACACTGCAGCAAGAGAGGGGCCAAGCAATTCCGGAGTTCACCAATACCTTCCATACCTTGCGCACCAAGCTGGGTATCAAAGACTCCGAGCGACATTTGGTTCTGAAATAATGTGGGGCTCTACACAGATACATCCAAACTGAAATGGAGTTTCTGGACATCTCATCACTCGGTGCTGCTTATCGATATGCTGTTAAAATTAAGCAGAAATTTAAGCACCAGAACAAACGGGAATTCGGGTCTGCAAATCCGCAACAACCAAAGTATGACAAAGACGGCCCTAACAAACAGTCTCCCAAAAACCAGTCCAAGACACAGGAAAAGAAGGGTCACGAGAAGACAAAGAAGAACATCGAAAAATGGTGTGATTTCGACAAAAGCCCCTAGCACAACATCGATGAATGTCGCTCAAAACAATCATTGGTGGCCGAGATCAAATACAAGGAGTCGAACCCTGATTCAGAATCTGATTCTGAAAATACTGGTAAAGGACTGATCATTGACGCAGACCCCACTGTTATTGTCGCGACCGCAGCAATTCAACCAGAAGAACTAACAGATCCTGAAGAGGGGGAGCGTCTTTTTCGTTCATAGATGTGGGTGAAGGGGACCCCGCTGCATTTTATTGTGGATAGCGGAAGCCAGAAAAACTTCATCTCAGCAGAGGTTGTCAAACAGTTGGGATTGTCGACAACACCACACCCGCAGCCATACAACATCGGGTGGCTTCGGCAAGGACGAGATCTTTGTGCCAGCCAATAGTGTCAATTGTCATACGGCATCCAACCCTTCAAGGATGAGGTATTATGTGATGTTGCCCCACTGGATGTCTATGATGTTCTCTTGGGCCAACCATATATGTGGAGACGCCATGTTGTTTATGAGTCTCGACCTCGTAGTGTCATTGTTACTTTGGAGGGTCATCTCTACATAATACCAAAGGTAGTCCCAACTATTGTTCCACCTAAAAAGTGTCGCAAGGTAGTATCTCATACTGCAAAATTCAGCTTCTTCACAAACTGTTCAAAAGGAGAACAAAAGGACACTGCAACCACTAAAGCCTCGCCCCCTGCACCTTCTATCCAACAGAAGCAGGTCGACAAGGTTGCAGAAAAGCACAAAGATTCCTTCTGCACACCTTCTTCTCATGTAGCTCGACTTGTTGAACAGCTTTAGCTTCAACAGGTTCATGACAGACTTCCACAAACTAAGCAGCACGACGTCTCCAGCAATACAAGCAACTCACCAAGATGCAGATCCAGCAAATGATTTTCCCTCTCCCTCGGGAACTCAACGCAATGGAGACCATTGCTTCCTAAGGAGGGAGGATTGATCCAGGTGGATATCGGTGGCCACCCACCTTTTCCGACTGACTCAAAACAATTTTCTAGCAATTTTGGCAATTTACTATTTTTAGCAGGTTTTAACTTCCGGGGTCATTTTGAGGGCCTAAATGAAGGTTTTTCGAGATCGAGATTCTCAATGATAATCAAAGGCATGATTGAGCCCCCAGAATGAATCTCCTCGACGATAATTTTCCAACGAGCTATCATACGCCTAAAACGAAGATCGTATGCAAAAGTTACGGCCCCGGAAAGTTGATGTACTAACTTACCCAAACGGGACCCACATGACTTTTAGCGCTTCATCTCCTAGGGTTAGGTTTTTTGATGTCTAGGGTTTTTGGCATTCCGGTTTATTGTAAAAAGGCCTTCAGAGCCTCATTGTAATCATCTTCTTGCGAAAGCGAGTAGCCGTCACATCTCTTCTCAGAGATAAGCTACCACCATTCTAGCGAGTCTTTCACTCTGTATTTTTACAGTATCTGTACATTTCTTTCATTAATAGAAATCGTGTATTACTGTATATCTATGTTTATGGTTGCATCTCTGATAAATTTTTGTTATATTATTAAATCTCTATGATATCTCTGTGCATTTCTTTATTATGTCTTCGATCTCATTTCGTGCCGAAAATAATCCGAATCAATGTTGCCTTTGGAGGCACCCCGACAGACCTAGACCAAAGGAGACCTTGCTCTTCCACATGGACGTTGGACCTTGAGGGCCCTGGACGTCACCATCATGACCCTATACATCATCCAGAGCTACGGTTTTCATTTTGGAGGCATTTATGAGCCTAGTGGCACGTGTGGGCATCATCTGGGCCTTTGGAGGCCAAGCACCCTACATTTTAGACTCAACGTTCCACCTTTAGGCCTCAACGTCACCCTAGAAGAGCATGACGTCACCCTTGGAGGTTTCTTTAGATGCTAATTAATTTTTATTATGTCAAAAATGAATTTTATTGTAAATTGGCCAGGTCGGCCTTATTTTGACCTAAAAATTAATTAAAGGTCAAAATTTTGTATAAATAAACATAAAGTACTCTCATTTTTACATCACAACTCACCTTTCACAAGAGGGAGGACTGAAATTTTCGCCCTAAAGGGGTTATTTGCTGAAATTACCAAGGCACACTTGCTTGGAGGCTATTTTGGATGCATTTTTTATCATTTCTTGGTGAAATTTTGGCTAATCTAGGGTTTTTGTGCTTGATTATTCTTGGTGAAATAAGTAAATCTACAATTTTCATTTCATGATAAATGTCTATGGTATGTTTACTTGTTCATATGTAAGATTATGAAATTGCTTGCTTGAAACCCTAGGAGTAAGAAACATAAGGTGCTTCTTTGTTGCTCTTTATTTTGCTAGTTTTGCTTAAGAAGATCTTGTCTAGACAAACTTCTAGAGCCCTAAAGTGCTAGCACTTTAGAAGCTTTGTCTAATTCTTCTTGCATTAAATATTTTTCAAAAATCTAAGAATAGGAGAAATTACTAGGGCCTAGAAGTGCCTACACCCTAGTTGAACTTTCTCTTTGAGGCTTGGTGCTTGAGAATTTAAGGTACTATTCTCAAGCTTCCACCTTGTTATCTTTTAGACAAGTATAATCATTGTTGTCTCTCCAAGTTAATGTGCTGATATAATTGACTCCATAAACCCTAAAGGCACTGGTCTCTTGTCTCTCTTTTGTTGGAAAGTTGATTAAACACTCGAACACTATTCTCTTAAGCTATTACTAATTAAATCTAACACTAATGTAGCCTAGATCGTTAACTTTCTTGCTGCTGTTATAAATGCTTGCCACAGCCATCTAACTGCAGCAAATTTTCTGCATAATTGACTTTGAATGCTAGCTAAACACTTCAGAAGTTGCTTATGACATTTGATTATCATTCTTCTTAGTAAATGTTATCTTTTGACTATCTTTTCAAGCAATTCTGAAGAGCTTTTAGTGCAGCTGTTACAATTTATTAATTGTTGTTGTAAACTTATTAACTGCTGCAATTTTATATCAGCTAGCACTTATTTTCACTGTCCATTGTCTATTGAGGTATTATTATCATATTTGTACTTGGAATTATTGTATATGCATGATATGTTGTCTTGTTCCAGGCAGGTACATCGAGCACTTCATTAACCTCATCTTTTAGCCACGGACTTAGTGACTTTGGTAACCAATGAGAGGGGGGAATATATCTTGACCACAACCCTAATTTTCCATCCCTTTAGGTTACCGGGGATGCCTCCCCTAGGGTAGACCCTGCCTATCCCTAAAAAGTGGGGATTTCCTATTAAGGTGACAGTGATAGGCTATCCTGTTTGTTACGCCAATCTTCCTTACTTGCCTTGGGCTTTGGGCAAGTACAAATTGCACGATAACACTACCCTTATCATTTACCCAATCCTTGGCCAACAAAAGTTGGCATTCTTACATGATGACTTGGTAGTATCATTTATAATGCGCTTTTACTCATTTCAACGGATCATATTGATCAGTCCTATTTGTACCATTGGTGGAGATTGCTTCAGCGATATATTATGTATATTACTCTTGTTGCAGGTGCTACTCCATGGATTATTATTGGTGGAGTAATCTCCTATTACCTTTATCTTGTGCTCACGATGTTCCAGTCATTACTCTCACTTGGTCTTTGCATGATGCTTTCAAGTCTTATTCGTAGTTGTTGTGTCCTCTAGCTCGATGGGGTACCTTCCTAGTGGTTTTCCTAGATGTCATTCCCCTTTCATTATCAGTCCATCATTTTTCCTAGGTACCATCCATTATTTCATCACACTTTCATTTTACCAAGTCATAACTCATATTACACCCATATTCCATCATTTACCCACTCCTAGAGGGGGCATGATCCATTTCATCCATTTTCATATAGCTTTTCCTTCATAACCAACCTCTCATTCTGCATATTTCGTTATATCACCTTTTCCATGTGTGAAAATGCCAAAGTAGTTTGGGATAAGTTTGAAGTGCTACATTATTGGCCTATTTTATCATTGGGTTCTAAACCTTAATTGAGGCCTCATTCCATAAGTTTCAATTTAAAATATAAAATATAAAGAAAGAGTAAAAACACACTAGGGAATGCAACTTGATGTTCACGTGGAACACAACTTGAGGGTAGTGCTCCCCTTTGGCACACATGCTGAGGCAACCCATATGAAAAAAAAACAATAATATTTGGGGAGTGGTTGCCCTCATGTAAATTCTTTGAGTGTCTTTAAGTCCTATTCACACTCATGCATGCTGCATTTATTGATCATTTCATTGACTTGGCACATGTGTTGAGGAGGTGGTTGAGCTTGCACAATTTTTGCAGTTTAGCTATGCATGCACCCTATCCAGTTGTCCACTTTCACATCCATTTAACCATTTTTTTATTCATTTGTCGACTCCATCTTCTTGGCACTCTCTCCTAGGTGGTGTGACCCACTAGAAGGTCCACCTGCACCTTTAAATAAGCCCTATTCACACCATTTTCACCCTGATGATGGATATTTGACTTCGAACTAGTGTGGCCTTGCTATTTTGGGAGATTCTTCACATGGTTTGAGATTTGAATGGAGGAGCAAACATTGGGTGAGATTTATTTCTTCTTCATATGTGTGAGGTTTTTGTGTGAGAAAACTTATTGGTGAGAGATTATAGGCTAGAATGATGCTTATCTATATGTTTTAATAATTTGGTCTACAGACTTGTTTGGGGATCCCTCCCAAGCTTTGTTTTAAGATCCCTCTGGATCATAAGGAACAAGACCATTTTCCATGAAGGAAAACCCAAGGTGGATTGGATAGTTGTCAAAGCTCTTAGTTGTATTTTTAACTTCATCTAGGCTACTTTCATGGGGAAATCAATCAAAAATAAAATTTAGTGATGCAAGAGCAATGTAAGATGTTGAACTTGAATCTCACTCAAATCTTCAAAGATGATCCCTCTAACATAGTGTGTCAAATCTTATTTCGGATGTTACTCAAGGAGGCTTTTATAGACTTCAATTTCATCGATCTTATAAGAAGAATGTGGGAACCATGGGAGAAAATGGTCAATTTGCTCACTTGACAAAGGAGACTATGGTGATCTAAGAGGAAAAATGTGACTAACAATGAAGTGAAATTCAAAGGCTTTATTTGAGGATTGAAGATTGTGGGAGAAAGTGTTCAAGAAACTTATTTTCCAAGCAGATTTTAAAATTATATTTGATATCTTAAAAGATAACATCCTTTGGAATCCTTCATATATTGCAATTGTTGCAAAAGAGTCAAAGGAGATGTTTTATGGGTTTAATGCTATTAACACAATACATGTTCTTATGGGCGAAAAAAGAAGCAAAAATTAATCCCAAATTAGCAATCTCACTTCAAGATATAGAGTTAGTAACAAATAAGTTGAATCTCCTAGGAATGAAGATAAAAAGGTAGTTAGTTTATGAAGATTCTGTAATTAGTATTTGTGTGTGTCAATTTGCTTCAACATGAACACATTACACAGGGAGTGACAATCGTCATGATTGTTACACTATCTGAATGAAGATTTACAAATATATTTTGAAATAATATGAGTAGGATAAGGTATGACCCTAAATCTTACTTAACTATGCATAAGCAACTAATGGCACATCAAGGATGGAGCATGCTTTGATCTAGACTGTCATCATTTCAGACTCACCTTAGTTTGGCCTAGGAAGGCACCTTTTCAACAATGCCTAAACTTGAGGGTTCAAACAATGTTGTAGTCTCCTTTTGATTCTTTCTTTGCTTTATACACAATCATATTTTGTTGCGTGGACCTTATTTACTACCATTATATTAGATAGTCACTTCTTAATGTTAATATATGTTAATTATTCACTACTATTCCTAGTGGTTAACTGCATAACCTGATTACCAAGGGCATAATATTATATCTACAAATGCCTACTAGAGCCAATCTTGAATAGAAGGAAAGGAGTAGTAATTGGGTTTGGACCCTACCATACTGTGACCCTTCGATAGACATGAAGATACCAAGCAATGCAAACTTCCTCTTAATTTCATTCATCGCATGGGCATAATATTATCACTACAAATGGCTGCTAGAGCCGGTCTTGGATAAAAGGGCTAGACCTAGTGGTTGGGCTTGGCCTTACCATGACCCGTAAAGTGAAGATACCAAGCAACGCAAACTTCCTCTTAATTTCATTCATCGCATGGGCATAATATTATCACTACAAATGGCTGCTAGAGCTGGTCTTGGATAAAAGGGCTAGACCTAGTGGTTGGGCTTGGCCTTACCATGACCCGTAAAGTGAGGTGAAGTGACCATGCAACAAGCTTTCTTTCAATTGCATTTCTCTTTCAACAGTAATGTTGCAATATAATCACAACCAGCCTTTCAAACAAAAAGTTGTCATTAATTATTCCTAGAAGAATCTCCAAGGGATTTACAACAGATAACTAACATTAGAATTCCAAACCTAGTATCTTCAATTATGCCACCATTTTTGTTATCGGTTTGCAAATGAATCGATGCAATTAGTCAAATACAGATACAACAAGCATACAAACCTTTTAGTTGTACAACTCAAAAAAGCCCAAAGCAAGTCAACATCGAAAGTGGAAAACAAGCAATCTTTACCTGGCAGCTCTAATTTGAACTCTTAGAAAGTTTGGATCAATCGCCATCGCCCGTTTACAATCTGCAAGTGCTTCTCTCATTCTGCCAACAGCCATGCGAGTGGCTGCACGATTGCTATAGCACAGCATTGATGCCCGGATACAACTCTCTGATGTTTCATTAGGAGATACAATACTTGCCCCTCGTGAATAGCAATCCTCTGCTTTAGGAAAGTCTCCATTTGCATAAGCTTGATTTCCCCTGTGGAACATATAGGCAGGTAGTATTTAAGTAATATTTAATAGACACATCAAGGTTTGGTATGCCCTATGTAAAATCATGGAATATGTAATTAATAAAAGTATAAAGCTTGATCAAATTCACAAAGTGTCTCACAGAAAGTTCACACAGCAGACTAGTACAAGACTAATAAAAATGTGGACAGACTTTATCTCGAAACAAAAAACAAGAAACCTAGTAACATTATCCTTGAATTAAATAATGGTACATTAATCCTCACCTGAGTCGCCATTTTTCACAAGCCTGCTCTGCTGCCGCACTTTTTACAACATTTGAGATGACCGTTGCTCCACTTTCTTCTTTGTGCTTAGACATAGATGAAAATGGCTCTGAAATATCATTTCCTTTATGTTCTTCATCTTTCTGTTTTGTACCTTGAAACATATCTCCATTAGGATTTAAGATGTCTCGTTGCATTCCATTCATTTGAAAAACAAAAGGCTGTGTGGTAAAAGGAGACGAGTCAATCTTAATATCACAGCTTGATGGATTTATATTTTCTCCATTTTTTGTCCGATGGCTTCTTCTGGCATGTCGTCTGGATACTGATGGAGTAGAATTTGGAGAGGGAGATGCAAAGGTAAACTGCCTACTTCGACTGCTTTCTTCAGCTTTTGCACCAACAGAGGAATATGCAAAGGCAAACTGCTTGCTTTGACTGCTTTCTTCAGCTTCCGCTTTTGCACCACCGTCATCGATTCTAACCTTTTCCATTTCAGAATTTAACCACTCACTTTCAGAACTCGGAATAGATATCTGCTCTTCAGCGGATGGCCTTCTACTATTATTATATCTATCAGGAATAAAAGATTCTGCTTCACAGGCGCTGTTACTTCTCTGCCAAGACAGATTCTCCCCTCCTTTGGATGGCTTTTCTTGGGGACTACTTTTGGCATTCATTTCCTTATCGGTACCAATATGTAAGTTTACAGCTGCAGCCCTTAGCTCTTCGACCTTGGCTTCCATGACAAGAGATTCATGCAAATTGTAGCTTGTTTGAGCACCATACTGGACGGAAGTTTCCCACGTGGAAGAAGATTGTCCCAAATCTGGCATGTTGTGATTGCCAAAAGGAAACTCATCTTTAGAAGCAGTTTCATTGTAAGGAGAGAAGTCCATTGGTGAGCCTCCCTCAGTGTGATTGGCTGGAGTGGAACATGGCACGTACCTTTTTAGTTTAGGAGTGGAGCGCCTACCAAGCTTTCGTTGTATAGATGTGGGCAACTGATATTTTTCTCTCTTTTTCCTTGTACTGTGGCTCTTGCTCAATTCGTTGCTTGCATTAAACTCAAAAGTCTGATTCAAACTCGAAAACAAACTCCCCATAGCAGGCCAAGAATTATCTTTTCTTGATGATTTGCCCTCACATTGGGGTGTCTCATAGTTTGTAGGAATTGCTCCCATTTCTCCAGTGCTGCTTGAGAGATCAACCTTGTTGGCAGTTTCTATTGTAGAGCCACTACTAAATGCATGTGCAGCAGAGCCAGAGGCAGAACCTTCTGAGAATGAAAACGGTTCCACAAGCGGACTTGCAGCTTTATTGCTCCCACATTCAAACTTACCCCCTGCATTAAAGATGAAGGTTGAAGGAATTGAGCTGCCAGTTGTCAATCCAACCGAGCTGTCAGCCGCAGAACTAGCAAATTTTGGGCGAGAAAGAGGCATCTCAGCTGCAAATGGATTATCAAATGTGCAGGCACCTCGGCTAAATGATCCAGAGAGTGATGCTTGATTAGTAAATGGATTTCCATACTTTTCATCAACATTTTTCTTCAATCTGTTGGTGTTAGTGTTAGATGCTTGGGATGCAAATGGGCCGTCGTATGTTCCTGCAGCTTGTTTCAAGCCACTACTGTTGTCGCATCCTCCTGTTCGCAAATCTTGTTTGTGTCTGGATCTAACGCTAATCTTTGGTTTGGTTGCTGTAGTAAAGACAAATGCTTCCTGAGCAGCATCTTCCGTGTTGTACAAATGACCATCTACACTGCTAGAGTTCATCTCAGATGGCTTAGACGTTCGTTGTTCATTACAGGCCATGCTATCACTTGAGTTCCTGGCATAGTTAACCTCATCGACTGTGCTTCCAACATTGACTGCCCCTGACCAACCAGAAACTGAACCTCCACCTCCCAAATTAACATTATTCTTGCTTTTGTTTTTGGACGCTAACCTATCATCCATGTTTCCTCTAAATGTAAAGCTGCCCCTGCTGTCTTCATACTTTTTAAAATAAGAATTGGCTGCAACGCCTGAACCACTCCCGGATGTTCCAACAAAAGGGTTCCAGCCACGCATTCGGTTGCCCAACTCCTCATCATCGTTCTGTTTAGCCGAGTCATTCTTTGCAAATGGCTTTAGATGGTCATTCTCACTATTGTTTTTGGACGCTAACTTATCCTCCGTACTTCCTCTAAATGTAAAGCTGCCCCTGCTGTCTTCATGCTTTTTAAAATAAGAATTGGCTGCAACCCCTGAAACATTCCCGGATGTCCCAACAAAAGGGTTCCAGCAACGTATTCGGCTGCCCAAGTCCTCATCATCGTTCTGTTTAGCCGAGTCATTCTTTGCAAATGGCTTTGGATGGTCATCCTGCACCGGTTTAAATCCCTGGTTACCAATATTCTCCCCAAACACATTGGAAAACGATGCAGAAGTACTTGAGCTTTGATTCAGATCGCGCTTAAAGCAATATCCAGTCTGATTGGATCCCGCATTTGAATTTGACTGAAAAGGATTGTATCCCGATTTTTCAACCCCCGAGCTATTCTCGCCATCAAATAATTTACCGGTAAAAGCCGCAGATTTACCCTTGGATGAATTTAAATTCCTTCGCACCTTCATCAACCTCGGCCTCTGAGTAGCAACAGGTCTATTTCTCTGAGCACTGGTGGAGGCTTCGGCCTGAAAGGGCCCCGCAGCATCTTTGCTCGGAATGTTAAATACATTATTACTAGCAAATGAAAAAGATGCACGAGACGTAGAAAATGGGGC
The DNA here is from genome assembly GCA_009831015.1 of Picea engelmannii. Taxonomy (NCBI): domain Eukaryota; kingdom Viridiplantae; phylum Streptophyta; class Pinopsida; order Pinales; family Pinaceae; genus Picea; species Picea engelmannii. Next base: position 679,514 of record ML777943.1, on the reverse strand, counting down.
CGAAGCAAAAGGGCCAAAATTTGCATTAGCATTATAATTGATTCCATCTCCCATTGCTGAGGAAGAATTAAACATGGTCTCCTTACCTGAATCAGTTCTATTTAACCCTGAGAATCCAGCGTGAAAGCGTGCATCGCCAAAACTCCCAGAAGAAGAAAAAGAAGAAGCAGCCGAAGAATTTATATTCGTGTTGCTATCGAGATTAATAGGCATGCCACCCGGATTGGCGTTGGCAAAAATATTAAAATTGGGGTTAGGGTTTTTAGGGTTACCCCAGATGGTCTCAGAGGACGAGATTCCGCCGTAAAACTGTCCGGGCTGTTGAGCGACCCCGTTTCGAACCCCCTGCCCTTCGTTTTCCCTTCCGTTTGGGCTACGGACATCTACAAGCGTTGACATCGGTCCCTTTGGGGTACTGAATTTGTTTATCTATTTCTTGAGCGCCCGCATTTTGTTCTGGAATTTCTGCTTCTTCGTCTTCCGTCCAGCAAAACCCCGATGATTCAAAAAAAATTATAAAACCGCCCTCGATCAAAAGCGGATTACTGGGGCCTTCGGGACCGCTTGCGGCGATGAGCGAAAGAGGTTTTGAGATCCGAAAGTTTGGGGCCGCTGGCTTGCATAGAAGGCTGTTACGTTTACGGGCCAAGATTTGTGAATCGACAAAAGGAAGCCTAACAGAGGGAGCGTGAAAGAGCTCCGCAGCCTCAAGAAGATGTCTTTAACTCGCCATTTTTTAATATTTTTTTACTACGGTTTAAATTATTTTCCAACGTTTCGAAATTGGAGGAACAAGGATTCGTATGCCACGTCACTTTGAGCGAAGCCCCTTACGATATTTTTTTCCTCCAAATGGGTGAGGGAAGTGTTTTCAGTGCCACGTCACCCATGGGAGGTGAGAATTTCGATGCCATCTCATTTTTGTTCAGTAAACTTAAAAGAATAAGGTTTTGAAAGGGAATTTTGTTTGATTCCGAGTATTTTAATTTGGAATCTTTTAAGTTTAAATTTTTTAAAGAATTGAAGTATTAAGTTAACTAAATTTTGTGAAGTGAAAATTTTCTCAAGTGTAAAATTTGAATAGATGTTTGTATTTAAAAATTTTGATCTTCCATTTAATTTGGAATCTTTCCGGTTTTAAATTTTAAATTTTTAAAATCTTATTAAGACAACGAAATCCTTTCAACTGGAAAAAAATTTAAGGTGTAAAGTTTGAACAAATGTTAATATTTAAAAATTATATATTTGATTTTT
>ML777943.1:636117-673580 GCA_009831015.1 Picea engelmannii | reverse complement strand
TCTGCTTTAGAGTATTGTGATTTCACTGTCAAGATAGAGGTTACATATCACTTGTAGAGATCTAGTGTTATTGTCTATCTTAGGTTCAGATTTCTATTCTACTGTTTCTACCCATATGCTGTTCTGTTCTTCAGATCTAAAGGTTTTTGTTTTAAATTTTTTAAAAGAGACTGCTGTTTTATTCTAACCCTAAAATTCTAACATCAAGTCATCCCTAATAATGTTGCTAGTTGTAAGGCAATAGGAGCAATCATTGAGGATAGGTACCCTATCATATTTTGGTCAAGGTGTTTGGTTCACACATTGAACCTCTTGATGCATGATATTGTTAACATGAAAGACCATGATTATAAATGGATTGGTGCATTGTACAAGAGAGGGAAGAAAATAATAAAATTTATTACCAATCATAGCATGGCCCACTACATTTTCCACAATCAATCTAAGTTGGAGCTATGAAAGATTGCAAAAGACCAGATTTGCTAGCTATTATCTCACATTAAGGCATCTTTTGAAGATAAGAGAGGCATTGGCTAGTATGGTCTCAAGTGAATCATGGCAAATTTAAAAGACGGGGCTACATCTACATCTGATAGACATGAAATTCTGGAGGTGGACACAATGCTTGATGGTCAGTTTGGCAACAAGTTAGGTATGTTATGCAGTTCTCCCAACCCATTTATAGTGTGATTCAATTTGCAGATATAGATCAGTTGGTGATTGGGGAGGTGTATGAGCAGATGGACAACATGCTAAGACAAATCAAAGACATTGTTGAGACGAGAGATACGATCTTGTATGATCATGTCCATAAACATGTGGTCAAGGGTGCGATAATCCAAATGTTCCACTCCATGCCCTAGTGTATGTCCATGCATCCAATTATTATTCTCCATTCACATAGGGTGGGATTAAGAGAAAACCACACACAGATCGAAAGGTACAAAATGGGCATATGCTTGCATTAGACAAGTTGGTCCCTGATGAAGAGGAGTTTGCTCAAGTACAAAGCCAATTGAGCAAGTACATCAGTGAACATGGAGTCTTTGCTAACTTGCATGCAACTGAAGATCAAGATAGGTTGAATACTATCGAATGGTGGAACGTGTATGGCTCCTCTACCACATATCTGCATAAATTGGCGAAGAGGGTGCTTTCACATGTTGTTAACACTTCATTTGTAGAGAGGTGTCGAAGCACCTATAGCTTCGTCCTCGGCATGAAGAGAAACTGCATAAATGTAGACCAGGTAGAAAGCTTGGTTTATGTGCACTACAACTTGAGGTTGTTGTCCCATTTTTGTAAAGCAATGAAGAATGATGGAACATCTCTGACTTGGGACAATAATCCAAAGGAGGCTAATTTGGAGGATGGAGCCATAGTTTTAGAGTGCTTGGAAGCTAAACTTTTGGGTGATCATGATGGTGATCATATTCATGGAGAAAACATGCCACCCCCATCCACTAGCAAGTTTTCAAATGCAAGAGTTTTTCCTTTATCTTTACAACATCTAATGTTATGTAGGGACCATGTAGCTACTAGACGTGTTCCACTAACACTTTCACCTACTCCTGCTCCTCTTCTCCATAGAAGTTTCTTTTGGCAAGGGGAGAGCTTACTAGATACTAGATATCTTTTTCTTTTTACTATTTAGAAGTAGCATCTAGAACTACGTTGCAGGGTGAAGAAATTCGAGGATCCTAAGGCTGCCCAACAGGTCTGTCTTTGACCTAGTTGGACAATAAGTTTTAGGCACTTTCAAATCTGCTTTTACTCACTGTTTAGGACTGTATACTTAATGTCCAAAACTAGCCAACAAGTCTGATCTTTACCCACTGAAATCTGCCTTCTAGGAAATGATTCAATGCTCTTTTATGGTTGTTGTTTAAGATGGTTTAATAAAGAATTTGTTGTCCACAGTTAGCACATATAAAACTCCGTAAAACATAGAATACCCTATAGGATCTTCAACAACTAACACAGTTGAAAATGAGAAAGGTGTCACTTTATTTATAGTCTTCAAGTCACTTAGTTGGGGCCGACTTATCTTCCTGGAATTCTATTTTCACTTTATTTTTTCATGTGGGCCGACTTATCTTCCTGGAATTCTATTTTCACTTTATTTTTTCATGTGGGCCGACTTCTCTTCCTGGAAATCCTATTACCACTTTATCTTTTCCTGTGGGCCATCTTCTCTTCCGGGGTGTTCTTCAACTGTTAAATGGTCTTCCTTTGACTTCTTGGAATCTTCTTCTTCTCTAAGAAAAGTTGTCCAGGAGGGAATACCTCCCGTTGCTACCAAAACATCAACAGGCCTATCTTGTGTAGAGTTAGATTGTTTGTAGTGGACTAGGTCCACTTTGTATTGTTGGCCTCCCTCGCCTCTCATATAAACACAGGGAGGAGAGGGTCATTTGTTCATACTTGTACTTGTTTACTTTTGTACCCACATGCTTGAGTTAGAGATGTGAGACATGGGAAAACTTGTCTTCTTGTCATATTCTTCACCTTACTTGATCTCTTTGTCTTAGGCACTAGGTTTTTGGAGAAAGTTCAAGGAAAAACCTAGGGTTAGGGTTTACCCTATGGAGGCAAAAAAAACTAGAGTTTGTTATAAACCCTAGAAAGGCAAAAGAAATATTGTATCTTGTAGCTCTTGTGAAATAAGAAGACTAAAGTTTTGTGGCTTATGAAAACCCTAAAGCTACTCATTATGCTTGTTGTGGAAGAGAAGAGAAGGAGACATCTCGTACAATAGTGGGATACAAGTATAGGTGCCAAGGAGAACTTGCCAATGATGATGCTAGCTTGTTGAGGATATTTGATAGATTGACCAACTTTGGTTAAGAGTGATTCCTATCTAAGAGTAGTAGGTGACCGGGGTTTTCTTATGGTTTCCCTAACTAGGGTTTGGAGAGCTTGACTTGTATCAGCTTTGTGATTAAGTTGTGGTATGTACTTGTACTTCATCTTTTGTATATATAGAGAGTTTCCAGCTGTCCAAGTATTGTGCAATTGCATATTTGAATTTTAGCTTATGTTACATCTTGATTGGCCTCCCTGCCTCTCGTATAAACACAGGGAGGAGAGAGACATTTGTTCATACTTGTACTTGTTTACTTTTGTACCCATATGCTTGAGTTAGAGATGTGAGTCATGGGAAAACTTGTCTCCTTGTCATATTCTTCACGTTACTTGATCTCTTTGTCTTAGGCACTAGGTTTTTGGAGGAAGTTCAAGGAAAAACCTAGGGTTAGGGTTTACCCTATGGAGGCAAAAAAAACTAGAGTTTGTGATAAACCCTAGAAAGGCAAAAGAAATATTGTATCTTGTAGCTCTTGTGAAATAAGAAGACTAAAGTTTTGTGGCTTATGAAAACCCTAAAGCTATTCATTATGCTTGTTGTGGAAGAGAAGAGAAGGAGGCATCTCGTACAATAGTGGGATACAAGTATAGGTGCCAAGGAGAACTTGCCAATGATGATGCTAGCTTGTTGAGGATATTTGATAGATTGACCAACTTTGGTTGAGACTCAAGAGTGATTCCTATCTAAGAGGAGTAGGTGACCAGGGTTTTCTTATGGTTTCCCTAACTAGGGTTTGGAGAGCTTGACTTGTATCAGCTTTGTGATTAAGCTGTGGTATGTACTTCATCTTTTGTATATATAGAGAGAGTTTCCAGCTGTCCAAGTATTGTGCAATTGCATATTTGAATTTTAGCTTATGTTACATCTTTATTGGGTAGATTCTAGTAATTTTTGTAATATGAGAATTCAGATCTTTATATGCCTAGAAAAGTGTTCCCTAAAGGCTGTAGCATTGTAGCATTGTGGTATTGAAGTACACTTGTATGGTATTTTTTCTTTTGGACTGCCATGTGAAATTTGGTTTGAAGGGAAGTGAAATATTTCTGCTGTAATTTAATATTTTTGATCATCCCAAGGCTCAAAGCTCACAGGGAATAGATCCAGGAGACCTCAAGATTGAGGTAAAATTTTGAAAGTGACATTTCTCGAAATTTCTACACATCAATGGAGAAGCACCAACAAAATGAATATGGATGCGACCCCCTACCTGCCTGTTGATACACCACCAATTACTGGGTGGGGCCCAAACTTTGACGACCATGACCCTCCTCCGAACATTGGATCTGTTGTTGCTGCTTAAACCTTATCGTTCTTCATTATGGCCTGCTGAGCTTTGATATTTGTTATCTATTTTCTTAGTTTTACCCTTAGGCCATGTGATTGCTACTTTTTGGGACTTGTAATCCCTTTCAGCATGGACTCCACCATTTTGAGTGGGCCCTTGGGTGTATTCTAGTTGCCAGGTTTTGCTCATGGCAAAAGTTTTATGCAGCGCACTTTTTTTGGAAGAAATGCATGTACATATCATTTTTAATAGAGTTTACAGGAAAAAAATTATTCAGAAAAAAAATAGAACCAACCTGTGCCTTTCTCACACCCTCAGAAGCTTCTGCTGCTATTTTCAAGTCTATGACATCTTTCACCGAACATAAGCACCCTTTGAACAGTGCAACTGCTGCCTCACTCTCTCCAAGGGAAAGATGACAACTGCAAACACATAATTACACTAAATATTAAGATGACAACTGCAAACACATAATTACACTAAATATTAAGATGACAACGAAGTCAAAAGTATTGTAATACAAAGCCAACAAAATATATGAAATGAAAGTAGTGCAGTTCCAACTGCATAAAAGATCAAGCACGCATCCTTGAAGGCGTGTGATGTTCTCATTGTTAGTTTCAATCGCAAAACTGTTATAACTTATAACCTTTCCATGAAAGAATTATCACAAGATGACACTCCCTCCAGCTTGAATAGTATTTCAGTACTAGCAAATGGTCCAAAACAGACATTGCATTCATTAAGTATATTCATAGCCTGTCAAGGCAGCAAGGAATAACTAAAAAGCCTAAATGAATCATTAAGTATCAAGTTTTTCCAGTTGAAGTAGTAAAGAAAATTAATTGCATAAATAGATATCTATGCAAGGCCAGCTTCAATATCATTGTATTACCTCGGTAATTCTATTATTTACTTTGTCTACATTTAACACGATGAGACATATCAAAATAATTTTCTTTCTGAGTTAAGGGAAATGTTAACAGCCCTGATATATTGACCTTCTTCTATATTTAAAAACTTGCAACTTCTAGGCTAAGTGCCGAGATTAGGTGTAACACTATACATATAAAATTTCAAACATAACTAATTATTAATCCTAATGCAAGAAACATTAACAATTTAACTTTTATGCAATGACCCACATAGACCAGCTACCTGTAATTTAAATTCTACCATAATCCAAATTTACAACAATTCATTTTAAGAAATTACATACAATTCAAGTTGCAATAAAGACTATATGCAGTAGCATATGCCTTTCTTGAGAAACATTTCATAAGAAAGGGATCAAAATCAATTTGGAACATTCTCATTGTTACACCATATTTTGTATAGGGTGTCCAAGGACCATTTTATGACACCTTGCAGAATGACACCCATGGACTTCCTATGTACCAATTGCATATCTGGGGGTATTGTCATATTGCACATGTTATTTTGGTGCTACCTGTTATCCCCTAGCCTAGGGATAACTAAGGAGATCACATCTCGAGGCCCACAGGTTCTAGTACCGATAGCCAGAGGACTTGAGCATGGCCCCAGAGGGCCCCTCTTTTCTTCAGTGCAGTCCATTCATCACCAGCAACAGTATCCATCCCACCAGCTTGGTCCTGAAGTAGCAGTGGGTCTTGCTCCATGAGGTAATGAGTCTGAGTATTATGGTATGTATAACTCTGATTTTTGAAGCACTTGAATATGTTGTATTGAATCCTTCTTCATTTCATGACGTTTGCTTGGAAATTATGCTCTTTGCCTCGTTTATACCTGGAAGGGTAACACAGTGCCCTAGTAAGTTGGTTTCCCTTTAGGATGGGTTGCCACTGGGTGGGTCTGTGAAACGTCATCATCCGTTCCCTCCATACTTACCACTTTCCATCCTTATTCCTTCCATCCCCCCTATCCTTGTTTGGGCATTGGAATTGGCTACGCTAGGAAGGGTTGTACCTTACCTTGTGGGAAGAAGGGGATAAAGGCCCAGAGGGTAAAAGTAGCTGGCAAGATTTAAAAGCCAATGTTGAAACCTTTGAGATGCTTCGCCCAAGGATCTCCAAGAAAGCAGTGAAAAGCTTCTCAGTAAGAAAAGGGGACCCATAAGATACATAAACACTCAAGGTACTAGTTGATGGATAGGAGGTCTCATCACGAGTCGGCCTATTATGACCATGGGCATGTAGTGGTATGACACTACCACCTATCTGGTCACCAAACCAGGGTAGTGGCTCTTGGTGGCATAGCCAAGAGAAAGGGGATCCCATCACGAGCCAGCCTTCTCATTTCCGTGAAATGTTTGTGGATAACGTTGTCACATCTGGTCATCAAGCCAGGACAATGGCCCTCAACTATTCCCTTGAAGCACAAAAGCAAAAGATCAAAAGAAATAAATCTAAGAATAAAAGGCAATGAATGGGCTAGAAAACAATTGCGTTTATGACAAGGTGCATCTCACCCTCTACAAAGGCACCCACATGTAAGACTTTACATTTCCCTGTTATTACATGCACCCCATGCCCAAACACTTACCCATACCACCTCATACATTTACATGACCTGGATTAGATCCCACTTGGGAAACACCCCAAACTTAAGAGAGGTCAGCCCAATAGGACACCCTGAGACCTTCTCCAAACCTAACTTGTCAAATTGCATAACGTCTTTGAGCATTTGTCTGGGTTAAATGGGGTTTGATGCACATGTTTGGGTAATTTAATTACTGGATGTGATTTAAATGCTATGATCCCTGTGACTTATGAACCCTTGGAGGGCATACTTGTTGTTGCAGGACCTTGCTCGGTGGACAGGTACACATGAGGGAATGATTGGCTTGGACCTTCATGGGAGCTTAAACCCCATAGATGGATGTTGGAACCCCAACCAGGGGTAAGAAGAAATTGAAGATTTGCACCGGGAAAAAAAAAGATGTTTGATCCAGGTGGATATCGGTGGCCACCCACCTTTTCCGACTGGCTGAAAACAGTTTTCTGGCAATTTTGGCAATTTGCTATTTTTAGCAGGTTTCAACTTCCGAGGCCATTTTGAGGGCCTAAATGAAGGTTTTTTGAGATCGAGGTTCTCAATAATAGTTGAAGGCATAATTGAGCCGCCAGAATGAATCTCCTCGACGATACCTTTCTAACGAGCTATCATACGCCTAAAACGGAGATCGTATGCAAAAGTTACGACCCCGGGAAGTTGATGTACTAACTTACCCAAACGGGACCCACATGACTTTTGGCACTTCATCTCCTAGGGTTAGGTTTTTGGATGTCTAGGGTTTTTGGCATTCCTGTTTATTGTAAAAAGACCTTCAGAGCCTCATTGTAATCATCTTCTTGCGAATGCGAGTAGCCGTCACATCTCTTCTCAGAAATAAGTTGTCACCATTCTAGAGAGTCTTTCACTCTGTATTTTTACAGTCTTTGTACATTTCTTTCATTAATAAAAATTGTGTATTACTATATATCTGTGTTTATGGTTGCATCTCTGATACATTTCTGTTATATTATTGAATCTCTGTGATATCTCTGTGCATTTCTTTATTATATCTCTAATCTCATTTTGTGCCGAAAATAATCCGGATCAGTGGTATTAGAGCAGACTGCTCTTGATCGTTTTTCAGTGCATGTCCCCGACGAGGTCCGAGTATAGCAAGTTGGGTCTCGAGCTTGTCTCTCTTGAAGACAATCGCTCTCGCACACCCAAGAAACTCTCAATGGCGGAAGAAAAGAAAAACGAGGGAGCAGACGATCCTATCAATCCGTTGCTTGAGCAAGCTCTCATGCGACAAAGGGACGAAATGATGGAAAATTTTGCCCACATCCTAAAACGCCTGCCGATAGCATCAAGCGCATCTTCATCAAGCGGCCACTTTGGAGGCACCTCGCCTTTCAACGTACAAGTTAATTTTGATATTTCTGTATTTGAAGGACAGATAGATGCAGAAGCCCTAGAAAAATGCTTAACTCTACTAGAAGGTTATTTCTCTATTCACAATTTTTCCGACAAAGAAAAGATCACCTTCGCACTCCTTAAAGCTCTCCCTCATGTCAAACATTGGTGGGAAACTTACTGGGAGCAAAGTTCCACAGAGGAGTCGGGAATATATGGGGTCAATCCCACTTGGGATTTTTTTGTGGATGCGATAAAGGAACAGTACTACCTTGTTGGCAACTATGAGGACCAGTACATGAGATGGACCACACTGCAGCAAGAGAGGGGCCAAGCAATTCCGGAGTTCACCAATACCTTCCATACCTTGCGCACCAAGCTGGGTATCAAAGACTCCGAGCGACATTTGGTTCTGAAATAATGTGGGGCTCTACACAGATACATCCAAACTGAAATGGAGTTTCTGGACATCTCATCACTCGGTGCTGCTTATCGATATGCTGTTAAAATTAAGCAGAAATTTAAGCACCAGAACAAACGGGAATTCGGGTCTGCAAATCCGCAACAACCAAAGTATGACAAAGACGGCCCTAACAAACAGTCTCCCAAAAACCAGTCCAAGACACAGGAAAAGAAGGGTCACGAGAAGACAAAGAAGAACATCGAAAAATGGTGTGATTTCGACAAAAGCCCCTAGCACAACATCGATGAATGTCGCTCAAAACAATCATTGGTGGCCGAGATCAAATACAAGGAGTCGAACCCTGATTCAGAATCTGATTCTGAAAATACTGGTAAAGGACTGATCATTGACGCAGACCCCACTGTTATTGTCGCGACCGCAGCAATTCAACCAGAAGAACTAACAGATCCTGAAGAGGGGGAGCGTCTTTTTCGTTCATAGATGTGGGTGAAGGGGACCCCGCTGCATTTTATTGTGGATAGCGGAAGCCAGAAAAACTTCATCTCAGCAGAGGTTGTCAAACAGTTGGGATTGTCGACAACACCACACCCGCAGCCATACAACATCGGGTGGCTTCGGCAAGGACGAGATCTTTGTGCCAGCCAATAGTGTCAATTGTCATACGGCATCCAACCCTTCAAGGATGAGGTATTATGTGATGTTGCCCCACTGGATGTCTATGATGTTCTCTTGGGCCAACCATATATGTGGAGACGCCATGTTGTTTATGAGTCTCGACCTCGTAGTGTCATTGTTACTTTGGAGGGTCATCTCTACATAATACCAAAGGTAGTCCCAACTATTGTTCCACCTAAAAAGTGTCGCAAGGTAGTATCTCATACTGCAAAATTCAGCTTCTTCACAAACTGTTCAAAAGGAGAACAAAAGGACACTGCAACCACTAAAGCCTCGCCCCCTGCACCTTCTATCCAACAGAAGCAGGTCGACAAGGTTGCAGAAAAGCACAAAGATTCCTTCTGCACACCTTCTTCTCATGTAGCTCGACTTGTTGAACAGCTTTAGCTTCAACAGGTTCATGACAGACTTCCACAAACTAAGCAGCACGACGTCTCCAGCAATACAAGCAACTCACCAAGATGCAGATCCAGCAAATGATTTTCCCTCTCCCTCGGGAACTCAACGCAATGGAGACCATTGCTTCCTAAGGAGGGAGGATTGATCCAGGTGGATATCGGTGGCCACCCACCTTTTCCGACTGACTCAAAACAATTTTCTAGCAATTTTGGCAATTTACTATTTTTAGCAGGTTTTAACTTCCGGGGTCATTTTGAGGGCCTAAATGAAGGTTTTTCGAGATCGAGATTCTCAATGATAATCAAAGGCATGATTGAGCCCCCAGAATGAATCTCCTCGACGATAATTTTCCAACGAGCTATCATACGCCTAAAACGAAGATCGTATGCAAAAGTTACGGCCCCGGAAAGTTGATGTACTAACTTACCCAAACGGGACCCACATGACTTTTAGCGCTTCATCTCCTAGGGTTAGGTTTTTTGATGTCTAGGGTTTTTGGCATTCCGGTTTATTGTAAAAAGGCCTTCAGAGCCTCATTGTAATCATCTTCTTGCGAAAGCGAGTAGCCGTCACATCTCTTCTCAGAGATAAGCTACCACCATTCTAGCGAGTCTTTCACTCTGTATTTTTACAGTATCTGTACATTTCTTTCATTAATAGAAATCGTGTATTACTGTATATCTATGTTTATGGTTGCATCTCTGATAAATTTTTGTTATATTATTAAATCTCTATGATATCTCTGTGCATTTCTTTATTATGTCTTCGATCTCATTTCGTGCCGAAAATAATCCGAATCAATGTTGCCTTTGGAGGCACCCCGACAGACCTAGACCAAAGGAGACCTTGCTCTTCCACATGGACGTTGGACCTTGAGGGCCCTGGACGTCACCATCATGACCCTATACATCATCCAGAGCTACGGTTTTCATTTTGGAGGCATTTATGAGCCTAGTGGCACGTGTGGGCATCATCTGGGCCTTTGGAGGCCAAGCACCCTACATTTTAGACTCAACGTTCCACCTTTAGGCCTCAACGTCACCCTAGAAGAGCATGACGTCACCCTTGGAGGTTTCTTTAGATGCTAATTAATTTTTATTATGTCAAAAATGAATTTTATTGTAAATTGGCCAGGTCGGCCTTATTTTGACCTAAAAATTAATTAAAGGTCAAAATTTTGTATAAATAAACATAAAGTACTCTCATTTTTACATCACAACTCACCTTTCACAAGAGGGAGGACTGAAATTTTCGCCCTAAAGGGGTTATTTGCTGAAATTACCAAGGCACACTTGCTTGGAGGCTATTTTGGATGCATTTTTTATCATTTCTTGGTGAAATTTTGGCTAATCTAGGGTTTTTGTGCTTGATTATTCTTGGTGAAATAAGTAAATCTACAATTTTCATTTCATGATAAATGTCTATGGTATGTTTACTTGTTCATATGTAAGATTATGAAATTGCTTGCTTGAAACCCTAGGAGTAAGAAACATAAGGTGCTTCTTTGTTGCTCTTTATTTTGCTAGTTTTGCTTAAGAAGATCTTGTCTAGACAAACTTCTAGAGCCCTAAAGTGCTAGCACTTTAGAAGCTTTGTCTAATTCTTCTTGCATTAAATATTTTTCAAAAATCTAAGAATAGGAGAAATTACTAGGGCCTAGAAGTGCCTACACCCTAGTTGAACTTTCTCTTTGAGGCTTGGTGCTTGAGAATTTAAGGTACTATTCTCAAGCTTCCACCTTGTTATCTTTTAGACAAGTATAATCATTGTTGTCTCTCCAAGTTAATGTGCTGATATAATTGACTCCATAAACCCTAAAGGCACTGGTCTCTTGTCTCTCTTTTGTTGGAAAGTTGATTAAACACTCGAACACTATTCTCTTAAGCTATTACTAATTAAATCTAACACTAATGTAGCCTAGATCGTTAACTTTCTTGCTGCTGTTATAAATGCTTGCCACAGCCATCTAACTGCAGCAAATTTTCTGCATAATTGACTTTGAATGCTAGCTAAACACTTCAGAAGTTGCTTATGACATTTGATTATCATTCTTCTTAGTAAATGTTATCTTTTGACTATCTTTTCAAGCAATTCTGAAGAGCTTTTAGTGCAGCTGTTACAATTTATTAATTGTTGTTGTAAACTTATTAACTGCTGCAATTTTATATCAGCTAGCACTTATTTTCACTGTCCATTGTCTATTGAGGTATTATTATCATATTTGTACTTGGAATTATTGTATATGCATGATATGTTGTCTTGTTCCAGGCAGGTACATCGAGCACTTCATTAACCTCATCTTTTAGCCACGGACTTAGTGACTTTGGTAACCAATGAGAGGGGGGAATATATCTTGACCACAACCCTAATTTTCCATCCCTTTAGGTTACCGGGGATGCCTCCCCTAGGGTAGACCCTGCCTATCCCTAAAAAGTGGGGATTTCCTATTAAGGTGACAGTGATAGGCTATCCTGTTTGTTACGCCAATCTTCCTTACTTGCCTTGGGCTTTGGGCAAGTACAAATTGCACGATAACACTACCCTTATCATTTACCCAATCCTTGGCCAACAAAAGTTGGCATTCTTACATGATGACTTGGTAGTATCATTTATAATGCGCTTTTACTCATTTCAACGGATCATATTGATCAGTCCTATTTGTACCATTGGTGGAGATTGCTTCAGCGATATATTATGTATATTACTCTTGTTGCAGGTGCTACTCCATGGATTATTATTGGTGGAGTAATCTCCTATTACCTTTATCTTGTGCTCACGATGTTCCAGTCATTACTCTCACTTGGTCTTTGCATGATGCTTTCAAGTCTTATTCGTAGTTGTTGTGTCCTCTAGCTCGATGGGGTACCTTCCTAGTGGTTTTCCTAGATGTCATTCCCCTTTCATTATCAGTCCATCATTTTTCCTAGGTACCATCCATTATTTCATCACACTTTCATTTTACCAAGTCATAACTCATATTACACCCATATTCCATCATTTACCCACTCCTAGAGGGGGCATGATCCATTTCATCCATTTTCATATAGCTTTTCCTTCATAACCAACCTCTCATTCTGCATATTTCGTTATATCACCTTTTCCATGTGTGAAAATGCCAAAGTAGTTTGGGATAAGTTTGAAGTGCTACATTATTGGCCTATTTTATCATTGGGTTCTAAACCTTAATTGAGGCCTCATTCCATAAGTTTCAATTTAAAATATAAAATATAAAGAAAGAGTAAAAACACACTAGGGAATGCAACTTGATGTTCACGTGGAACACAACTTGAGGGTAGTGCTCCCCTTTGGCACACATGCTGAGGCAACCCATATGAAAAAAAAACAATAATATTTGGGGAGTGGTTGCCCTCATGTAAATTCTTTGAGTGTCTTTAAGTCCTATTCACACTCATGCATGCTGCATTTATTGATCATTTCATTGACTTGGCACATGTGTTGAGGAGGTGGTTGAGCTTGCACAATTTTTGCAGTTTAGCTATGCATGCACCCTATCCAGTTGTCCACTTTCACATCCATTTAACCATTTTTTTATTCATTTGTCGACTCCATCTTCTTGGCACTCTCTCCTAGGTGGTGTGACCCACTAGAAGGTCCACCTGCACCTTTAAATAAGCCCTATTCACACCATTTTCACCCTGATGATGGATATTTGACTTCGAACTAGTGTGGCCTTGCTATTTTGGGAGATTCTTCACATGGTTTGAGATTTGAATGGAGGAGCAAACATTGGGTGAGATTTATTTCTTCTTCATATGTGTGAGGTTTTTGTGTGAGAAAACTTATTGGTGAGAGATTATAGGCTAGAATGATGCTTATCTATATGTTTTAATAATTTGGTCTACAGACTTGTTTGGGGATCCCTCCCAAGCTTTGTTTTAAGATCCCTCTGGATCATAAGGAACAAGACCATTTTCCATGAAGGAAAACCCAAGGTGGATTGGATAGTTGTCAAAGCTCTTAGTTGTATTTTTAACTTCATCTAGGCTACTTTCATGGGGAAATCAATCAAAAATAAAATTTAGTGATGCAAGAGCAATGTAAGATGTTGAACTTGAATCTCACTCAAATCTTCAAAGATGATCCCTCTAACATAGTGTGTCAAATCTTATTTCGGATGTTACTCAAGGAGGCTTTTATAGACTTCAATTTCATCGATCTTATAAGAAGAATGTGGGAACCATGGGAGAAAATGGTCAATTTGCTCACTTGACAAAGGAGACTATGGTGATCTAAGAGGAAAAATGTGACTAACAATGAAGTGAAATTCAAAGGCTTTATTTGAGGATTGAAGATTGTGGGAGAAAGTGTTCAAGAAACTTATTTTCCAAGCAGATTTTAAAATTATATTTGATATCTTAAAAGATAACATCCTTTGGAATCCTTCATATATTGCAATTGTTGCAAAAGAGTCAAAGGAGATGTTTTATGGGTTTAATGCTATTAACACAATACATGTTCTTATGGGCGAAAAAAGAAGCAAAAATTAATCCCAAATTAGCAATCTCACTTCAAGATATAGAGTTAGTAACAAATAAGTTGAATCTCCTAGGAATGAAGATAAAAAGGTAGTTAGTTTATGAAGATTCTGTAATTAGTATTTGTGTGTGTCAATTTGCTTCAACATGAACACATTACACAGGGAGTGACAATCGTCATGATTGTTACACTATCTGAATGAAGATTTACAAATATATTTTGAAATAATATGAGTAGGATAAGGTATGACCCTAAATCTTACTTAACTATGCATAAGCAACTAATGGCACATCAAGGATGGAGCATGCTTTGATCTAGACTGTCATCATTTCAGACTCACCTTAGTTTGGCCTAGGAAGGCACCTTTTCAACAATGCCTAAACTTGAGGGTTCAAACAATGTTGTAGTCTCCTTTTGATTCTTTCTTTGCTTTATACACAATCATATTTTGTTGCGTGGACCTTATTTACTACCATTATATTAGATAGTCACTTCTTAATGTTAATATATGTTAATTATTCACTACTATTCCTAGTGGTTAACTGCATAACCTGATTACCAAGGGCATAATATTATATCTACAAATGCCTACTAGAGCCAATCTTGAATAGAAGGAAAGGAGTAGTAATTGGGTTTGGACCCTACCATACTGTGACCCTTCGATAGACATGAAGATACCAAGCAACGCAAACTTCCTCTTAATTTCATTCATCGCATGGGCATAATATTATCACTACAAATGGCTGCTAGAGCCGGTCTTGGATAAAAGGGCTAGACCTAGTGGTTGGGCTTGGCCTTACCATGACCCGTAAAGTGAAGATACCAAGCAACGCAAACTTCCTCTTAATTTCATTCATCGCATGGGCATAATATTATCACTACAAATGGCTGCTAGAGCTGGTCTTGGATAAAAGGGCTAGACCTAGTGGTTGGGCTTGGCCTTACCATGACCCGTAAAGTGAGGTGAAGTGACCATGCAACAAGCTTTCTTTCAATTGCATTTCTCTTTCAACAGTAATGTTGCAATATAATCACAACCAGCCTTTCAAACAAAAAGTTGTCATTAATTATTCCTAGAAGAATCTCCAAGGGATTTACAACAGATAACTAACATTAGAATTCCAAACCTAGTATCTTCAATTATGCCACCATTTTTGTTATCGGTTTGCAAATGAATCGATGCAATTAGTCAAATACAGATACAACAAGCATACAAACCTTTTAGTTGTACAACTCAAAAAAGCCCAAAGCAAGTCAACATCGAAAGTGGAAAACAAGCAATCTTTACCTGGCAGCTCTAATTTGAACTCTTAGAAAGTTTGGATCAATCGCCATCGCCCGTTTACAATCTGCAAGTGCTTCTCTCATTCTGCCAACAGCCATGCGAGTGGCTGCACGATTGCTATAGCACAGCATTGATGCCCGGATACAACTCTCTGATGTTTCATTAGGAGATACAATACTTGCCCCTCGTGAATAGCAATCCTCTGCTTTAGGAAAGTCTCCATTTGCATAAGCTTGATTTCCCCTGTGGAACATATAGGCAGGTAGTATTTAAGTAATATTTAATAGACACATCAAGGTTTGGTATGCCCTATGTAAAATCATGGAATATGTAATTAATAAAAGTATAAAGCTTGATCAAATTCACAAAGTGTCTCACAGAAAGTTCACACAGCAGACTAGTACAAGACTAATAAAAATGTGGACAGACTTTATCTCGAAACAAAAAACAAGAAACCTAGTAACATTATCCTTGAATTAAATAATGGTACATTAATCCTCACCTGAGTCGCCATTTTTCACAAGCCTGCTCTGCTGCCGCACTTTTTACAACATTTGAGATGACCGTTGCTCCACTTTCTTCTTTGTGCTTAGACATAGATGAAAATGGCTCTGAAATATCATTTCCTTTATGTTCTTCATCTTTCTGTTTTGTACCTTGAAACATATCTCCATTAGGATTTAAGATGTCTCGTTGCATTCCATTCATTTGAAAAACAAAAGGCTGTGTGGTAAAAGGAGACGAGTCAATCTTAATATCACAGCTTGATGGATTTATATTTTCTCCATTTTTTGTCCGATGGCTTCTTCTGGCATGTCGTCTGGATACTGATGGAGTAGAATTTGGAGAGGGAGATGCAAAGGTAAACTGCCTACTTCGACTGCTTTCTTCAGCTTTTGCACCAACAGAGGAATATGCAAAGGCAAACTGCTTGCTTTGACTGCTTTCTTCAGCTTCCGCTTTTGCACCACCGTCATCGATTCTAACCTTTTCCATTTCAGAATTTAACCACTCACTTTCAGAACTCGGAATAGATATCTGCTCTTCAGCGGATGGCCTTCTACTATTATTATATCTATCAGGAATAAAAGATTCTGCTTCACAGGCGCTGTTACTTCTCTGCCAAGACAGATTCTCCCCTCCTTTGGATGGCTTTTCTTGGGGACTACTTTTGGCATTCATTTCCTTATCGGTACCAATATGTAAGTTTACAGCTGCAGCCCTTAGCTCTTCGACCTTGGCTTCCATGACAAGAGATTCATGCAAATTGTAGCTTGTTTGAGCACCATACTGGACGGAAGTTTCCCACGTGGAAGAAGATTGTCCCAAATCTGGCATGTTGTGATTGCCAAAAGGAAACTCATCTTTAGAAGCAGTTTCATTGTAAGGAGAGAAGTCCATTGGTGAGCCTCCCTCAGTGTGATTGGCTGGAGTGGAACATGGCACGTACCTTTTTAGTTTAGGAGTGGAGCGCCTACCAAGCTTTCGTTGTATAGATGTGGGCAACTGATATTTTTCTCTCTTTTTCCTTGTACTGTGGCTCTTGCTCAATTCGTTGCTTGCATTAAACTCAAAAGTCTGATTCAAACTCGAAAACAAACTCCCCATAGCAGGCCAAGAATTATCTTTTCTTGATGATTTGCCCTCACATTGGGGTGTCTCATAGTTTGTAGGAATTGCTCCCATTTCTCCAGTGCTGCTTGAGAGATCAACCTTGTTGGCAGTTTCTATTGTAGAGCCACTACTAAATGCATGTGCAGCAGAGCCAGAGGCAGAACCTTCTGAGAATGAAAACGGTTCCACAAGCGGACTTGCAGCTTTATTGCTCCCACATTCAAACTTACCCCCTGCATTAAAGATGAAGGTTGAAGGAATTGAGCTGCCAGTTGTCAATCCAACCGAGCTGTCAGCCGCAGAACTAGCAAATTTTGGGCGAGAAAGAGGCATCTCAGCTGCAAATGGATTATCAAATGTGCAGGCACCTCGGCTAAATGATCCAGAGAGTGATGCTTGATTAGTAAATGGATTTCCATACTTTTCATCAACATTTTTCTTCAATCTGTTGGTGTTAGTGTTAGATGCTTGGGATGCAAATGGGCCGTCGTATGTTCCTGCAGCTTGTTTCAAGCCACTACTGTTGTCGCATCCTCCTGTTCGCAAATCTTGTTTGTGTCTGGATCTAACGCTAATCTTTGGTTTGGTTGCTGTAGTAAAGACAAATGCTTCCTGAGCAGCATCTTCCGTGTTGTACAAATGACCATCTACACTGCTAGAGTTCATCTCAGATGGCTTAGACGTTCGTTGTTCATTACAGGCCATGCTATCACTTGAGTTCCTGGCATAGTTAACCTCATCGACTGTGCTTCCAACATTGACTGCCCCTGACCAACCAGAAACTGAACCTCCACCTCCCAAATTAACATTATTCTTGCTTTTGTTTTTGGACGCTAACCTATCATCCATGTTTCCTCTAAATGTAAAGCTGCCCCTGCTGTCTTCATACTTTTTAAAATAAGAATTGGCTGCAACGCCTGAACCACTCCCGGATGTTCCAACAAAAGGGTTCCAGCCACGCATTCGGTTGCCCAACTCCTCATCATCGTTCTGTTTAGCCGAGTCATTCTTTGCAAATGGCTTTAGATGGTCATTCTCACTATTGTTTTTGGACGCTAACTTATCCTCCGTACTTCCTCTAAATGTAAAGCTGCCCCTGCTGTCTTCATGCTTTTTAAAATAAGAATTGGCTGCAACCCCTGAAACATTCCCGGATGTCCCAACAAAAGGGTTCCAGCAACGTATTCGGCTGCCCAAGTCCTCATCATCGTTCTGTTTAGCCGAGTCATTCTTTGCAAATGGCTTTGGATGGTCATCCTGCACCGGTTTAAATCCCTGGTTACCAATATTCTCCCCAAACACATTGGAAAACGATGCAGAAGTACTTGAGCTTTGATTCAGATCGCGCTTAAAGCAATATCCAGTCTGATTGGATCCCGCATTTGAATTTGACTGAAAAGGATTGTATCCCGATTTTTCAACCCCCGAGCTATTCTCGCCATCAAATAATTTACCGGTAAAAGCCGCAGATTTACCCTTGGATGAATTTAAATTCCTTCGCACCTTCATCAACCTCGGCCTCTGAGTAGCAACAGGTCTATTTCTCTGAGCACTGGTGGAGGCTTCGGCCTGAAAGGGCCCCGCAGCATCTTTGCTCGGAATGTTAAATACATTATTACTAGCAAATGAAAAAGATGCACGAGACGTAGAAAATGGGGCCGAAGCAAAAGGGCCAAAATTTGCATTAGCATTATAATTGATTCCATCTCCCATTGCTGAGGAAGAATTAAACATGGTCTCCTTACCTGAATCAGTTCTATTTAACCCTGAGAATCCAGCGTGAAAGCGTGCATCGCCAAAACTCCCAGAAGAAGAAAAAGAAGAAGCAGCCGAAGAATTTATATTCGTGTTGCTATCGAGATTAATAGGCATGCCACCCGGATTGGCGTTGGCAAAAATATTAAAATTGGGGTTAGGGTTTTTAGGGTTACCCCAGATGGTCTCAGAGGACGAGATTCCGCCGTAAAACTGTCCGGGCTGTTGAGCGACCCCGTTTCGAACCCCCTGCCCTTCGTTTTCCCTTCCGTTTGGGCTACGGACATCTACAAGCGTTGACATCGGTCCCTTTGGGGTACTGAATTTGTTTATCTATTTCTTGAGCGCCCGCATTTTGTTCTGGAATTTCTGCTTCTTCGTCTTCCGTCCAGCAAAACCCCGATGATTCAAAAAAAATTATAAAACCGCCCTCGATCAAAAGCGGATTACTGGGGCCTTCGGGACCGCTTGCGGCGATGAGCGAAAGAGGTTTTGAGATCCGAAAGTTTGGGGCCGCTGGCTTGCATAGAAGGCTGTTACGTTTACGGGCCAAGATTTGTGAATCGACAAAAGGAAGCCTAACAGAGGGAGCGTGAAAGAGCTCCGCAGCCTCAAGAAGATGTCTTTAACTCGCCATTTTTTAATATTTTTTTACTACGGTTTAAATTATTTTCCAACGTTTCGAAATTGGAGGAACAAGGATTCGTATGCCACGTCACTTTGAGCGAAGCCCCTTACGATATTTTTTTCCTCCAAATGGGTGAGGGAAGTGTTTTCAGTGCCACGTCACCCATGGGAGGTGAGAATTTCGATGCCATCTCATTTTTGTTCAGTAAACTTAAAAGAATAAGGTTTTGAAAGGGAATTTTGTTTGATTCCGAGTATTTTAATTTGGAATCTTTTAAGTTTAAATTTTTTAAAGAATTGAAGTATTAAGTTAACTAAATTTTGTGAAGTGAAAATTTTCTCAAGTGTAAAATTTGAATAGATGTTTGTATTTAAAAATTTTGATCTTCCATTTAATTTGGAATCTTTCCGGTTTTAAATTTTAAATTTTTAAAATCTTATTAAGACAACGAAATCCTTTCAACTGGAAAAAAATTTAAGGTGTAAAGTTTGAACAAATGTTAATATTTAAAAATTATATATTTGATTTTTTATTTAAAAATTATATATTTGATTTTTAATATATACTAAGTATTACTAATTTTTTAATCACATATTTAGATTAAAAAAGATTATATGTGATATTGTATAAATGTTAGTATTTAAAAATTATATATTTAATTTTTAATATATACTAAGTATTACTAATTTTTTAATCACATATTTAGATTAAAAAATATTATATTTGATATTGTATAATTATTATGTTATTATAAAATAATGAAAAATTAACTTTGTTTTATTAGTAAAAGGTTTTGTTTTTTAGAATCTAGGGGAATCGATCACTGGTCATGATTTTGGCTGCCACTATAAACCCTAAGCTAGTGTCATTAACCCGCACGTCTAGTAGGAAACTTATGACTTAAGAAGGACCAAGACATTTGGAGACACACCGGTGATGGGGTCCCACTGATGGGGGGCACCCATCCTTTTAGCCTTATCACAATGGACTAAGGTCTCATCGGGGATTTGAACCCAGGTGGGGAGAATTATTAGTAAAAGGTTTTTTAATAATAATAATAATGTAATGTTAAGGTCATGGTCGAGCCCCCCGGATGGGGTGACAAGTGGTGCGATAATGCCATGTGGGAACGAGCCGGGACGCAGCATTAATGCATCCACCGGCTCGTATCACCTCAGCCATTAACCCGCATGCATCCGAGCAGGAGATATCTTTCGATGAGGCCCCTCGCGCGAGTGCAGGGTACCCCTCACCAGCGCACTACCCAGCAGAGTTTAATGGCAAGGTTTAATGTTGCGGATATGACAATTGTGTTGATAACAGCATTCATTGTTCGGCTCACGACTCCAAACAGCAAATTGCTCCAGGAAGCCTACGTCTCGCAGGCGAACCAGAGCTGCGGCAGCCCCTCCCCTGGTTCTCTAGCTCAGCAGCCGCACTCGGCGTTCCCGCCTTTCCTCCGCAGCAATTTGCTAGACACAGGCAGCACTCAGATTTTGCACATGGATCACGTCATGCCCCGGATTCGAGGGAGACCGCGACGGGGAGCGGCCTGGTATGCGGCGGAGTCTCGGCGTAAACAAAAGAAGAAATTCGAGAGAGCTATGGCGATAGTCGCTCGGCGACGAAAGACCAGACTGTGTATGCCTCCAATGGCGTACGTGGAAGAGGTCATACCGGAAGGCGGTCTGCCAAGCCCCCCTGGGCACACCTTGTTTATGGTACCTGAGCACTGGAACCCGGGCGCAAGCTTCGGCTCCCACAGCATCCATCAGCCTACAAGCAAGGTGCCCGACCCCTCCACAGCCACCACGGAAGAACCTTACACCCCCTGCTACGTGGAAGAGGAGGCTCCTCCTGAGCCCACCAAGGAAGCGGAGGAGACAGGGCAAGAGTGTCAACGGCACAGGACACAGGAAGCGGATGCGGCCACTAACGAGGATCGCATGGATAGCCATCGCCTGGAGCAGTCACCTGCAGCTGATTGGGGATACCTCAATCTCGTTTTTGAAATCAGGGACAAGCTGGATGATCAAATCTTTCGCCTGGAATGAATGGATGAACGGCTGGACATGTTCTTTGTTGCTCACTCCAGAGCATCGTCAAAGAAACAATGTCTGACTTGTGCACGCACCTACACGTTCCCTACGAGATGGAGGCACGCTGAGGCCTAGGACAAGCAACTCCGTTCAGAGGTTCCTTCATGTCGCAAACTCGACTCTGGTTCTGGTGTTGTTGTTATACTTTCTGCCTTGTGTTAGTTAGTTACCAAGTTGTCTTAGTAATAGTTAGAATAACCAGCTTTCATGCTGCAACTATCAATCCTGGTTTCCTTCGGGCAGGACGCCTCACAGTCAACTCTGTTAATTTTGCCACCTATGCACGCAGTGTGACACATGGACATGGATGCCCAGCTGTCCCAGTTTCCTGCTTAGGCGGGACAGCTGGCATCACTTACAGTCTGTTATTTTGTATTTTGTTTATAGTAATATAACAGGCACCACCCTTTTTACTTACAAAAAAAAAAAAAAAGGTCATGGTCGAGCCAGACACCAAATTGGTGTATGAGTCCCCCTTGTTTGTGAGACAAGGGACCCTCTCCACGCAATGATTTGACTGTTAAATTCTACAGAGGTGTACATAACCTACCCACCTTTGGATTTGAACTTGTGACCTCCTAGGAGAAAACACATGTTCTTAACCATTAGGCCCACTCAAGAAAATAAAGTGTTAAGGATTATATCCAAACAAGGAGGAGTTGTAATGCAATTTAATCCCTACCGCCTTGTAATTATAAACAACAATAGAAAGTTTGAGTTATGCAACGAGGAGTATGAAAAGAGTAATGATTGTTTTATAGTATGTACAAAACTAACTCTGATAATTGCAATGAATAAGCCCTCAAAGAAGTTGAAAATCTAGGTACGAAGCATGAAGGAAAATATTCGATAAATTCAAATGACTCATTACATATCCAATAGTATTTTGAAGATGAACTTTAGTAGTCGTTCTAAAACCACATAGGCATAGACCATCCATTTATCATGTTATTAATGATACCATGGTACAAAAGGGAAAGGGAAAGGGATGACTTCTCCCAACAAAACATCAATTGTTGCTCAAATGGGACCAGCCCCGAGCTCAGGAAAGCAATCCATAATCCCCTACCTTTGGAAATTTATCCCTAAGGTTGGATGGCATTTTCCCACAAACTTGTTGCTCCAATAGACCAACAAGATGGAAGGAACAAACCATAGCTCTCCAATGATATGAAGATTAAGCATGGTATATAGTGAAGTGGGTTGAAGTTCAGAATGTCACTGCGAAAACCAAACAAGTCCATGTTATGAAAGGTAATTAATTGTAAAACCTTCTTATCAATATTGTTGCAGTTGCTCTAGAAAAGGTTTACTTTCTTTGTCAATTTGGCATTCTCATTTGCTAACAGAATGACAGAAAGTAAGGAATGTTGTTTTCCCTCAACTTGAGTGCCTAAAGTAAAGCCCTTAAAGCTATGATCATCAAATGTTCTACCCCTACCTTTGATCCTCCAATTAGTTACCCCTAGCGTATGGCATAGGCCCTGGACATGGTGATGGCATTATGCTAATGAAGAAATATTAAAAAGGTTCCATCAAAAACTAAAAAATGTAGAACTTCGGTGCAATGGACTCTTAACGTGTTAAAGAAATTAGTATATTTGCAATTCAATCTAAAAGTAAACAATGCATGCTCATGCATGTCATTTATCCTTGAGTGCACTTTTCAAGAAGTCTTCATCTCTCGATATTATGTTTGAGCTTTATGTAGAGGATGAAAGATAACAATTGGTGGTTGGGCACGTTACAATGTGGTTTTCGTATGGTTCTTGGAGAGCGTTCTTGAAGTAGTGTGGCTCAACATGGTGGTTGGGTATGTTATAGATTGGTATTAGAGCCTTGGTTTCAACACTAGACCTGTATGGGCCAGAGATAGAGTTGTAGGATACGACGTCAGGTTGTGAAGACTTGTTATAGAATAAAGAATGCACAGACCGACATAAATGGCGATTGTTGATGGATAGATGTATCTCCCACATTCGTAAGGCAAAACAAATACCAGGAGTTTATAAAGAAAATGTGAAGATATATGGATTAAAAGAAAACATGAGAGTATGGAACCCCACATAAGGAAATGAACTTTTGGTGAGAAAGAATGATGAATCTGGAGGTAGTTAACTCTTAGTCATTGATCTCTGGAGATCAATGGTTAAGATCAAAGATTTGGAGGGGGGTCGATGTCGGTGGGCCAACCCAGCCAGGTTAGCACCATGATAGAAACCTCATCAACATCCAGATTAGTGCCACATCAATGGAAGCCCACGTGGATGACACCTCATCTATGACGTCTCCATGAAAGGAGTTGGAAAATTGGTTAAGTCCCAAGATATCGCGGAGGCAGTGAGGTACGACAAAGGATCAGGGGTATGGAAAGAAGTGTGGTATCCTCACGAACCTACTAACTCGTGGTAAGAAGTGGAAAATCGGCTAAGTCCCAAGATGTCACGGAGGTGGTGAACGCAGCGGAGGATCGGGGTTATGTCAAGAAGTGAGGTAGCCCCACAGACCTGGGGACCCATGGAAAAATCTCAAAAATCATCGAAGTTGTTATCACTCCAGGAAACTCTCCTAGGCTGTAAGTCAGAGATGCCTGGTAACTTAATCTTTTGGTAACTATTTTCTCAATAAAAAAGTGTGGGTTTGGATCAAGTCGGAGGACTGAATCATTTCTCACTCAAAACATGCATGAACACATTTAGATGGACAAGGCTTTCAACCACGAATGTTCAGAGAGTTTGCAAATAAAGGGATGTATGGAGAAATAATTATTATATCAGCAGAATCACATATAAAGCATACATGAATGGCCAATTACAATAATCACCGGAATACTTGCAAAGTTTAACTTATGAATGCAATGATAAGATGACAGTTATCGGGCATAAACAAGCATCACAGCATGAATATAATATCCAGGTGCAAGTACAGAATAGATAAGAAGATGAAATCTGAACAAGTTACGACAAAAGAAGCTTGTATTACTTAATATGAAAATGAGAAGTTTGAGTACATAACATGAAAAGTCTCCAAAGTCGAACCCTTAGTTCCTATTCTACCTTTAGCTTTATAGCTTTACAATGCAGTTTTGAGATCCTGAAAGCATGGATCAAATGTGCTAAAGATAGAAAGTCAAAATTTAGTTTGCAAAAGATATGGAATGATCCCCAAAAACGAGGTCAATCCCAGATTTCATGGTCTTCATCTCTTGTAGAGTAATGGTGCAGTGCATGATAGCTTTCCAAGGCTGAGTGATGACTCTTCCAAGAGATACAAATTCGAATCTGTTGATGTGAGTAAGCATCCTGATTTTATGTCTTTGTCAAAGGTACCAAAAACGTTTGAAACACCTCTTCTTTCCATTATCCATCAAAAGTAGCTGTTGGATCTGACTTGACAATTCATCAAATGTCTATTCGAAGAGGTTTCAAACCATTCCAACTCAAAAAACTTCGATCTGTGCAAAAACTCGATCATTCTGGCAGTGACAGGCTTTCGGTGGTTAACCTAGAAGGCTCCTAAGTGGATTATCTACCGAAAGCTCTATTTTTGGT
This sequence comes from Picea engelmannii, assembly GCA_009831015.1. NCBI lineage: Eukaryota > Viridiplantae > Streptophyta > Pinopsida > Pinales > Pinaceae > Picea > Picea engelmannii. The sequence goes on along the minus strand of ML777943.1, from coordinate 648,614 downwards.
GGTTAATGAACAGTCGTCCTGTTCGCTTAAACCACCTAAATTTCAGCTTTGAGAAAACTTCAAAATTTACAAAAATGATTACCTTGATTCCTTGCTTGATGTTCAAGGTATTTTGGACGATGAAACCCTTGTTCGTGCAGATCTGCAAACTTCAACTGGCTATGCGGAAGGCTCTGGTATGTCTACCACGGTTGTAGTTAAGTTAGCTAGAGTCTCCAAACCGGTTTGCTCCTGTGCTGGTGATTGAAACTCTTTTAATTTCAACCTCATAATTCTAAGTTGTTTGTACAGCTTCATGTTCTCCCTGATCAATACCCTATTCTTGTCTTTGATCTTGTCATGCTTCTCTTTGAGGGTTTGGTTTATTTTGAAAAGCTCTGCATTTATTTCAGTCAAGTCTGTATTAGCTTTCTTGATAACTCTTTCCAAGACTTCCATTTCATAGACTTGTTGCAGGAGTTTATTGATTTCCCGTACCCTAGATGCTTTAGGCTTACTTGAAGAGGCTTTTGCCACTGGTGGACTGTGTGCCTCTGGAGGAGTTGGTGAAGGTAAATTGGAACAGTCATCTGCAATTTGTCCAACCTGTACATTACCCTATGTCTCTGCTAACTCTTGTTCCAGCTCTGAATCACTATAGGGTAGATTTAAAGGGTTACTTCCTATAGCAGGGTCCTTGGATTGCTCACCCTCAAACTGTAGCTTTCTTTTGATTCTTTTCTTTTTAACAGAGGATGATTCTATCAGATCTCTTGGTGGTGAGATACCCTTTTGTTTTCTATGACTGCTTTTAGGAGTAATAGTCCTCTTAGTGGCAACCTTTTTACCCTTCTCCTGTTGTTGCCAATTAGTCTGGAATTCATTCTAGAAGAGGAAATACTTCCAATCTACCTGCCTTTTCTTCAATGACTCTTTGACAATAAGAGTAATGAGTCCTTGATGAGACAATCTGCTTGTCACCTTAGTGGGCTTGGCCTTGACCTGTTTAGACATTTTCGTGAGGGCTTTGTGCAAGTAAAATGGTAAATTGATGGGAGATCTCCCTGTGAAATTATTTAAAAGCTTGAAGTGGTAGAACATGACTCTGTTGTATCTACCTTCATAGGTGATATAGACAAAGATAGCCTTCAAGAGAGATTGCCATTTAGGTTCTAGATAAGACATTGGTATTTCTTTTTTCCATGTAAGATCTTTATGCAGAGACTGTAGGTAGGACCTAAACTCAATGTTTGAAGGTACCATTGATTTGAACCAACAATCACCTGTTCTGGGAAGACCTGTGAACTTAGCTATGGTTGCCTCATCAACCACAAATTGTTCCTTTCCCATTGTTGTTGTTCTCCCATCATATGAGCTAGAAAAAGTCTCGGACACCTGTTGATGGAAATCTGCTAGTTTTTCATAATAGGTATACACTTCAGTCTGCTTGAAGAACTCGGCCACCTTAGGGTGCGCCTCAAGGTACCAAACTCCATCCACTTCAGCCCTCAGAACTGGCCCTGCTTTCAGCATTAGTAAATGTTGATTGTACCTGTGATTAAGAAAAACTGAGTGTCAGGGAGACAAAGACTCTAGGATTTAGGATGACAGAGAGAACGACTCATGGAAGAGAAAACGGGATAGGGTGACACAGAGTTCGGATCACCAAGCTCAAACACTAACCGAGTTTAGGCAACAAACTGACTGAGAGCATGCCGAAAATTTCGAGTTTCGGTGGGATATTCATTTAAACTGAAACAAGATGGGTTTTGAACTTGCCTGATGAATCGACCCGGCTTAAGTGACTTGAGAGCGATTTGTTGGACTCTAACAACGCTCGACGATCACCATGGGAAACAGGATTATGATCTTTGCAAGCATGTTTGTTTGATGAAATCACGGACTCACGATTATCTCAATAACTCTGGAATTCAAATTGATAATGAATGAAGATTAAATAAGAGATTTAACGGGGTCATGATGGATTGTGTACTCGTGACTAGAAATGGTGAGAGGCTACGTGACAACATGCATGAATTTATGTATCATCCCCGTGTCTTAATTTTGAAAAGACAAATGTGGTTGAAAGGACAACAGATCTCAATTTTTTGGATAGATATAACAAGAACGTGCATACCTTACCACCTTCATGAGCTTTCGGCGATTACGTTTCCATCATTGCGCCAATTGACAACTGGCTCGTGCAAAAGCACAGGCTTTTCATTTTTCCCGTTAAAAGGTTTTCGGTAGTTAACCGCACTTTTGCTTTGCCCTCTTAACTACTGGGAACAAAGGCTTTCAGTGGTTAATGAGCACGTTTTAGGCTCGCCTAAACCACCGAAACCTGAGATTCTGAGTTTTGCTTGACCAAACCAAATCAAAAATTCTTTCTGAGCTTATTTACAGAAAATAGACTCTCTAACCTACCTACAAAAATTTAGGAATAAATTTTGGACCACAACCTATCACCTCAAAAGCAAAATTTCCACCAACTTATTTGAGGAGATAACAGAAGTACCGAGAGTGAATCAGTCGGGCGAACGAGATCACAGATATAGATGTATCGAGAAAATTTTGTAGGCTCACGACCATGACAAGAACTTGGGAAGCGACTAAGTGTAAAGATGTTGCGGAGCGCGGAGATATCTAGACAAATGGTTAAGTATCAAGATATCGTAGAGGTGGTGAGCACAACGAAGAGTCGGGGTATGTGAAGAAATGTTGTAGACCCACGAACCCATGAACCCATGGTAAGATGTTGAAAATTGGTTAAGTATGAAGAATATCGGTAGAATGGAGATGTTCCACGTGTTGGAGTTACTTCACACACACCTAGGATTTCTTTTTCCTAAGGTTATTCCTTGTTTAATAGTCATAATTAGTCATTATCCAGTCTCCTATATTTTAGGGGAGAATATTCTCTTTCAGTTGACACTTCAGTTTGACTAGTTGAGTTGAGTTTAGATGTTGCATTGGGATCATCACCATGCAACATTGGGATCATCACCATGCTAATTCGACCTTGCCTTGGTATCATCACCAGAGTGGCGCAATAGCCGTGATTCCCTGAGTTAACTCCTCAGTACTCTCTGTTCATTCAGTTAACTGAAGACTACTTGACTAGTTAACTCAACTAGGTGGCAGTTCACTCCCGTAACTACCTGAGAGACTAGAATAGGCGGTAGTTCACTCCTGTAACTGTTGGTGTGTGTCTAGATCACTCTAGACCACCACTATGGCGCATTGGTTCACCTCAAGTCAAACTCATTGAGTTATACAAAGTATATTATGTGTAAATTATTCATTATTCATAACGATTAATGAGAATTCTTTCATTCTTTCTCTCCTTCTTTTTCTTTCTCCAATTCTCTCTGCAAATGTGTGTATTATTTTTTAGCTAGATCTATTTTGTGTGGGTTCAACACATTTACACCACAGACCCGTGGTGAAATCTAGAAAAATCAACTAAGTAACAAGAATCAGTTGGACAGATGGGGTCACAGATATAAGAGCAGGGCAAGTGTTGTAGATATGTCACTTGCGGTGATATATGAGAAAATGACTAAGTATGGAGAATTGATCGACTGGTCAGGAGATCGCCATGTGTCGTAGATCCAACGATCATGAGGTCAACATACATCACAGATTGGACAACCTAGAGGGTGAAGGATCCGACGATTCATGATGTATCATAGATCCGTGGATAAAATAATGGAAAATAATCTAAGTATAAGTGCAAAGTGAGTGCAACATAACTATAGGGTACAACTTAGAGATAGTGGAAACCCGAAATGAAGAAGAGATATGACTTAGATCCGTGGTGAATCCATTAAGACAGATCAATGACTGAGATCTAATCAAGAAATGGTCAAACGACTGGTGTGCATTGCAGTTGCATGGCATTCCAGTGAGCAAATTGACGGTCAGGATTGAATCCAAAAGGAAACTAGATCAATGGTCAAGTTTGAATCTGAAGGAATGATCGGACGGTTGTTGAGCGTTGCTATTATGTTGCATGTGTTGATGAATATTCCTTCATTGTTTTTGCCACCAATAACTTTCTACTCGAGACCCATAATTGGGCAAGAGAATAGTCGTTGAAAAGTTGGTTCATAGAAGAATAACTTGGATATATTAGAATTGGAAGAACTATGATATCATTCTTCATGAATTAAGCAGAAAAAGAAGCCTGCAACAATAATTGACAATTTTTGTAATATGCGAAGTTCTAACAAAAATGGTTGGTTGCACATTTTGCATAATCAAGAGATATAAAAATATCAATTCAAGATAAGAATGAAAATTTGGGAAACGGAGGAAGGAGAAGGAGTCTTCAGTCATGAGAAAGAAGGCAAGGGTCAAAATATCAATTTTGGTAATGTAGAGACAAAATCCAATGGGCATCAGAACATAGGGGAACAATAAACATTATTAGAGACTGTGAGAAGCTTTAAAATATAAATGCAGAGTTACAAAGAAGAGATAACTATAGAATATATGGTCAATCAAGGAGTACTGGAAAAACTCATGGACATGACTCACCTCCATACTCAGTCAGGAAGTTTTATGCATCTAAAGATTCCATAAGCAGTCCAAAAGTGTCTCATGTTAGGCACCAAAGAAGAAGGCATGTATTAGATTGTTTGCAAGGAGAGTTGAGGAAGCTTAGGCCACCATCCTTTGATGGTGAAAGAGAAAAAAAAAGATGATGTTGAAGCTTAGTTGTTGGGAATCATGAAGTATTTGCAATTGCACAACTATTCATCTAACCTAGAAGCCAAAATTGCCACATACCATTCACATGGAAAGATTGCCATGTGGTGGGATCAATTGAAGCAATTTGAGTACATTAATGAGAGTAGGATCACTTGGAAACAATTCAAGAAATATTTCCATAAGGAGTACCTTTCAAAACATTTCTATAACAAGGAAATTCAAGAGTTATTTGAACTCTGATTAGGAAGAATGACCATGGCAGAATATGAAAATAAGTTCTTGGGGTTGTCGAAGTATGTAGGGTTTATAAAAGATGAGAAGGTGAAGGTACATAGGTTTTTAAGTGGACTTCCATCCTTTTATAAAGAAAAGATTCAATATGATGAACCCATAAATTTGACAAAGACCATCGGGAAGGCTAAGTACCTATATGAGCAAGGAGATGGAAAATAATATTTGAAGAAGTCTTGGAAGGATAAGAAGAAAAAGAAATTTGATCGAAGTAGAAGGCAAGATCACTAATCAGCTTGTTAACATTTTAATTGATTCAGGAGCAAGCCATTGCTACATTGATCCTAAAATAGTGGACAAATTACATTTGGAGAAACATAAGCTTCAAAAGTCAATCTTAGCTCAACTGACAATTAGAACCAAAAGAAGGATCAAAGAGATTGTTAAAGGTTGCCCAATAAATCTGAATGGAGTGACTAATATTGGTATGAATATCATTCCATTATGATCTTATGATATCCTAATTGGAATGGATAGGTTGGACCAACATAACATCGTCTTAGACTGGCGTAACAAGACATTTACATGTTTTTGTTGATGTTTTGGTAGTTGTGGGAGGTATTAACCTCCACGTGTAACCTATGACTTAGAATAGAATATTCTGGAAGCAAGTGAACCATTAAAAAGATGTGTGGAAACCCCATATGACAAGTCAGCCTAGCAAAATAAATAATATTAGAATATTGTCTTCCAGAAATACAAGTCGACTCCACAGGAAAAAGATAAACATAAAATATAATTACTAGAAATTCAGGTCAGCCCAGCCACAAAAGTCATTGGACAGATTAATATAAATAGAGGACATTTTAGCTCATTTGTACACCCAATTAGTGTGCAAGACTTGTGGAGAGTTGTAGTTGCAACTGCAAGGAGGAATACGGGTGCATGGTCATCTCTTGGTCTTGGTATCTCTCTTGGTGATATTCTTGCTAAGTATGGCGCAAGTTTTAGAGAGAGAGTGGTGCAGTTGCAGCTGCTATAGTTGTGTATGGTACTTGTTTTGTGGATATGGAGACTCTCTCTCTTGCGCATTACACTTGGAGAAGGAGAGCTCTACTTGTCTTGAGTTATTGATGCTGTTAGCAACTAGGTTTTATTTGTTGGTTCTGGAGTATGCTTGCCGGAATTATTCTAAGTAAAGGTTAGTGTGCTCGGGGGTGGCATATGTGAATGCTTATGGTTGGGTGATGATGATGTGACATTTTCTATGGTTAAACGAGCATACCAAAATTTCAACAGTTTTGATGAAGAAGGAAAACAAAACACTGTAAAAAGGATTCCAAGACCTATTTTTATTAGGGAGATTTCATCCTTACAACTGAAGAGATGTTTCAGGAAGGGATGCCAATTATATGTAGCTCATGTGGAGGAGCCATAAAAGACTAAAGGACCAAGCCTTGAATATTTTTCAATATTGCAAGAATTTGAATATGTATTCCAAGACATAATTGGTTTGCCACCTAAGAGGGAGATAGATTTCTCTATTGATTTAGTACCAAGAGTTTCCCCTGTATCAAAAACTCCTTACGTAATGAGTACACCAGAATTAAAAGAACTACAAATGCAGTTGGAAAAACTATTGAGGAAAGGGTACATACGCCCAAGTGTCTCACCTTGGGGAGCACTAGTACTCTGTCAAAAAGAGGGATGGAACATTTAGGTTGTGTATTGACTTTAGACAGCTAAATAAAGCCATTGTGAAGAACACATACCCTCTACCCAGAATTGATGATCTTTTTCAGCTAAGAGGAGAAAATATATTTTCAAAGATAGACCTGAGACCAAGATACCATCAAGTAAGAATCAAGGGAGAAGATATCAGTAAGAAAACCTGTAGAACCTAGTATGGACATCAGGAATTTGCAGTGGTGCCATTTGGACTGACCAATGCACAACTGTCTTTATTTGCTTAATGAATGACATATTAAAAAATTATCTGAATAAGTTTGTCATTCTTTTCTTGGACGACACACTTATCTATTCTAAGTCAGAGGAAGAGCATAAACATCACTTGAGGTTGGTAATGTAAGTACGAAGAAAACATCAATTGTATGCCAAGCTAAGCAAGTGTTCTTTTTACTAAGAACAAATCCATTATTTGGGACACACTATTTCAGAGGAAGGTATAGCAGTAAATCCAGAGAAGATCAAAGCCATTAGAGGATGGACAACACCAATAAATGTTTCAGAAGTTAGATATTTTATGGGATTAACGAGATACTACCGAAGATTCATAAAATAATTCTCTAAGATTGCTCATCCTATCACTTCTTTGAAAAAGAAGGATTTATGTTTGAATGGACAACAGAGTGTGAAGAGAACTTTAATTTGTTAAAGGAATGACTTACTAGTGTGCCTATTTTAAATATTGTTGACCCAAATAAAAGCTTTGTGGTATGTATAGATGCATGCAGGGAAGGACTTGGTGGAGTCCTCTCTCAAAATGGTTATGTCATCAGTTATGAGTCCAACAAGCTTAAAGAACATGAGAGGAATTATGGCACACATGATTTGGAGCTTGCTTCCATAGTTCATGCATTGAAGATGTGGAGACATTATCTCATGGGAAAGAGATTTGAATTAAGAACAAACCATAGTGGTGTGAAATATCTTTTTGAACAACCAACCTTGAATGCCAAGTAGACAAGATGGTTGGAATTTTTAAGTGAGTATGACTTTGACATCAAGCATATCAAAGGAAAATAAATTAAAGTTGATGATGCACTCAACAAAATAATACATCTCATGCATGCTACAACCATTAGTATGCATCAATCAAATTTAAAGAAGGGAATTTGGATGCTACTGTTACAAACCAACATTACCTACATGTAAAAGAAAGTTTACAACAGGAAAATGTACAATAGAGAATTAAAGAATGTGAGATTAAGGAGGATGGATCACTTATGCATAAGAACATAATTTGTGTTCCTAGTTCTAGAGAACTTAGGAATCTGGTATTTAAATAAATGCATAATGTTCCATGTGTTGGACATCCCGGTTACCATAAAACAATTGCAGCAGTAAGAAGCCAGTTCTTTTGGCTTGGAATAAAGAAGGATGTTGTTGATTACATTGCCAGAGGTATGGAATGTTGGAGAGTGAAATTTGAGCATAGACACCCAATGGGTTTGCTTCAATCATTACCAATTCTAGAGAAGAAATGGAAAGTGGTAACCATTGATTTTATAACTAAGTTGCCGAGAACAACAAGGAAACACGATTCAATAATGGTAGTGGTTGATAAATTAACAAAGGTTGCTCATTTTGTTCCCGTGAAAATGACTCATACAACAACTAATATTGTAGAAATTTACATGAGGGAAATTGTTAGGTTGCATAGGATACCTAAGACAATTGTCTCAGATAGAGATACTAAGTTTACTTCGAACTTTTGGAGAGGATTATTTAAAGGATTTAGTACAAACCTGAATTTTAGCACAACATACCATCCACGATTAGATGGATAGACAAAAAGAGTTAATCAAGTGATTGAAGACATGTTGAGAATGTATGTGATGGATAAGCCATCTAAGAGGGAAGATTACTTACATTTGGTTGAGTTTGCCTATAATAATGGGTATCAAGCTTCATTAAAGATGAGTTCATTTGAAGCTTTGTATGGTAGAAAATGCAATACTCTAGTAAGTTGGGACAACCCAACAAACAAAGTAGTACTTGGGCCAGAGTTGCTCAAGGATATGGAAGACCAAATGGTTAAAATTAAGTAGAATTTGAAGACAACACAAGATAGACAAAAAAGTTATGCAGATAAGAGTAGGACAACTAGAGAATTTAAAGTGGGAGAGCATGTGCTTTTGAAAGTGAATCCCAAGAAGAGTTCATTAAAGTTGGGTAGTTGTACAAAGATAACTGCCATATTTTGTGGTCCTGAGATATTGGACATAATAGAGCCAGTTGCATACATGCTTGCATTGCATGCTTCCATGAATGTGCATAACGTATTTCATGTCTCTTTGCTGAAAAAGTATGTACATGATTCTAACCATGTTATTGATTGGAATTTGATATAGGTGGAGCCAGAAGGAGACTTTCAGGTCCAGTCGATGCGCATATTGGACATAAAAGTCAAAATGCTCTAGAATCGAGCCATAGAACTGGTAAAAGTTCAATGGACCTACTACAACCCTGAAGATGCTACTTGGGAGCATGAAGTTGCCATGTGGGCAGAGTACCCACAACTGTTTGAAGAATTTTGAAATTTTGATTTATGTTTTGTATATGCACCGAGGACAATGCCAAAATAAGGGGGAGGGGAATGTAATACCATGATTTTTAGTCCCCACATTAACAAATTATTTTGTTTATTTGATGAAGGGACATAATGACTAAACATTTACAAGAGGTCGAAGTTCCTAGGAAATGTAATACTTTGAACATTGCAAATAATAAAATACATCGTTGGTTGCAAGATGGACAAGGACATAGTTGTAGGGGGCTATGATTCCATGAGAGAGGGGGGATAAAAGGGATAAGTGTTTATATTACATTTTATTTTACCCATCTTGGAAGTTTTATTGAGAGAAAGAATCAGTTACATGAACTTCTTGGGGAAAATGGCATGTGGTTCTTGATTCCAAGAAAATATATAAACCCATCTTTGGGTGGTTTGGGGGGTTCTTCTTCTTCTTCTTCTTCTTCCTCATTGTTGATTGGGAAATTCAGACTCATTCTGGTTCTTTGAGAGAACACGAGAATGAGTTGTTGAAGAAGGAATCCATTGTCGATGGTTGTAGAAAGTTGTTGGTGTATTCCAACCATAGAGTAAAGCATGTATGTTTGAGAGGCATTGACATGAATAAGACTTGATCACAGCTGCAAGTCCTGAGAGTCCTGGCATGGAGATTCTTGTCCAGAAGCACTAGAGCCCTGGAAGGAGATGGACAACCCAAGGGATTGTATGGCAAAGAAGGGGGTCCATGCTCTTGGGTTATGCAGGATGGAGAGAAGAGAGTTGGTGTACTATGGATTGTTGTGTGTGTGTTGAGAAACCTACGAGAGCTTGAGTTCTAACTGGTTTGGGAAGCTGAGTGTAGCCCTGGAACCTGTCCTTGTGAATTCATAGCCTTGGATCGAGGATGACCTACTATTGAGACTTGGAACAACAATGTTTATGGTTGGGTGGAACGTCCTTGGCCTGCAACCAGTTGGTGATTGTTATCTTTAAGATAAGTGTTTTCTCTGTTATATGATTTCTTTGTTTATATCTGTAATTTCGTTGTGTACTAATTATCATTTCTAAGATTTTCATATCTAATATACATTTGCTTGTTAGATATGGTTATGCATGTCACGATAAATCTTCTTTAAGGTTTTCATATTGATTCTTGTTAAATGCATGTTTTGCTACCTTATCTTCTACATGCATTCTTGAATTAATTTTATTACCAGAGATCAACCTTAAGACATAAGACGAGTCTTGTTATTTTTGTGATTCGGCCTGTTAGTGGATGGGTATGTTACAATGTGGTTTTCATATGGTTTTTGGAGATCATTCTTGGAGTAGCGTGGTCCAACCTGGTGGTTGGGTACGTTACAAGTTTCTTCACATGGGTTGGCTATCTACGGAGCTACAAGCATGAGCCTCATGTATTCACTAAGATGCTTGACATTCTATTATGTGTCATGTACAATCTAAACAATTTTCTATTGTTTGTTCGATGTTTCTTTATATGAAGAGAAACATGACAAACGAGTTACCTATTGAGATATTTGTCATGGTCTTCATGAATTATATAGAGAAGAATCACATAGCTCTGTGAATTAGGTAGTGGATTACATCACATCATGTGGTAATTTTGGTCATCCATAAATGAAAAAGTTGGGCTTTCACTTGACCATTTAGTAACATGTCATTGGGTCCAAGGTTTAATTGTGGTCATCATTGCAATCGTCCATATACCTCAACACTTCCAAAACTGATAATTTACATTCTAGTGGGAACAATACAATAGAGCCGGTGATAAAGGCATTTGAATATGCAAAACATCAATGCAAGAAGACACCGAATCTATAGGCTATTCATGCAATTAAGGTCGTGCATCCAAGTAAGCGGTGGGAATTATTTGCCTTGTAATATATGAAACATTAGAGAGAAAAACAAACATTTAAAGTTAGAAGTAATGTTAGACTAATTTTTGGCATTACTTGCTTTCATGATTTCTAGCATCATTGCACTCAACAATGTTTAGTTAACTTAGGATTTTCGTGGAAAATGTGGCATTGTGCTTTGATATGGATCCAAGAGGACAAAATAGTTGATTGGTAGATATAAAATAGTTGATAGTTTTCGTTAGTATACATAAAGTGGTTTAGACATTTTTAAGTGAAAACTTAAGAAACATTGATTTATGTTCAAAATAATTGTCACGATGACAAACTAATTATTATAGTCCCTACAACCCGAAACACAAGGATCAATAACATTATCTCTTCAACACAACATCCAAGTCTTTAAACTCAACCTAATTATGGCTTGCCAAAGTTACTTAATTCAAGTCCTTTGTGTTTGGTTACATACAACCTTGTTTTGGTCCTAGAGTGGTTAGAATTGTGGAGGTTATATATGTCATGTAGATGCACAAGGGACCTGAAGAAATAGTGATATGTTTGTTAGCCACTTTGTTGTAATATATGCAGGTCGAGAAGTCTAAAATATATATAGATGTTGATATAGATGATGTTGTGTTCCTAAACACATATTAAAAATATTTTTTTTATAAATTTATAATTTTGATATAGAATTATTATTTTTATTTAATTAAAGATGATAAAACTTATCATAAGTTAATTGTCAATCGGTAGCAAAGACAACTATCACAAACAAATTATAGAGTTATTTTTCTTATATAAAAGTGTAATTTTGATACATATTATAAATGAGTTATTTTTAATAATTTTGTAATTTTAAAATATAAATAATATATAAAGTGGTTCTTTTAAATAAAAGTTAACCTTTCCAAATCTCCATCAAATTTTAATATTAGAGTAGCTTATATATTAATAACTCAATGGGTCAGGTTCACTTACTTCTCCTTCGTTTTTTCCACTTTTTTTTAAGACTGGTAATTTGAAATTACCAGGTATCCATAATACCCTTGATATGTCAAAAATTGACGAAGATGGAGTAGACTATTACTGATCCTATAGTAGCAGGATGAAGAAGACTATTATTGAGAAAAATATAGTGGTCCTCCCCCTATATTAGGTGTGAGACTCCGTCATAACAAATGTTTTGCATGAAACCTATCATGACAGATAGTTTTCGTCCCTCGAAAAAATATTTTCTTCTTGAGAATATTTAGATCATATTATGAGAAATAGAAACCTGGACCTTCTTTCTTCGTAGAAAAAATGAGCCCTTTACCGGACTTGAACCGATGACTTACGCCTTACCATGGCGTTACTCTACTACTGAGTCGAAAGGGTCCCCCATCATTTATTAGTAGCTCGTAGGTTTACATGAGAGGAGGGTGGGGATGGCTATACTG
>ML777943.1:598657-632969 GCA_009831015.1 Picea engelmannii | reverse complement strand
AACATGCCACTGAAAAACTCTACAGAGACAAAGAAAGATGGGATGTCAAGAACGTAGAGAAGGTAGAGTGGGTAGTTGGTTAGATCTAGTATGGAAATTGTTTTTGCATTGGGGATTATTTATTATCCCTAAGGAACAACAAAAGGAAGATTTACATAAAGTATAAGGTTTGAAACTCACAACAAGGTTGAAGCTCTCGCATTATTTTAAGGTCTTATAATGCTAAAACAAAAAGGTGTTTAATGTGCTTTATTTGTGGGCAACTTAACGCTTATCAAAGCTCCACACCTACGTCACCCCTAAAGACTATTCATTCGAATACAGTAAACAAAATACTCACAAAAGGTCCAAAATTTTGAGTTCATAGAGTTTTTTCATGTGATGAATGGACAAAATAAGCTAGTTGATGCCCGAGCAAATTTAGGGCCTCAACTAACACAAATAACTTATGAAATCAACAGGAGGTTGTCTTTGTTGCCACCCGACTAGTGGATAGTGATTTATGGAGTGCGTCCCACTAAATAACAATTAGAAGATAACATGAAAACAATGGCCCATTGCCATTGTTGGAATCATGGAGGAACAATTAGAAAATAACTTGAAAACAATGGCCCATGGTCATTGTTGTCGACAAGGCTAGAGACAATTGTGTGATAGTCTTAGCCAAAAATGTTTTGATGCTTTAAGAGTGGGAAAAAGAAGTTGTTAACACCAAGATTATTCAAGGTTTTCAATTCTTAGAGCTTAATACGAAGGTAAGCTTTTTTCAGTAGTCTCTTGAAAAAACTATTGACTTTATTAGTATGTCCTACGAAGTTCTAGTTCCCCCTCCTCTTAAGGAGGACTCTAGTTTTGAAGAAGACCTCCCCATCCATGACCAATCTTCAACCTAAAAATCAACTAGGGAACAACAACAAGATGATCCCATGGACCCAATTGAGAGCACATGTGAGATATTCCATGTCACCATTTCTAGAAAGGATGTACATGGAGTAGATATTGTCACTCTAGAGGATATGAAAGTAAAAGCCCATTATGGGCTAGTAAAACAATTATTTTTGTTATAGTCTTTTATGTTTGTAAGGTTTTATTTTTGCATAGTTACTTTGTATAACAATATTCATGTTGAGAAATCGATAATAGTTTGGTGGTTCTAATTAATATCCTCTGGTTTATGATGAATCTATTCCAAGTTGTTGTGACTGACTTTACCGACCAACTTGACTCTGACTGTACCAAGGGATGCTAATAAAGATGTTGTTCTTGCTGTCGGTGGACCAAGGAACAATGAAAACACCACCAGGTAGTCGACCCACATGTCTAGTTCCTTTTCTTTCTGCTTGGATAAATAAATGGAGACTACTCAAGTTGGTGAAAACCTTAGTTTACAGGAGGGATTACTCACCTATATCAGTTGCAAGGACTAGTAAGACGGTGAGAAACTTGGAAAGGCACCCCTATTTTTTTGGATAACTAACCTTAGCCAAGATTTATTTTTGCATTAGATAGTCATTCGTTTAGCTACAACCTTTATAATATAAAAGTTATCCATTTATGTAAAAGTAAATAGATAAAATAAAATTGCGTTTGAATTATTGATTATAGGATAAGAGGGTAATTGTTATTAGAGTATATGGAATCTTGGGGTTGGGTCGATAAAAATTGAAGATAAAAATTGAAGGTCTGTCTACCAATAGAGTACTCTTATTAAAATTTGGACAAGTTTTTGTTGCAACTGGGTTGTGTGTTAGAAAGCAAAATAAATAACTTCAACTCTACTAACTCAAGTCATGTATATGAGAAGCTATTAAACCTAGTTGTGGACAAAGGAGTATCAAACATACATATCGTGGGAGATTCGAAGCTAGTAATTGACTGGTTAATGGAGTCAACGAGATAAAAAACCTAAGTTAAAATCCTATAATGGAAAAAATGGAAGAAGTAAAAAAGCATGTATGAAGAATATATTTCGAGCATGTTTTCAAAGAACTAAATGAGACGTTAGATAAATTATCTAAGGAAGCATTATTATTACAAGAAGTACAACTAATAACAATGGAAACAAGAGGAGGATCTCTTCCTTTAAGAGATCTCATTTATATATGAAAAATATCTATTTTGGTTATGGGTTTCAAATTTTTGCATAAATTCTAATAATTTCTATGGTTTTATGAGATTTGGCATTTGAAGCCAAGTCTATTTTTGCAAGAGTATAATATGGTTTGTAGTTTTGACACTGGATAATGAATAGTTGTAGGGGTTTGTTTTTTATATGAAAATATAAGTGGTCATATGTAGATCAAGGGTTACAAGAGAAAAAGTTAGAATTGGTATTTGTTTTGCAAAGCCAATATGTTTATTAGGTCAAAAAGAACAATAATTATATATTTTGATTTCTTCTTAAAATAGTAAATATTTAAATTTTTTTGAGGAGAAATATTATACATGAAAGAGAAACTTACATTAACTTCAACAAAATAACAAAATGACCTTTATTTATTTATTGATAATTTTTAGAAAATTTAACTTATTTTGAAAAAACATCCAATATCATAAATAATATTATAATTACCCTAAAAATTTCAATCACAGTCGCTAACTTGCTGCTAAAGCACAACCGCTAACTTGCTGCTGGTGAACGTCGAAAGGCGGTTTACGACTGTTAAACTTTCGACTGGCGAATGCTGGTGATTCCAGGACAGAAACGCGGCCACCTTAATACCTTAATATTTTTTAATCAGGTAGACGTGGCAATAAGTTAGTGAACATCGTAATTTTTAAACATGATTAGGTAAATGTAAAAAAGTAAACATATAAACTGATGTCTTTATAACAACTCGGAAGTTAATGGATGAAATCAGAGCCATTCATTTATTGTGACGACTAAGAATATTCTAGGCATATTTAATCTCGTCCATAGAAAACGTATTAAGAACTAAAAACCTATTAAATGTGCTCATTATCAATAAGTGTACGCTTTTCGACGTAATTACCCTAAAAATTTCAATCACATATTTACAAATTAATTTTTTAAAATTTATTTAGAAAAACATTCATTACCATAAAAATTATCAATAAATTTTAACTCCCTCAAATACTCCAACCACAAATTAAACCTTCCTTAAATAAAAGGAGATTTGTCCTCCATGTCTATATTTAACTCCAACCACATATTAAACCTTGCGTTTATTTACAAATAAAGATATGTAGGACTGAATATTTGTTATGTCTATATTTAACTTTTATTGATGAAAACTATTCCAATTTCGTGAAAGAAAAAGATTGAAAGCTTTGTTAATTTCTCGAGAGAAGGATTGGTAAAGTAATCATCATTTTAATAGTGATCGTTTATGTATGTTGTAATGTTATCAACTTTGCAACTATTCAGAGATTGAACTTTTATTGATGAAAACTATTCCAATTTCATGAAAGAAAAAGATTGAAAGCTTTGTTAATTTCTCGAGAGAAGGCTTGGAAATGTAATCATCATTTTAATAGTGACAATTTATGTATGTTGTAATATTATCAACTTTGCAATTATTTGGAGATTGAAGTGATACTTGGTCATTCATATTTCATCATTGATTATTGTTAATGTTAATTTTTGTGTTTTGGGACATTTGGGATATTTATTGTTGTTATTGCGGTGTTTTACATATGTGTTTATTTGAGATATTTATGGTTGTTAGAGTGGGTCTTGCATATGCATAAGGTAGAGTGCAATGCCTTATTTCTAATCCCAACACTTAAATATCTAGGTGTTTGTTGTTAGTGTGGGTCTTACACAAGGTGGAGTGCTTTCTGTCTAACTCCAATTCCTTAAATATTTAGGTGTTGGGATAAATTGATTGTTTTATGTACTAAAGTAAGAGTCACGAGTCATGTGAGAAAAAATGGAGTGTTGTTAATCAAACTATGAGAAAATCCAATGGATATGCAATTGAAAGGTCGACACACACCTCTTTGGTCTCTAAATGCACACTAGTTACAATGTATTTGTTACTTGAATATCACACCTTATGACCAAGGGTTAGTTTCAAGACATTGGATGAATAATCTAATATTATTTATTAATCGAATAGATTTATTATTTAGTTGATTTATTTGGTATAGGTTGATTGAATTGAGACAACCTTTTTAGAGTTGCATTTATCTAGATCTAATGGAAATCTAAAGTTACATCATTTTCAAGTGTTTGATTGTGATATATGGATACTTATTTTAGATGAAAAGTAAAAGAAACAGAATTCAAGAATTAATTTTGCAATTTTGTATCTACCACGAATGAAGTGAAATATATATATATATATATTTACATAAACTAGTGATTTTTTCTATTACAAAGGTGTGGTCAAGACCACTGAGGTACAAAATAGAATTTTAGGACTACATAACTTTTCAAAAAAGGATGAACTAAGCTTGAATCACTGCAAAATTCTAAGATTTTTTTTTCCCTTGGTCCAAAATCTAATTCTACTGTAACTAGCACAGCCGCGACGTCTACGTCGCGGCTAGTGAATGCCGAAAAGGCTTACGGCTGTTAAACTTCCTTGGCCACGTATTCACACAGTAAAAACGCATTCACGCTTCACGCCACGCCTTCATGCATGTAAAAACGCATTCACGCATTTACATAGTAACGCTGAAAGGCTTACGCCCAAAATCCACACATTCATGCCAGGCCCACGAAGGTGGAGTGCGGGAGGGGAGGCATTCACACATGTACAAGTGGAAGGCTGTTAAAAGTTAAAAACGTTAATTTGGTTGGTTTCATAAAATGAAAGGACGGCTTGCAAAAAGAATGTGGCTGGTGAAGGCTAAAGGTTTAGGTTGGTCTAGAAAATGAAACCCTAATCACTCATACGTGGCAATCAGCTAGTCACCATAGTAAATTTTAAATATGATTAAGTAAAAGTAAAAAAATAAACATGTAAACTGATGTCTTTATAATAGTGAGGAAGTTAGTGGTTGAAATCACAACCATTGATTTATTGGGACTACTAAGAATATTCCATCAATATTTAATCTTGTCCATACAAAACTCATTAAACACTAAAAACCTATTAAATGTGCCCATGATCAATAGGTATACGCCTTTCGGCGTAATTATGGACTGTGTAAAGGCGATAATATATACCCATTCACAAATACAGAGGCAAAACATGCATTAATAGCTAAAATTTGTAACTGCTACCAATTTCATTTTGTAAACCAAGTGTCTAATGATTTTGTTCATCATTCAACGGAGCGTTGAGATCTAGAATTGGGGCCACTGAGGCTATTGACACTGACAAAAGATGATTGTTGTTCTCTATCCCTCTCGCTCTGCTCCAACCCCCGTTGCAGATCTCCGCTCTGTCTTCTAAGGGCGTTGACTTCATCCCAAAGTTTCCCAATTAGGATACGGTGTTGGGCCAAGGTATCGAGGGTGAAGGACATTGTTGAATTGAGAGCAAAAAGCCGAATGAGCATTTTCTGTTGATTTTCTGAGTTGTCGAGGTCCATTTCCTTTCATTGTGTTGGCGCTTGAGAGTCCATTCGACATTCCATGACTGCGTTCACGTTCTCACAGGGTTGATAGGACAAAAGGTCGAAAGTTAGGATTCGACAATGGCTTGGGCCAGCAAAAATTCCCCAAGGAGGCTTTTCTCTTTGAACACCATAGGCTCTGAAGCCAATGATTTTGCTTGGGAGCAAGTTACCCAGACTGAGAGGCGAAAATTGGAGCAAGATGGCGCAACTATTTCCCAAGCTATCCATTCTACCACCTTTGCTACTCATCATGTTGATTCCTGATGTACTATGCCAATAGTATCCATGATTAAAACCAGAGTGTACCTGGAGGCAGATGAACCGGTTTCGCTCATGGCTGAATGCTTGTTCCATGCTCAGGCTGACGACTGCAACTCGGATTTTCGTCTCCCCCTACTTTGACCATGCAATTCCACGAGTTGAGGCAATGACTTTGTGGGCAAGTTCCATTTCGACGCACCTGTGATGGTACATGCAGTGGTACCCGATACCGAGTTTTGCACAAGGTCGATATCTCCACCATGAATTAATAGCCCTGGCGCCCACATGCATATTAAACCCAAGGCACTGTGCATGGATGGGAAGAATGCGATGTCCGTTTCCATGCGTACTCCCCACCATGACGTGTGTGGGGTGTTGAGTGCGCCTTAACATATACATGTTTCCGCTAGGGGAGAACTTAGACTTAGGGAGTAGAGTCATTACGGGGGGGGGGGGGGGGGGGTAAAGGACTTGATGCCACTAGTCTTCATGAGACCTTGGGCTTTGTTGATTGCCATATTGACCATTTCATCTACCACTGAATTATGCTTTCGAACCACATGATAGAAATTCACTTGGAGATTTCTGAGAGAGAGTTTGATGTGGTCCACAATTTTATTTAATCTCAAGTCCTTTGGCATGGAGTTTCAAATGAAGATTATGATGAGGTTTTTTGAATCGCCAATTATGTTCAAACTTGGAATTTTCCCTTGCTTGGCTAATTGGATAACCTAGTACAGTGCATATGCTTCAGCTCTGTTATTGGAGGCGAATCCTAGATTCCAATAGTAATCAAGAACTATGTGACCTCTAGGTCCATGCAACACCCCCCCGCACCTGCCTCCCCTACGAATGAAGTGAACTTTAGAAATGATGTTTAGTTTCATTAATATTTATTGGTTTATGATTTGTTCTTTTTTTTGTTAACTTATTTTGTATGGGTTGTATTAATTGAAGAGGTCATCTACTATTTAAAATTTTAATTGGTATTTTAAATTGGTAGCTAAAAAATTCCTACATCGAGGGTTGCTATAATGTGACATAAAATCTCATGGTTCTTACTTCCATGGGCCTTGGGATGGTCAAGATTGTACAATGAGCAAGAGGCCAAGTATGTATCCTTATCGGTATGAATGATTATTGATATAGTTAAGAACATGATGTGCCTAATTGACCAACCGTCACTCATGTACTATGTGCAACAATTTGCAACAACGAGGGTCAACTCAAGATTACACTAGCAATATGAAATAGTCACACAAATACTCAATGAACATACAAAACCATGTTACATATGCAAGGGAATAGGTTACCCATTCATGTTGCTTAATAAACATAATACATGTATAGAATACAATTTATGTCTCAACACTCTACTAAAGATCAATAATGGAAGCATAACACTCCATTGAATTTGATACATGCAATATGTACTTTTTTTTTAACAGAAACAAGTATATTTATATTATATCAAAAACTACCAGAATTAAAAAAGATACAGACGACAGGGTGCAGGCACCTCTGCTATTTTCGTAGAAACAAAACAGTCTATCTATGCCAGTGAGAGATTTGGCCATTGTTCTGTATAGGCTACAATTTTCCATGTGAAAATGACAATAAAACTATTTAATAACAGCATAAATTTACAATTCATAAAAAACCAAAAGCTATATATAGGGATGCCCTGGAATGTTCTGCTGTGCTGCTTGATTCTCCTCTGCTTGGTGTGCTTCCGCGTGGTGCCGAGCCTGGTTATCTTCCGCCCATACACGATTTGAGAACCCTGGAGCCATCGGGATGTGCTGATCATTGCTAGCAGCAGAGTGGAAGGTTGAAGTTAGACGTGATTCAACTGTGCCTGCAGAGTGAGCTTGTTGTTGGGGGTTTCCCAGATGTTGGGCGACTGCTCCTATCTGCCTTGAATTTTGGTTGACCCCCCTGAGGACAATTGCCAGTTCTTGGTTGTGTCTGATTTCCTTTTGCTGCATCTAAGACTGAATTTCGGCCATACTTTCACAGATCATTCGGTTTTCCTGTTGGAGTTCACGATGCCACGATCCTGAGCGTTCTTCTATGCAACTTTGATACATGCAATATGTTATCTATCACTATGATACGATTAATTATCTCACAAGATTGGCTAACTAAACCTAGCGATTGTAATCTCTTTTATTCTACCAAGGATGACTACACTACTACATTTGAGTGCAAAATTCAACGTCGATGATGCCAACCTAATGTGGGAAGCAATTGTTGTAGGACATCATAAGACATTATTCGATCGACCGATGCTCTAAGGAAGATGGTGGTATAGTATTGGTAGACCAACGCTTTTTAGAGGTTGAACATTGACGTGGCATGTGCCACACAACACCTTCCTAATCAACAATGTTGATGTGGCACCTAGCTAATGGTTGGCACTAATGTGGCACCTTGCTAATGGTTGGTGCTAACGTGGCGCGTGCCATGTGGCGACTTCCTATTAATCTGATCCCCTTTGTAAAGATAGTTTTCTTATTCAATGGTGTGTGATTGTCTTAAATTTTATGATGGTTTAATGGAAAGGTTAAGAATATATTTAATAAAAAGCGACCATTAATTTATACAATTCTATATATCTCTTCAAATATCAAGAATTAATGTAATTTAAACTATAATTTATACAATGTAAGAATGAGATTGCCACAACGATTATCTCCACTTGCACACTTAAGTCAGACTTTAAATAGATAGGGATTTGTGTTACAATGACAAATGCAACATAGGCATTAAAAGTCACTAGATGACAAACCCATGAACCAATATAAAGAACACATTAAACCTATGACTATTAATATATCATAGTATTGACATATTAAAATGTCAAAATATAACCTACCCACTAGTGCTTCACCTAAAAGATCTATAGAAATTATAGAAGAATATAAAACTAACCAATAACTTCAAAACATTTCTCAATCGAACAAGTACAAATACCTCTCTAGGTAAATAATATGAGAAAAAATAAAAAAAAATAAAAAACCCAAAAACAATAATAATATAAAAAAACAAAAACATATAATTATTAAATGATAACACATATAAAAAAAAAAAATCTCCACCTTTATCCACCCTTATTAGTCCATGCCGAATGCGTAGAGGGACTATAACGATCGATAATTTGTTGACTTCATATTAGTTTTTCCTTTGACTAAAAATATTTGCATAATATCTATTGTTGGAACTAGGGAACTAAAAACATTGATTTTTATATAATAAAAAATACCATATATGTTATGATCTGATTGGATAACAGATTGGAGGTCTTATTGCCGGCTTCGCTATTCCCAATGTTTTATATGTTAGCATATCCAAAGTTTTTGATCATATACGGTCTTTTTGAATTTTTACTTTTTTCTTGAAATGTTTGGATATCCGATGTTTTGAAGATAAAGAGTCATTGTTTTATTAATTGACTTCATATTAGTTTGTCCTTTGAATATTTTTTTTTTTGACATAGGCTCTATTGTTCGAACTATTGTTACTAATTTTATTTTATTGTTATAAAATAATATAATAAATGTTTTTTCCTACGTAACAAACCTGCTACACTGCATTCTTTCTTAAATGTTTACAGAGCAGTCCTGACAGACTTAAATGTTTACCTAACAGGCTTCACAGCCTTAAATGTTTACTTAACAGGCCTGTTACAATACATTTTCTTCCATTTTTTTTATATGCAATTTTCTCTGCAGTGAATATGGGCAATATTGTTCTTCAATGACATTGCTGGTTTATTGGTTCATGCTTGTGTCTTGCTTGTTCATTGATTTCTTATTTGCATGTTGTTGTTGTTCTTGTTTTCCTGTTGGTCTTGTTGCAGTTTGCACACTTGGGATTCTGCAACTGTGATTGGAACTGGCCTTCTGTCGTTCCCCATTGACGAGCAGGTTTGGGTGTCGTGTTTAGCTTCGCTTGCTATTTGCAGTTTGCAGGTGGGAAATTTGACTGCTGGGGATGCCTGAGTCGAAATCCTCTTGCAGAACATCTTTGTATGTCAGGAGAAAATATGATTTCCTTTTCCTATACGTCATTGTGGCTATGATGGAGGTAGGTTCTGTGTCAAACATTGGCGATTAGGAACAAGACGAAGAAAACATTACAGTCCTACTTCTCCAGTCGTAGTAATCACATACAAAGATGGACTACAAGAGGATTTTGATCGCTCCTAGTATTGAAAAATACCAACCATGAAAACCACACCTTTCTTAATTGCTTGCACATTGGCAAGCCTTTGGACGGTCCTGACAGCTTTGAATGTTTACCTGACAGGTCTCACAGCCTGGAATGTTTGGTTAACAGATGTGTTACAATAAATTTTCCTCCGAATGTTTTGATACAATCTTGTGTGCAGTGAATTTGGCCAATATTGTTCTTCACTGGCATTCCTGGTCGGCTGGTTGGTGCTTGCTTCTTGGTTCGCTGGATGTTGCTTATTGTTGTTTGATTCAACTTTGCAGGGTTGAGGTCCTGCAATTCTAGTTGGACCTTTTGGTGCTTCTTCATTGGGTTGTTGTTTGTTGCTTTCTCTTGTTTGCTTCAACTTTGCAAGGTTGGGGTCATGCATATGCAGTTGGATCTATTGTTACAGTTTGTGGGCCAAGTGTTGCGCTTCTATCCTTCTCCATTCACCGATGGGTCTCAGTTTTTGCGGTTGCATTCTTGCATTGCTTGACAGGCCTATTGCAATACATTTTCGTCCTTTATTTTTTCTTCTGCAATGTTGTCTGCAGCGAATATGGGCGATATGGTTCTTTGGTGGTGTTCCTAGTTCACTGGTTTCTGCTTTCTCGTTGCTTGTTGACTGGATTCTTGTTTTCCTATTGCTGTTGTTGTTGTTGTCGTTCCCCATTGATGGGTGGGTTTTGTTGCTAGATTTGCGTTCGTGTTCGTTCTTCGTTGTTTCCTATTTCCAATTTGTAAGTGAAAATTTTAAATGTTGGGGATGCCTGCATCAAAATCCTCTTCCAGAACATGTTCGTATGCGAAGAGAAAATTCGATTTCCTTTTTTATATGTCAGTGGGTGTTATGGAGGTGTTCCAATCGCGGATGCAGAATTCCAACCGTGCAAAACTACAACTTAAATGTTTTCACAGTCCTTACAGTCTTGAATGATTACATGCTAGGCCATGTTACAATATATTCCTCCGATTTTTTTATACAATCTTGTCTACATTAAATTTGGACAATATTGTTCTTCACTGACATTCTTGGTTGACTAGTTGATGCTTGTTCGTTGGTTCGATGGATGATGCTTATTGTTGTTTGATTCAACTTTGCAGAGTTGAGGCCCTGCATCTGTGATTAAGCCTCTTCGTACTTGTTTCTTCACAAACACATATCCACTTGGAAAATGCAAATTGGAACAAGGTTTTACAGTTGGCTCCCCCAAAAATACTATTAAGATAAAATAATATGCAAAATTTTGCAGTGGATATAAACACCATCTTTTTTGACTTGAACCAGAGTTTGTCAAGCTCCAACTATATTTCATAGCTGACAATGTTTTTCCCATAGTTAATGTCTTTCTATGGCTTCATAGTTATGAGACTAATTGTTGTTGTGTGAGCGATAAAGTTCTTGTCTCCCTTTCTTTTTCCTCTTCTAAACTTGCCCGTTTTTCCCTTTTGTTCCTCCCCTCTATTATGTGTTTCTGGATCTATACTTTGTAACGTTTATGTGGTCGTGGGTTCCCGAGGTGGTGAATTGACAAATCGTCATCTCCCTCTATATCTTCACATCACAAGTCAGACCGACCACCGTTTGTTTGCATACTTAGCCAATTTCTTCTAATCTTGCTCGTTTTTCCCTTTTGTTCTTGCCCTCTATTATGCGTTTCTGGTTCTATACTTTGTCACGTTTCTGTGCTCGCGGGTTCCCGGTGTGGCGAATTGACAAATAACCATCTCCATCTATATCTTCACATCACAAGTCTGACCGACCGCCGTTCGTTTGCATACTTAGCCAATTTTATGAATGCGGGTTCGCGGATAGGTGCTATCGAACTCTGGTAACCCGTGTTCGGGGTATACATGTCGCACCTAAAACTTCTGTGCTCTATAATTTGACCTCAGACTCCTCGAACTCGCAAGCCTGACTCTACCTACGATGACTCCGTCTGTCCGACCTACCTTTCCATACTTAGTCGAGTCTTCAAAGTTTCGCGGGTTCACGCACTCCCGAGTTCATAAAAGTTTAAAAGCATTTTTCGCTCCCCTCCATCACCGCCACCTTCTGCCCTTCCCAATGCACATTAATTATGCTTTTACTAGTGACAACTCATGATAAAGGTTCGAAAATATTGGCTTTAATAAGCAGAAAGCTCGAGGACATCTCCCATTAAAACACATTAACAGGCGAATATTATGGGATCTGATAAATTTTTTTGCGTCCATTTTGAATTTGCAAAAAGTGTTGGTTATTTTAGTTTTTTAAAGGCATCATCATAGTAACAGTGCAATATTGTACTACCATGCTGCCATCCACAAACGTGTCATCCATATAGGTCTTGACGTCATGTCCCTCTTTAATACTGTGGATATATTACAGATTGTCATATTTGAGAATTTGCTTGCATATGGGAATGTTAACTTGTGTTTTTAGTGACTATTCAACACACATATTTGAAAAGACTGGAATTAATAAGCAAAAATATCAAGCGCATATGCCATTAAAATGAATTAAACCAAAATCTACGGAAGATTATACTATCATCCTCCAATGTTCATTTTAAGTACTTATTCCCATTTCTCTCTATCATCGAAGAGTTGGGCTTAAAGGTGCCTTCGTTGTAATGTTCCTGGTCATGGACATGTGAGACAACTTAGAGATGCCATTCATGCCCAATTGAAATACGAGGGAATGGTTTTATGTGACGTCAGATTTGAGTGAAAAAAAACTCTGTTAGCCAACAGAAACTTAGACACAAAAAAAAAATCAAGTATCTTGTGATTGGTGTTCTCCCTGTATTCAATGCTTTGGTTGGTTGAAAGGCTTGCCTAAAGATTTGTGTGTTGATCTTATTTGTTTTCTTACTGGGAGTTGGAAGGGACTTTCAAGTCACCTACAAAATGCTCCTTCCTTGAAGTATATAGTTTCTTCCAACAACACATATTTGGCAAGTGTATCAAATTTTGCAGACCACACAAGAATTTATCTTTCGTCAGAGGAGTCGCACATATCATGGCTTGCAAAATGGTCTGGATTATTTAGAAATAACGCGAAATATTACTGTCACGAATATACTCAAAAGGAAATCATAAATTTGGATCGTAGCGAGTATGAGAAACTATATGGGTGGTTGAATTGACATCCTAACATTACATAAGTTTCTATTTCAAAGTTTGTTGAGCTACTTCTGGGTGTGGTAATAGACTTGATAGAAAGTCATATTCTTTGTCAAAGTTTGTTCACCGTGCTCTAGATGCAGTAACAGACTCCACATACAATCAACTTTCTATCGCTACTGCACATTTTTTTTCATTATTCCTATGCATATGATTGCATCTGGGTCCATGAGCTTGCTCCTCTTTGCACGAATATTCTCTTCCTACTTGAAGGTGGGTATATAGCCAGGGAACGACGCTCTCAAAACTTTCTAATGCTTGCATCGACATGTAACTGGGAAAATTTAATGGGAAGGAATTCTAGATTATGGACTTTGCAACACTTTCTGAAGATTACTTTATACTACCACCTTCTGCAAGAAGTTTAGCGTGTTCATGTAATGATTTGGTTTCTGAAAATCACCTTTTACTACCACCTTCATGTAATCATTTTATTTCATTCTTTAGAAGAGACCTTAATGTAGTGGTGTATTCTAGAGATGTTTCCACCTAATATCAATCTTCCTGTTGTTTCCCTTGCTTTGAATAAGGAAAATGCATTTCTTTTGTTGCAATGGATCCGATGTTTGAAAAAAAAAATGCTCAAACAATACAATTTTTTTTTTTTTTAAATATAGAACAATGTATTTTTTGAACACACGGCTGTTCGAAAAGTTTTAGGCTTTGTTTGGGATTCATGTCCTTCAAGGATGTTAATTAATCAAACAATTAATATTGCTTGTGCCAATGCAATCGAGTCGTCGTCCACTATGGCAATTGCATTAACACTGCAATGTCAGATAATAGATGTCTGACATGTACCTAATGTCAGGGTCATTATCGCACAAGACACCCAACGTCCAAAGATTTTTGGACTCAAAGCAACATTGTAGTTGTCGTGACAAAGCAAAACTAAAGTCGATGTTCTTTGCAGGTCTAACAATCCTATAGTCTAAGTGCTTTGACAATGACAACCATGCTTGTTCACCGCATTGTCACACTGTAGTCAATAGCACTGTTCCCATTTCCACCGCCAATGTCGATGTTCGAAGCTGAAGCTATCTAGAGCCTGGGGTCACCGCCAATGTGGATGCCTGAAGGTGAAACTACCCGAAGTCTGGGATCACGACTTCTTACACTTGACATTAGTATCAGTAGTGATCGAAAGTTGATTGTATGTCGATTCTGTTGTTACATCCAGAAGTCGCTCAACACTCTTTGACATAGAAATTAGTTGTCTGTCAAGACTGTTACAACTTTGGCATAAAACATTATGTAATTTTAGAATGTTGATTCAAATGCGCATACAATTTCTTACGTTTGTGAGTATCCAATTTTATAATTTCCTTCTGAGTGTATTCAAGCATGGAGTAATATTTGGCGTCACTTCCGAATATTCCAGACCATTTTATGGGTCGCGATATCTGCCACCCCTACGACGAAATATATATTTTGATGTGATCTACATCATTTGATACACTTGCCAGATCTGTGCTGCTGGAAGAAGCTATGTACTTCAACAAAGGAACATTTTGTAGCTGACTTGGACATCCCTTCCAATTTACAACAATAAGACAAAGAAGTTCAACATACAAATCTTCAGGCAGACTTTTCAACCAAATAGATGATCGAATAAGGGGAGAATAACAGTCACAACATACTTGAATTTTTTTTTGTCTCAACTTTTGTTGGCCAACAAGAATCCCCCCCCCCCCCCNCCCCAAGTTTACGTCACACAAAACCACTCCCTCGTCTTTGAATTGGGCCTGAATCACATCTCTAAGTTGTCTTAGATGTCAATGATCAGGAACATTACAAGGAAGGCACCTTAAACCCCAAGTTTTTGACGATAGAGGGAAATTAACACTTAGCAAAGTATGGAATGTTGAATAGCCAACCAATGCAGGCATGCCATATCTAGAAGAGACAAGCTATTCAAAAAGCTGGGATAGATCTAGCTGGCAGCACCAATGAAGTCCAAGACCCGAAATTGATATTCAAC
The DNA here is from genome assembly GCA_009831015.1 of Picea engelmannii. NCBI lineage: Eukaryota > Viridiplantae > Streptophyta > Pinopsida > Pinales > Pinaceae > Picea > Picea engelmannii. The sequence goes on along the minus strand of ML777943.1, from coordinate 617,809 downwards.
TCGTTGTTTTTTACGAATCAAGTATTTGATGATCAAGTTGAAATCTATAAAAGACTGTCCACGGGCTTCATTATTGTACATATTTTCTTTTTTTTTGTCAGTGGTAGGCCCAATCGCAGTCATTATGGCAAATAATCTCAGCTGTATTTTGTAATCTAGTTTATTTGAATATAGAATATTTGAGGTTTTTGTCTGGTGTTTTCCAATCTATGGTATTGTTTTTTATTTTATTTTGTACTTTTTTTTGTGTGTTGTTAAACACGGACAACAAGCTTTTCTTTCTGCTGCCCAACACTTTGATTTAAATAAAGGCTACTTTGTTCACTCCTTACATCTTACATGGAAGAATAATTTGTCATAGGCCATACTTATGTGGTGCCCGCCCTATACTTAAAGAAAGAAATGGGAGGACTCGCCTGCTTTCAGTCTTTGAGCTCTCGTAAATAGAATTAATTAATGACTCTATTTCAACAAGGCAAGTCAAGTGTTGACTTCATTTTCCTGTTCAATATTTTGCATATATTGTAGCTTTTTCTATTTGATAATATCTGTGCATATAAAAAATGTCGCGTCATATATATATATATATATATATTATTATTATTATTTTCTTTCTCTTGCTTATGGGTTTCAACAAAATTTGCGAACCGAACAACATCCTACAATTTGGAAGCTGCTTTACATTTGGACCAGAAATAATCTATTAATATATATTAATATGAATACTATTGGAATAAATATAAACACTTTCTCTTTAAATTTTCCTTGTTTTCTCCCCCTCTATTATCCCTTCATGGTTCTATATTTAGTCCCATCTCTATGATCACGGCCTCCTGGATTCGCAGGTTGGAAGATGCTCATCTTTATCTATATCTTCATACCATGAGCCTGACCGACCATGGTCCCTTTCAATACATGGCCAATTATCTGACGACCAGGTCCCGGGTTTGCGGTATCCAACACTTATGTCCCCTGTTCCGTCATATACATCTTGCACCCAAAAAAATTCCGTGATCTGTAATTTATGCTTTTACTAGTGAGAACTCATTAGGGGTTCGAAAAGATTGGCATTAATAAACGGACAATAGATGTTTTTCTATGAGATACTTAGCCCTTTTTCCCTTTTCTTCTACCCGTCTATTATCGTTTTCTGGTTATATACTTAGTCACCTTTCTATGATCGTGGGTTCCAGGGTTGGTAGGGTGACAGATCTTCATCTCCATCTATATCCTCACATGACGAATCCAACCGACCATTGTTCCTTTCCATACTTAGTAAATTTTATGGTCGCAGTTGCCGCTTTCGAACTCTGTTGCTTCTTCTTCTGTGATATACATCTTGCACTCAAAACTTATGTGATCTACAATTCCATCGCAGACTCCTCGAACTCGCAAGCTTCACTCTACCAGGGTTCACAAATGTTTCAAAGCATCTGTTGCTGCCTTCCATCCCCACTAACTTTGTGCCCTTCCCAATGCACACTAATTATGGTCTTAGTAGTGACAACTGAACAAACTGGTACGAAATAATTGGCATTAACAAGAAAAAAAACCTCACATCTCCCATTAACATGCATTAAACCGCCTATTACAATACTCGGAACAACTGTCGTTCCTTTCTATACTTAGCCAAATTTTTCCACCTGTTCCGTGATATACATCTTACACCCAAAAAATTCCATGATCTACAATTCCACCACGGGCTCCTCCAACTCATAAGCTTCACTTTACCCGAATTCATAAAAAGTTTCAAACCATTTATGTCTCTCTTCCATCCCCGCCACAATCGTGCCCTTCCCAATGCACACTAATTATTCCGGCCTCTAAATTAACTTCCATTGTTCCGTGACCTACAAATAACACCCGGAACTTCGCCATATACAAATTGACTGCCGGACTCCGACATCGTCCCCTCTTCCATGTTACACAGTATGCATTCAAATGTTCTGAGCGATGCAATTTCACTGTCGGGGCCTCACATCTTCTAGGGAGACCTTGTCACCCTATTTTGGATCCTCGGGTTGGCAGGTTCACAAAATCTCCACTTCCTAGTCACCGTTTCCTGTGCCGAGCATCCTCATACTTCTTTCCAAATATGAAACAACAAAGGTTTAATACTGAGACGCCATCATGCAACAACTGTAAAGATCGTCATTAATAAGCAAAAGCCTCGAGGACTAACCATCGCTACAGAACTTGTCCATAAACATGTAGAGAAGATCTTTTCAGGTAATGGGTAAGCTATTACAAATTTCAATATATTAGCGAAAACAAGTCCAGGCCACCGTTTCCCTATTCCATACTTGGACACTTTTTCGATTGCGGTTTTCTGGATTGACGGCCTCAAAATTGTGTTTCGAATCTTCCGCAACTTGCAAACAGTGCCCAGAGTTTCACGATATACAATTTGTCCGCTGGAATGCCCCATCAGGAGCCCGACCATCCGTCGTTCCTTTCAATACTTAGCCCCAAGTTGGTTGTATCTCCATGACGTGGTACATTTACTGTGTATCAAGTTTGGCCTATCATTTCCCTGTTCCATACTTAGACACTTTTTCGATTGCGGGTTCCCGCACTGGCGGGCTCAGGATTGTGTTTCCAATGTTCTGCGACTAGCAAACAGTACCCGGAGTTTCGCGATATACAATTTGTTCGCAGGAATGCACCATCATGCCCTCTTCCATGTTACACGTTCTACGATCAACACTCCCGAGAGATACAATTTGACCCTTGGGCCCTCACCTCTGCTGGTTGTATCTTGTAGCCCTATTTCAAAGCGTCACCAACCACTTTCGATAATTATCCATTCCTTAATTGTTGTTCCCTGTCCCCGCCACCTTCCTACTTCTCTTTGGATATGCAATTGGCAAGATTTAATGATAACACTTCATCATGCATGAACCTTAAACATGTCGTTAATGAGCGAAAGGCTCGAGGAGATCTCCCACACTTTTTCCATATACAAATTGACTGCCAGACTCCCATATCATTCCCTCTTCCGTGGTACATATTTTGCACTCAAGTTCCAAGACATACAATTTGACCCTCGGGAAGTCACGTTTCCTGGGGAACCATTTTTACCCTAATTCTGAAGCTCGTCTGACCGCTTTCCATACTTGCCCATTTCATGGAATCTCTTTCGCAGATCCTTGAGTTGGCGGGTTCATGAAATCTTGAATTCTTAGTCACTGTTTACTGTGCTCGACCAAGGTTTAATGCTAACAGTTCATCACACAACAACCGTACAGACAATCATTAAAAAGAAAAAGCGTCGACGAGACAGTGAAATTTAAATGAAACTCGACTCCTTGAATTTAAATGAATTTATTTTCTCTTTTCTTCCCAGAGACATGCAGAAAAGATCTTGCCACACAATGAGATATATATTACAAGTTTCAATATATTAGCGAAAATGAATCCACCCAACCGTTTCCCTATTCCATACTTGAGCCACTTTTTTGATTGCGGGTTCTCGGATAGGCGGGCTCACGTTTTCACTTCCATTGTTCTGTGTCCTGCAAACATTACCTGGACTTCCGCGATATACAAATTTCCCTCTGGACTGTGCCATCATGCCCTCTTCCGTGTTATGTGTTTTGCACTCAAATTTTTTTGAGACATACAATTTGACCCTCAGGCCTTCACCTCCAACGGTTGTACCTTGTAACCCTATTTTGAAGCCCGCCCGACCGCTTTCGATAATTAAACACTCCTTAATTGCTCTTTCCCATCCCCGCGACATTCGTACTTCTTTCTTAATATGCAATTAGTAACCTTTCATGTTAACAACTCACCATGCAGGAACCATTAACATTGTCATTAATGAGCGATACACTCGAGGAGATCTCCCATTAATACGCATTAAACCAAGATCTACAGAGAGTTATATTATCCCTTTCGAATGTTCATCTCAAACACAGGTCGTCGCATTGGCCCGTTCAAGAAATCTCCAATCCTTAATTGCTCATTCCGTACCCGCCATGTTCACACTTCTATGTATGCAATTACTAGTCTTTAATGCTAACAATGCATCATGCAACATCCGTTGAAATTTTTATTAAGGAGCGAAAGTCTCGAGGAGATCTCCCATTCACACACATTATACCAAGATTTGCGCAGGGTTATATTATCCCTTCCAACTCTTCATTTCAAACATAGTTTGGAGAAAACCAACGTTCTCGTAAACTTATGGCAGCAACTCGACAACAATTCTATGAAGATATAGTGAATATCTTTGGACGCGAGGACCATAACTTCCAGTGGTCCAGGGCATAATATTACTATTCATCCTATTCCGCTCAAAACGAAGTGATTTGGACCTTTGGAATCGCTCGTGCAGGTTGCGTCCCTGAGGTTTTTGACTGTAAGGAGGTGGTCTCTTGGTGCGCTGAAAAATATATTTCAAGCCAAAGAATTATTCCACTGTGCGACCATTGTCTTGTTTCTTTGTCACCTCAGGTCTTCCACAAGATGTTAAGATTGTCGAAGCCAACATTGACCTTTAGAGGACAAGACTGCAAGCAGTTCCTAGAAAAACATGATAACGTGTTGGACCTCTTACCCAAGTTCCTTGAAGACCTAACAATAGTTCCTGAAGATATCACAAAGTTGCAAGTCAGTTCCTTCAGAAATCCATTCTGGGAAATTGCTTGGTTGTTTACAAGAATAACGAGACAAGAATCCACGACAAGCATTTCCCGTATAGTTATTTATATTTTGTACTTCACAGTCAAGGAATAATTCATTTTCAATTGAGGGAAGCTAATTTCCATTGAAATATGTTCCCAACTGTCACGATTCAAAGAATCAAATAAATTTTGTATGTCATCCTACTTGATTTTCACAATAGTGCATTGTTGTTTGTTTTGAAAACTGTCTCTGTCCAAGAAAATAAACTATGAATTTGACCCAATAACATTCTAGTACTAGGCCTTGTCGAGGCACAAGGCCTCCCATTGTTTTTATGAGGTTTTTAATGACTTTGTCTCAGTTTTCAAAGATTTATTGTTAGGAAAGGATGCTCCCCGGATGTCTCGCCAGGCAACCAAGTTTTTGGACAGGAAGGGGACACTTGAACAAAAGGAAATTACAGTGTACTAATGATCTTTGGCTCCAAGGAAAATCTTGCTTTCCTTCCATGCCACATCATGGCAAAGGTGTTTATTATAGAAATAACAAGGCAATACAACCACTGGTTGCATTTTTTCTATGACAAGAGAAAAAAACAGTTCATTCCTCTGCCCTGGAAAGTCGGGGACTTCGTGTGCAAAAACGTCAAGAAGATTGACGAATTCACAAGACATTTCAAGAAATTGAACCTAAAGTATGTTGAAAGGCTAAAAGGGTTCAACCCTAATGTGATTTTTTGAGAACATTTACTATCAGTTAGCTTTAGCATATCTTTTATCCATAGACGCCTTACCGAAGACAGAGACAGTGACGACAACACTCCTGCTTCTGACGATTGCGACATAGAGACATTGCAAAGCACAACTAAATTGTACAGACAATAGGGAAAAGGATCCAGTGAGAACAGTGTCCAGTCCCCGACCAACACTCCCAAGAGCACGACATCATGAAGAATCGCTTAAACGGCCCACCCTAGTAAGAAAGCAACCCAAAAATCTTCAAATGGAGGAGGAGATAAGAACCCTCCTCGCGGAAAAATTGATAGTTCTCACAAGCTTCCCCTGACGAAGAAGAGAAAAAACATTGTAGGGCAGGCGAAAGAACCTGAAATTGAAAGTGAGAACATGCAACTTGAAATTTTGTGGATGTCTGGTTGCACAAAGTTGACTCGCCCGCGGACGTGATGCACCATAGTTCCACAATGGAAATAGCCGAGACCGACATTTTTGACGAAGATGAATCCTTTGTATTCCAGAGCGTTGTTTTTGATAGTTAATCTAAAAATTTAATCATTGAAAAGAGAGATGTAACAAATAAGAAAGACAAATCTCATACAGAGATTAAATTTAGGAAAATGTAGCCGTCCCAAATCTCCTTATTTCACCACACAATTGTTGATGCTCTTAATGATTCCATTGGAGGAATTGAAGCGAAGAATGCTAGAGTGAAGGACTGAATCAAGGAATTGGAGGAGGCTTTCATTGCTACCTCAGTGTTTTCCAGTCCTTTAGCAAAAACCGTGCCTGCTACCCTTGCAACCAAGTTAAAAGGATCCTCCAGCCTCCTCAGATCCTGTAGAGCCTTTGTAGAGAATAACATCAAGAAAATAATGCAGCTAATTACTGAAGCTTGGGAAACATCACAAAATATAGCTTCCTTTCGAAAGAGGGCAAATGATTTGCAGAGACATTTGCAGATGAATTTAAAAAATGAAGAACATTTCTATGAATAGATGGTGATCCCTTTTGCTAACCATGTCATCAACAACTCGGATCTGAAAAGAATACAAGAGGATATCCCCTCCCCAAAGCAGATCAAACAATTAAAAGCATGCTGGCAAAAGAAAGTTAAGAACCTATAGCTCATTGTCGAATCATGTGAACTAGCCATATCAGAAAAATAACAGTTATTCAGAAACTTGACCCAAATAGACTTAGTTGGAAGTACCAACGAGGTTCAAGACCCAAACTTAATCCTCAAATCCTTGTCCTTGACCAAACAAGCCTTCGATGAACAACTTAATATTTTAAAGGGGTTGTCTTTAGAAAAGTTTTACAACATCCTTGAATATGGTGAAGATGAGGTCGAGAACTAGCTAGTGGACTATTCGACACACAATGAAGAAATTGAACAGGCTCTACATAGTATTTCTGTGGATCTAAGGAAATTAGAAAATGAGCTTTTCGACATAGAAATCTGGGATGAAATCAACGTGGCCCACATGAGAAGCTACATTGAAAAATGGTTCCAACGGAGAATGGACAAGCTCATTGACGAAGGGAAACAACCTGTTGGAACGATTCCAGTGGCCGTCGATGACAGCAAAAAAAATGCATCGGATTCATAGTATGATCCAGGTGGATATCGGTGGCCACCCACCTTTTCCGACTGGCTCAAAACAGTTTTCTGGCAAATTTGGCAATTTACTATTTTTAGCAGTTTTTAACTTTCGGGGCCATTTTGAGGGCCCAAATGAAGGTTTTTCGAGATCGAGGTTCTCAATGATAGCTAAAAGCTTGATTGAGACCCCAAAATGAATCTCCTCAACGATACAACGAGCTATCATACGCCTAAAACGAAGATCCTATGCAAAAGTTACGACCCCGAGAAGTTGATGTACTAACTTACCCAAATGGGGCCCACACGACTTTTGACACTTCATCTCCTAGGGTTACGTTTTTGGATATCTAGGGTTTTTGGCATTCTTGCTTATTATAAAAATGCCTTTAGAGCCTCATTGTAATCATCTTCTTGTGAATGTGAGTAGCTGTCACATCTCTTCTCAGAGATAAGCTGCCACCATTCTAGCGAGTCTTTCACTCTGTATTTTTACAGTCTCTGTACATTTCTTTCATTAATAGAAATCATGTATTACTGTATATCTGTGTTCATGGTTGCATATCTGATACATTTTTGTTATATTATTGAATATTTGCGATATCTCTGTGCATTTCTTTATTATATCTCCGATCTCATTTCGTGTCGAAAATAATCCGGATTAGTGGTTTCAGAGCAAACTGTTCTTGATCGTTTTTTTAGTGCATGTCCCCGACGAGGTCCAAGTATAGCAAGTTGGGTCTCGAGCTTGTCTCTCTTGAAGAAAATCGCTCTCGCACACCCAAGAAATCCTCAATGGTGGAAGAAAAGAAAAACAACGGAGCATACAATCCTGTCAGTCTGTTGCTTGAGCAAGCTCTCACGCAATAGAGGGATGAAATGATGGAAAATTTTTCCCACATCCTTCAACGCCTGCTGATAACAACATGTGCATCTTCATAAAGCATCCACTTTGGAAGCACCTTGTCTTTCAAGGTATAAGTTAATTTTGATATTCCTGTATTTGAAGGACAAATAGATGCAAAAGCCCTGGAAAAATGGTTAACTCTGCTAGAAGGTTATTTCTCTGCTCACAAATTTTTCAACAAAGAAAAGATCACTTTCACACTCCTTAAAGCTCTCCTTCATGTCAAACATTGGTGGGAAACTTACTGGGAGAAAAGTTCCACAGAGGAGTCTGGAATATATGGGGCCGAGCCCACTTGGGATTTTTTTGTGGATGCGGTAAAGGAACAATATTATCATGTTGGCAACTATGAGGACCAGTACATGAGATGGATGACACTGCGACAAGAGAGGAGCCAAGCAGTTCTGGAGTTTACCAATACCTTCCATACCTTGCGCACTAAGCTGGGTATCAAAGACTCCGAACGACATTTGGTTCTGAAATACCGTGGGGCTCTACACAGATACATCCAAACTGAAATGGATTTTCTGGACATCTCATCACTCGGTGTTGCTTATCGATATGCTCTTAAAATCGAGCAGAAATTTAAGCACCAGAATAAACAGGAGTTCGGGTTTGCAAATCCGCAACAACCAAAGTATGACAAAGACGACCCTAGCAAAAAGTTTCCTGAAAACCAGTCCAAGCCACATGAAAAGAAGGGTCATGGGAAGACAAAGGACACCGAAAAATGGTGCGATTTCCACAAAAGTCCCTGGCACAACACTGATGAATGTCGCTCAAAACAGTCATTGGTGGCTGAGATCAAAGATAAGGAGCCGAACCCTAATTCAGAATCTGATTACGAAAATACTGGTAAAGGATAGATCATTGACGCAGACCCCACTGCTATTGTCGTGACCGCAACAATTCAACCAGAAGAACTAACAGATCTTGAAGAGGGGGAGCGCCTTTTTCATTCACAGATGTGGGTGAAGGGGACCCTGTTGCATTTTATTGTTGATAGCGGAAGGCAAAAGAACCTCATCTCAGCAGAGGTCGTCAAACAGTTGGGACTGTCGACAACACCACACCCGCAACCATACAACATCGGGTGGCTTCGCCAAGGTCGAGATCTTCATGTCAGCCAACAATGTCGATTGTCATACGACATCCAACCATTCAAGGATGGGGTATTATGTGATGTTGCCCCACTAGATGTCTATGATGTTCTCTTGGGCCAACCATATATGTGGAAGCGCCACGCTGTTTATGAGTCTTGACCCCGCAGTGTCATTGTTTCTCTGTGGGGTCATCTCTATAGGATACCAAAGGTAGTTCCGACTACTGTTCCACCTAAAAAGTGTCGCAAGGTAGTATCTCATACTGCAAAATTCAGTGTCTTCACAATCTGTTCAAAAGGGGAACAAAAGGACGCTGCAACCACTATAGCTTCGCCCCAAGCACCTTCTATCCAACAGAAGCAGGTCGACAAGGTTGCAACAAAGCGCAAAGATTCCTTCTGCACACCGTCCTCTCATGTAGCCTGACTTGTTGAACAACCTCAGCTTCAACAAGTTCGTGATAGACTTCCACAAACTGAGCAGTGCGACGTCTCCAGCAAGGCAAGCAACTCACCAAGATGCAGATTCAACAAACACTTTTCCCTCTCCCCTGGGAACTCAATGCGATGGAGACCATTGCTTCCTAAGGAGGGAGGATTGATCCAGGTGGATATCGGTGGCCACCCACCTTTTCTGACTAGCTCAAAATAGTTTTTTGGCAAATTTGACAATTTACTATTTTTAGCAGTTTTTAACTTCCGGGGCCATTTTGAGGGCCCAAATGAAGGTTTTTTGAGATCGAGGTTCTCAATGGTAACCAAAGGCATGATTGAGCCCCCAAAATGAATCTTCTCGACGATACCGTTTCAACGAGCTATCATACGCCTAAAACGGAGATCGTATGCAAAAGTTACAACCCCGGGAAGTTGATGTATTAACTTACCCAAATGGGGCCCACATGACTTTTGGTGCTTCATCTCCTAGGGTTAGGATTTTTGATATCTAGGGTTTTTAGCATTCCTACTTATTATAAAAAGGCCTTCAGAGCCTCATTGTAATCATCTTTTTGCGAATGCGAGTAGCCGTCACATCTCTTCTCAGAGATAAGCTGCCACCATTCTAGCAAGTCTTTCACTATGTATTTTTACAATCTCTGTACATTTCTTTCATTAATAGAAATCGTGTATTACTCTATATCTGTGTTTATGGTTGCATCTCTGATACATTTATGTTATATTATTGAATATCTGCGATATCTCTRTGCATTTCTTTATTATATCTCCGATCTCATATCGTGCCAAAAATAATCCGGATCATAGTAAGTCTATACTGATCACATCTTGTTTTCTTTATCAATCCAATTATTCTACCTCTTTAAATAGAAATCTCTAACCAAAGACTCATAACTTCCAATTTCTTCTTTTCAGGTCTTCCTCTCTACCGTCACACACTTCTTCTTTCTACAGTCCTATTTCTTGTACTTATTTATTTTATGGTCCGCGGGAGCCCCAATCCCAGTCTATATGACAAACGCATTTAAATTTCCAGAAATATGGAACAGATTCCAGAAATATGTAACAAACATTATTAATTTTTGATAAATTTCAAAGACAACTAATTCGGGAATGCTAATTTTTTTTCCTTCAACTATGCTGGATGTCAAGAAATTGTGTTTATTATATTTGAATGTTTAATGTGTGTGGTTCCTAGTCCTTTTTTCCAGGAACCTTTATTGCAAGGCATTATTAATTTTTGATAAATTTCAAAGAAAACTAATTCGGAAATGCTATTTTTTTTTCCTTCAACAATGATGGATGTCAAGAAATTGTGTTTATTATATTTGAATGTTTAATGTGTATGCTTCCTGGTCCTTTTTTCCAGGAACCTTTATTGCAAGTCATTGAGACATAAATTTTCTAAGTCCCATGTTTGAACTATACACACCGAGGAAAAAACTGCCTCGTTCGCATATTAACCTTGGGGGTCATCTACCAACCAAATGTCTTGTGGTTGGCCTATGACACACTGCCAAAAGTCATCCTCTGCATGGATACCACTTGTACTTCAAGCTGCTTCCCACATGTCTCTATCCAATCCCGCCGTAGCAGTACATTTATTCTCATTCCAACCTGACATAAACTATGCTGCCATACAACACTTGTTAAAACAATATATAAGTGATAAAAAAATTAATCCACACCTTTCTCCACCTTTATTAAAACAATGTACAAGTAACTTTTTGCTTAAAAAATTATTTTCAAAATTTTGTTAGACAATTTTCAACAAAGCATTCCTTCTTTGTAATATGAATAATCATTCCTTCTATTGTTATCCTATGTTCAATAATCCAATTGAAAGAATGTAACGAATTAAAATGCCCTTTATAATAAATATAGTCAAAACAAAATCAAATATAAAAAGACCAAAATCAAATGTGATTAAGTATAGGTTTAGTTCCAAGTTAAAGAAGAAAGGTGCAACTCAAATACTTCTCCAAACAAAATTGGATTACAAACTTTGAAAGCTTGCTAAACATGTCATCAAAGATACCATTAAAAAAACGCATGAAGCATTCATTGCACACCATATTATTATTATTATTATTATTATTATAATTATAATTATAGAAAGGGATTTTCAAAAATATGGTATACATTATTGTATCTTCAAATAATACATTTATAAATGGGATAACATTGTGTATTCACATTATTGCTATTAAATAGTAATTATTAAGAAACATATAATCATACTTAAATATATTATATAATCATACTTAAATATATTTAAATATATGTATGTATAAATGTAATATATATATGATTAAATATATTTTTTTAAATATACTTTATCATTAAAAAGTAAATTAAAGATGAAAATGATGATAATTATTTTAATGGATTTATGACATTGTTTATATTGGAGAATTTTCATTCCTTGTTTTATTATTAAGGGAAGATGACAATATTATTTTTTTCATAACATCCGATCAATGTAAAGGTCGAAGCTCTAAATAGTTGTCATATTAGGACAAGCTGTTGAACACGTCGCCCACACTAAGAGGGGGGTAAATTAGTGTGTGAAATTTTCTAACTTTTCTTCTTACAAGTTACTAGTTAAAACATAATTGAACAGATTAATAACAATCAAATCATAATCACAATGGACACAAGAGATACCGGATGTTTGTATATAATTTATATGAATATATGTGAATATGGTAATATGAATTTTCCCAGCAACAAATATTCTGTATCAACACCAACTGAAGTAAGGAGCACCAACTCCTCGGAGAGCACCAACTCTCAAACAAGACCCAGCTTGCCACAAGACCCAACTTGCTGATAGAACACAATCTATCCAACTAGAGTTCATTCAACTCTAGTAGTAGTGATCCATTATAAAATCTACTCTATCTCATGATCACAGGTATACCATAAATGCTCATCACCACACTTTATCTTCTCTCTAAAATTCACGCCTTTTTTCGCTTTATCTTTCCTCTGATATATTCGCGCCTTCTTCACTTCTACATCTCTCTGATATTCGCACGGACCTCAGGTCCAAATCCGCCTCGTTCACTTCACAAGCCCGTCTTATTCAACAAGCACACAATCAAGTGAACCAATAATGGTTGTATTTATACTTGTTTATGCTCAAAACTTGTTTAAGTTATTGAGCCGACTTGTGAAACAAGTTATAACTAACTTGTTTATTTACAACGACTTTTGGGACCTCCAGAGAACATCATTCTGGGTCTTCAACGTTAAACTTGGCATCCCCTTTTACTTTCATAAATCGATCATAGACATGGATCGATTTCCTTCATCTCTCTGATAACAAAGATCGACGCTTCCTTCAAACCATGTTCATATGATCATTGGCGTAAAACCACAGGCTTAACAATTTAAGCGACGCATTACATTCTGCCCTTTAAATCTCTTTACCATATGACCAATGGCGATGACCTCACATGAGGCGAGACGAGCGCTTATCAATTCAACGGTCACGATTCAATCTCCTGATGAGATGGACAATTGTCGGGACTTCGGGTCTTCGCCCTTCGGGTCTTCGGGACTTCCAACATTTCAAATCTCTCGAATACAATTTCGCCGAACAGATCGGACGGTTCACATTTATATCACGGAACCAGATCAATGGTTATATTCGATCCTTACATCTATATTTCATTGCTTAATCTGATGACCATGACTTAATCAAGCAATGAGATGGATGGCCACCATTTTCTCCGCGACTTTGTCTATTATACTTACACTATCCTTCCAATGTGTTTTGATCAACGGTTGTGAGTGCACCCGACATCAGATCGATGGTTGAGATCTCCTTTGGGTCTCCAAACTTCGGAGATTTCAAATCTCAACCCCTTCTTTCCTTCGGAGTGATCACCTGTTGAGTAAGTCACATTACAGTGGGACCGCTTGCTGTCGGTTAACATTTCCGCTTACACTATCCTTCCACTGTAGTAGATCGACGGTCGAGGATTCTCCTGAAGTGATCTTTAGATCGAACGTTTTGTGTCCACTTCAGGACTTCGAGGCTTTGGGCAAGTGCTGGTGGTAGAACTCCCGAAGTAAAACTCCCAGAGTGACAGAACTTGCTTACGTCACTTGATGATGTGTCACGAGCCAAGTAGCTGCCACGTGTCACTCAGATTCGTGATTTGCATGTACCTGAAATGTCGATTCAACTTGACACTTGTCATTATCTGATTGCGCCATGTGTCCTTACTGATGTGGATCTCCTCATGTGGCACATGTTCTTCTCCTGGATCTAATGGTTGTCCTAACTCCCGATGTATCTTAGATCGACGACTGAGAGTGACTTCGAACCTTCGTCCTTCGAGACTTTTAACATTTCTTGGTGGTGAAACTCCTGAAGCAATCCTCCCGGAGTGGCGTAACTTGCTTATGTTACTTGTTGACATGGCACGAGCCAATTTCCTATTGATGCTTGTCATCATCTGATTATGCCATGTGTATTTGTTGATGTGGTCTGCTGACATGGTCTCCCACATGTATTTTCTGACGTGGTATGCCACATGTCCATGCTGATGTGGTCTGTTGTGTGTCCTTGTAGACGTGGTCTGCCACATGTCCTTGTAGACGTGGTCTGCTGTGTGTCCTTGCTGACGTGGTCTGCTGACCAACAACCTTCATCCAATGGTAATCGTATGTCTTCCAAATCCGATGGTCCTTATCCATTTTGGATTTCCAGGCTTTGGGTATTTCAAATCTCAAACTTTCCGGAGTGTAACCTCCTCGCATATTTATACCCGAACTAAATGTTGTTTGTCGATCATGATCTTAGATCAACGACTTGATCTGTATGCGATGCATATTTTCTAGCTTATCCTGTCCTTCCACTTAGAATGATCAAATGGATGACAAAAATTCGCATTTCGGGAATTTCAAATCTCAAACTTTCTGGAGCGTAACCTCCTCACATCTTTATACCCGAAACAAATGCTATTCGTTGATTAGGATCTTAGATCGATGGCTTGATCTATCTACGGTGTTGCACTTTTATCTTATCCTATCCTTTCACTCGAAAATGATTTGACGGCTGACGGGTATTCAGATAATCAAGAACTTAGATCTTTCTGCTTATCTCGTCCTTCCACTAAAATGTTATCCAACGGTCGTGAAGACACTTGAAGCAGATCCACGATCACAGATGATTGTGGAACCACAACTTGTGAGTGAATTAACTCGTCACCCAAACTCCGCAATTGGAAGTTGTGCGTTGTTGGTGAGTCAACCACAATCGTCGATCTTCGAAGCTATAACATTGGACGGTCCTGTCTAATTGCAGGATTGGAACTAGCACGATATTTAATTCTCCTTTTGATCTCCGCAATTCATCCCTGTTATTGATCTGGAAATTGCGCATCCGACGGTCACGACTTAATCTGATTGCTTGTTGGATCAACCACAGTCGTCGATATCCGAGTCTATGAGATTTGACGATCTAGGCCAATTGCAGGATTAAAACTAGCAAGTCATTTAATTCTCCTTCCGATCTTCACAATTTATCCCTATCGTTGATCTGGCTTGCGGATTTGACGGTCACGATCCTCCAACGATACTCAAGCCCACAGTCACTCATATGACCGATGTCTATTATATTTAGATGATCAACACGGTCAACCTCTTGATCAGAAGACTGCTGAGGCTTCTCACTCTGATTGGACGACTGCTGAAGCTTCTCACCCTGATTGTACGCTTTTCCTTTCGACCTTTGATCTTTGCATGTGCTAACCCTCCTGATATTTTATCATAGGAACATTGTTGATCCTATCGTGATCAACAATAATCACGAATTGCTTCATATTGTTCGCTTCTTCTACTAACTGATATATTGTGAAATGCGCTTTTCCTTCTAAGCTTTGATCTCCATTCACTTCTGTACAATGTTTTCCCTTCTGAGCTTATGCTTTTGATCTCTGCATACTGTTTGACATCTTCTGCTAACTGATACACTGTTGAAATCAATGACAATCTCATCTCTATTAAATCACAATGATAATTCATTATAACAACAAATCATCACAACGACTATTGACATCAATGACAATATGTCCAACAATCTCCCCCTTTGTCATTGAGGGAAACACACTAACTTCATATACAAAACTCCCCCTGTGATGATGATTTCCTCTTATGAAGTTTCTTTTCTCTCCCCATTTGACATCAATGGCAAAGTGTTTTTCCTCCTATGGTAAAGCTTTGTATGTTACTGATCACAATCTGAACTTGGGTAACTCTTCCTACAATCATGTTCTGCCTACCATAACTGAATGAATCCTCCTGTCAATATCCTCTCTCTCTACTTCTGACTACTCTCCCCCTTTGTTTATGAAAAGGTAGCTCTTCCTGACAAGGTTTCTTCTCCTGTTAATTTACTAACTTCTTATCTTAGTTGATTGGGATTTTTTGTGTTTCAAATGAGTAGTCTTCTTGATACCAATTTTTGTAGTGGTCGAGTCTTTTCAAAACTTAATCTAATTACTTTCTTATTTACTAACCAAAAATTCCCTTGAGTTTTTACTAACTGTTCTCCCCCTTGTTTCTAAAAGGGTAGTTTTTTCTGACAGGGTCTCTCCTCTTTCTCTACATGATGTTATGTACCTCATTTTGTACATCGGAATGTTGCTTCTGCGGATGCCGCTGTCCTACTGGAACAGTGCACAATTGTAGCTCATCTTATTCAAACAACTCTTGGATCTGCCCATTGATTCTCATTGATCTCTAACCAGATGTATCCGTCTTTATCCAAGATGCTTCTTTATTGTACATTTCTCTAAAGTTGTCTGAGAAAGTTTATACTATGTTTGTCACATGATTGCAATTATTTTTGCAGCAATCAACTTCACTCATGTTCACTTGTTCAGTCTTTACTATCCACATCTGTGAGTGTCCTGATTTCTTGAACTTTGTTTTCTGATCTTCTATTACTGCAACTTCATTTTTCTTCCATGTTTCATTTACTCTTTTTGTCATATTGTATGAAGCATTTCTCATTGACTGTTTTCTTGAGTTCCAATAGCTACTGGCTTTGTGTCCATATCCACCACAACTGTAGCATCTCATAGTGTAACATTGTGCAACAATATGTCCAACATGATTGCAGTTCCAACATCTTATATTGTTGTTGAACCTACCAAATTGTTTTCTTCCATGATGCCTACAATCCTAGGCTTTATGGCCATATTCATTACAAGAAAAACAATAACCGTTAAAAAAACTCTCATACCTTCTTTGATTCATCCATAGGTGTCACTCTTATAAAATTGCTTTGAGGTATATGAGTATCTTCTAGATGTCTTCCTTGATTTGATCTTCTAAATTTTGTAGTGTTGCTTTTACTCCTTGAACATGAAGAACCTGAGTCATACCTGCTTTCACTTTTTACAAATGAAGGACCTATGTTAGACCCATTTTCACCTTTTACAAATGAAGGATCTGCATCATGTTTCTTAGGAGTACTGATTTCTTCCTTGTTGTATCCAAGACCGAATTTGTCATTTGGTGATCTCTGACTATCCAAGATCTCATCCAGGGTCATGGAGCTGTTCAAGAACTTGATTTGGGTGTTTGACTTCTCAACCTTCTTTCTAAGATTCACAACTTCTACTTCCAGCTCATGACATGATTCTTCCTTTTTGTCCAACTAGTTCCTCACTACCTCCTCTCTCCTTTTGGCTTCTTCAAGTTGGATTTTAAGACTTACATAGCTTTCCCTTAGTTCTTTTAGTTCTACAAGGTTTTTGCTTTGTTCATCATCTTCCTTCTTTTCTTCTTTTGCTTGACTGATTTCATTTTTCAGTCTCTCGATCTCCTCTTCCTTTGCTTGACTGATTTCATTTTTCAGTCTCTCGATCTCCTCTTCCTTTTCTTTTGTTAGATCAACAACTTTTGTTTTCAATCTTTTGATCTCTTCTTCTTTGTTTTTTCTGACTGACTCTTTTGCTCAGATATGATTTTTTCATTATCTTTGAGCTTTTCTTTTATTTCCAGGATATGACTTTGATTACTAAGCTCATCATCTTCCTTCTTCTTTTCTTTTACTTGACTAATTTCTTTCTTCAGCTTCTCGATCTTCTCTTCTTTTTCTTCTAACTGATTATCCTGCTCATATATTATCTTTTCATTGTCCTTGAGCATTTCCTTTATTTCCAAGATATACTTTTGACTCTTTTCAAGAATTTCTTTAGTGGAGTCATGAAGATAGCTATAGTCTGAATCATTATGGTCATAACAGTATTCATAGAGACTCCAATCAACCTTTTGTTTGGCCTTTGATAGTTCTTCTTCTACTTCTTCCATGGGATAAATGCTAACAAAAAATTATTTTATTGTATCTGAGTCTTCTTCTTTATTTGCAGGGGAGGATTCAATATCAATATTATTGCAATCGAAATATTGTGGAGAGTCCTTACCTTTATTGATGGCCGAGTCTTCATCTTCATCCTTGATAGGAATCTCTTCTGTGTCTTCACTTTTGATTTGATACATCTTTTCTAACTTTAGCCATAAGTCCTTGGTGGATGTGCATAGTCCTATGCTTGCCTTGACTGTATCTGATAATCCATTGAGAAGAATCTTCAATGCCACTTCATTGTTCTTCCTTGCTCTTCTTTGGACTGTGATCTTGGATAGATTCTTTGATGTAGTTAAATCCCAGTGCTTGCTTACTATTGAATTCCAAAATTCAGATCCTTTTGACTTCAAATAAGTAATGCCCCATATTTTGACCTTAGGTAGTTAGAACATTGTTGTTTACTAATCTTAATAATTCAAAGTTTAGCATTTGTTTGGAGTCAGTTAGACTTTATTAGACATTGAGATGTGTACCTATAGACCTATTTGTATGTTACATGATATATGCTCATGACAAAGATAGTTATTTGATTATTTGAACATGAAAATTAAAATGGGTAAGTTCGGTACATGTATACCAATTCAAGTTATGTTGTGAATGTATAATAGATGCAATGCATGATGTAAATAGGAATACATTTCTTAATTGAGCGTCGATGCAAATATGGATTCTTATATAAATTTGTGATGTATATGCATCAATATGTGTTATTGGTGAACTAACCTACAGGATGATGAGCTATGTGATAGCCAAATGACTATAGTATTGAGGTAATTGGGATGTCGTAGACATCATGGAGATATTGTATGCTATAAGTTGTACTTACTCTTTAATTTATGATTCAAAATATTACTATGATCTATGGTAAGTGTGGTTTTGACAGGATGCGCAACTTACCTAGAGTGGATGCTTGATGACATGACTCTAAGAACATTAGTTTCACAGTATGGCTCGATATAGGGTGTTGACCCTAGTTCTATGAGGAGGGGTGGAGGTATTTCCCATCGTTTATCCTCCGAAACCTAGAGTCGTGGGAGGGCTATGTGAAGTCACGCTCCCCTAGACATGTGATGACGATTGCTAGTTGCCTTTTGGGGAAGCTTGGTTGAGATGTATGACACTTCCGCTTATGGGTTCTATCTGGAGTTAGGTCAATATAGTTGATGCTCCATTTTAGTCCAACAGAGGAAATGATAGGATGGAAGATGGAAGTAGGTTAGGAAGGAAGGATGCTTCAATGTTAGTTGAGAATATTGATTGGGGATTAGAGATGCCACTATTGTTTACTCACTTGGTTCCTACCATGTTTAAAACCCTCTTTGATTTCCTATTGAT
>ML777943.1:569768-590490 GCA_009831015.1 Picea engelmannii | reverse complement strand
GGTGGAGTGTTATGTACATTTTGAGGAAAATTATCAAATAACATTTATTATCTAGCATGAGAATAATGACTTTTTATTTTATTTATTGTTGTTTAATGCAAGTCATTTATATTTAGTTTTATTTTAATATTTTCCCAAAATATGTAGATAAGGTTGATGGATAGTAATGAGGGGGTTGAGGAGACTTGGGGAAGTGTGTATGGAAACTTGATAAATAGGGAGAAGAAGTAGAGAGGAGGGGGATGGAGAGGTTGGAGCATGATGAGAGGTTGTGAAATTTTTGGAAGATAATTCTTGTGATAGTTTTCTTTGAGCATTTGTGCTTTGCTGTTCTTGGAGTCACGGGCACGGAGGGCCAAGAAACCGAAGCTAGAAAGCCGACTAGGCTCCTAGTTGGCAGGGAGGATTCCGTTGTTTCACTCTGGGGAAGCGGGAAAAGAATGCTTGGAAGCGCCCATGACTACATTACAACCGATGAGCTTCGACAAACTAAGGAAGAGGTATTTTTCAGTGGTATTTGTTGTTGATATTTTGCATATAATTTTGTTTTAAGTTGCAAATCTTAGAGTTAACCTTTTAATTATTTCATCATGCTATTTAGATTTATGGTTGAGAAAATGTAGAAGAATTGTGTAAATGAAATGAAATTATGTTAAAGAAAAGTTGTTATTGAGTATGTATAAAATGAAAAAAACAATTTTTTTTAAACATCCTAGATGGGTGTTACAAAATACTGTTTCATATTTTCTCTCCACGAGGAATAATCCGTTCCATCAAATAAGGGAGCTTCAATTGCGGAGAGAGCCATCTGTCCACCCATTTCTTCAGGATCTACCTTCTAGTGGTTAAAATGTGTTGAAGGAACCCACTTTGATACCAATTGTTGAACGCACCGCCCACACTAAGAGGCGGGGGGTGAATTAGTGTGTGGAATTTTCTAACTTTTCTTCTTACAAGTTACCAGTTAAAACATAATTGAACAGATTATTAACAATCAAATCATAATCACAATGGACACAAGAGATACCATATGTTTGTATATAATTTATATGAATATATGTGAATATGGTAATATGAATTGTCCCAGAAACAACTATTCTGTATCAACACCAACTCCTCGGAGAGCACCAAATCTCAAGAGAGCACCAACTCTCTAGCAAGACCTAGCTTGCCACAAGACCCAACTTGTTGATAGAACACAGTCTATCTAGCTAGAGTTCATTCAAATCTAGTAGCAGTGATCCATTATAGAATCTACTCTATCTCATGATTATAGGTATACCATAAACGCTCATCACTGCACTTCATCTTCTCTCTGAAATTCACGCCTTCTTCTCTTTATCTTTCCTATGATATATTCGCGCCTTCTTCACTTCTACATCTCTCTGATATTCACACGAACCTCAGGTCTAGATCCGCCTCGTTCACTTCACAAGCCCGCGTTATTCAACAAGCACAGATTCAAGTGAACCAATCATGGTTGTATTTATACTTGTTTATGCTCAAAACTTGTTTAAGTTATTGAGTTGACTTGTGAAACAAGTTATAACTAACTTGTTTATTTACAACGAATTTTGGGACCACCAGAGAACATCATTCTGGGTCTTCAATGTTAAACTTGGCATCCCTTTTTACTTTCATAAATCGATCACAGGCATGGATCGATTTCCTTTGTCTATGTGATAACAGAGATCGATACTTCCTTCAAACCATGTTCATATGATCTTTGGTGTAGAACCACATGCTTAACAATTTAAGCGACACATTACATTATGCCCTTTAAATCTCTGTACCATATGACCAATGACAGTGACCTCACATGAGGCGAGACAAACGCTTAAGCGGTTATCTATTCAACAGTCACGATTCAATCTCCCTATGAGATGGACGATTGTCGGGACTTTGGTTTTCGCCCTTCGGGTCTTCGGGACTTCCAACCTTTCAAATCTCCCGAATACGATTTCGCCAAATAGATCAGACAATTCACATTTATATCATGGGACTATATCAATGGTTATATTCGATCCTTACATCTATCCTTCATTGCTTAATCCGACGACCATGACTTAATCAAGCAATGAGATGGATGGTCACCATTTTCTCCGCCACTTTGTCTATTATACTTATGCTATCCTTCCACTATGTTTTGATCAACGGTTGTGAGTGCACCTGACATCAAATCAATGGTTGAGATCTCCTTCGGGTCTCTGGACGTCGAAGATTTCAAATCTCAACCCCTTCTTTCCTCCAGAGTGATCACCTGCTAAGTAAGTCGTAATACGATGGAGACCGCTTACTGTTGGTTAACATTTCTGCTTACACTATCCTTCCACTATAGTAGATCGATGGTCGAGGATGCTCCCGAAGTGATATTTAGATTGGACGTTTCGTGTCCACTTCGGGACTTCGACATTTGGGACTTCAGAGCTTTGGGCATGTGCTCATGGTAGAAATCCTGAAGTAAAAATCCTGGAGTGACGTAACTTGCTTACATCACTTGATGATGTGTCACGATCTGAGTAGCAACCACGTGTCACTCAGATTCATGATTTGCATGTACATGAAATGTCGATTCAACTTGACACTTGTCATTATCTGATTGCACCATGTGTCCTTGCTGATGTAGTCTTGTTGACGTGGATCTCCTCATGTGGCACATGTTCTTCTCTTGGATCTAATGGTTGTCCTAACTCCCGATGTATCTTGGATCGATGACTAAGAGTGACTTCAGACCTTCGTCCTTCGAGACTTTTGACATTTTTGGTGGTGAAACTCCCGAAGCAATCCTCCTGGAGTGACGTAACTTGCTTACGTCACTTGTTGACATGGCCCAAGCCAATTTTGTCTTGACACTTGTCATCATCTAATTATGCCATGTGTATTTGCTGACATGGTCTGCCACATGTCTTTTCTGACGTGGTCTGATGACGCGGTTTGCCACATGTCCATGTTGACGTGGTCTGCCATGTGTCCTTGCTGACATGGTTTGCCACATGTCCTTGTAGACGTGGTCTGCTGCATGTCCTTGCTGACTGTTGGGTGTGTGTTATATTCTTTGCATGTGTGTGTGTGGGCGGTTTTTGCTATTTTTAGCGGATTTTACTATTTTTAGCTGATTTGTAAATTAATCCTGGATTAAGGGATTAGGGTTTTGGTATCTAAAGAATACCTAAAAACATTGTATATATTGTATGGCGAATGGTGAAATTCGATATAATGAAAATAAGAAAGGTTTTCCCGGTTGAGGGTTTCCGGTAAAAATCTCTGTGTATGAGCCATTGATTAATTTCTGTATTGCTTAAGAATCTATATGCATTGATTTACTTTGCAGGTTTAAAACTTACACTGACGTGGTCTGCTGGCAAACAACCCTAATCCAATGGTCATCGTATGTCCTCCAAATCTGATGGTCCTTATCCATTTCGGATTTCTGGGCTTCGGGTATTTCAAATCTCAAACTTTCCAAAGCGTAACCTCCTCGCATCTTTATACCTGAACTAAATGTTGTTCATCGATCATGATATTTGATCGACAACTCGATCTGTCTGCGATGGATATTTCCTAGCTTATCCTGTCAGTCCACTTAGAATGATCCAATGGCTGAAGAAAATTCGCATTTTGGGAATTTCAAATCTCAAACTTTTCGGAGTGTAACCTCCTCACATCTTTATACTCGAAACAAATGCTGTTCATTGATCAGGATCTTAGCTCGACAACTCAATCTATCTACGGTGCTGCTCTTTTGGCTTATCCTATCCTTCCACTCAAAAATGATCCAACGACTGACGGGTATTCGAATAATTGAGAACTTAGATCTTTCTGCTTATCCTGTCCTTCCACTAAAAAGTGATCCAACAGTCATGAAGACACTCGAAGCAAATCCACGATCACAGATGATTGCGGAACCACAACTTGCAAGTGATTTAACTTGTTACCCAAACTCTGCAATTGGAAGTTATGCGTTGTTAGTGAGTCAACCACAATCGTCGATCTTCGAAGCTATAAGATCGGATGGTCCTGTCTAATTGTGGGATTGGAACTAGCGCGATATTTGATTCTCCTTTCGATCTCTGCAATTCATCCCTGCCGTTGATCTGGCAATTGTGCATTCGATGTTCACGACCTAATCTGACTTAAACTGATCGCTTGTTGGATCAACCATAGTCATCGATATCCTAGTCCATGAGATCTGACGATCTAGGCCAATTGTGGGATTGGAACTAGCGAGTCATTTAATTCTCCTTCCGATCTCCGCAATTTATCCCTGCCGTTGATCTGGCTTGCAGATCCAATGACCACCATCCTCCAATGGTCCTCAAGCCCACGATAACTCATATGACTGATGTCCGTTATTCTTAGACGATCAACACGATCAACCTCTTGATCAGACAACTGTTGAGGCTTGTCACTCTAATCGGACGACTGCTGAGGCTTATCACCCTAAGCTTACGCTTTTCCTTCCGAGCTTTGATCTCTGCATGTGCTAAGCCTCCTGAGATTTTATCATAGGAACATTGTTGATCCTATTGTGATCAACAATAATCATGAATTGCTTCATATTGTTCATTTTTTCTGCTAACTGATATACCGTGCAATGTGCTTTTCCTTCTGAGCTTTGATCTTCATTCGCTTCTGTACAACGTTTTCCCTTTTGAGCTTACGCTTTTGATCTCTGCATACTGTTTGACATCTTCTGCTAACTGATAGACTGTTGACATCAATGACAATCTCATCTCTGGTAAATCACATTGATAATTCATTATAACAACAAATCATCACAACGACTATTGACATCAATGACAATATGCCCAACGCAAGCATAATCCCAAACACTATTAACATTCTCACTAATTTTATCTAAGATAAAATCTAGGCTTATCCTCAGTGAAGCATGCTTAAAAAGAAGAGAAGGAATTCAAAACATCTCAAATAAGGACCATAGATCATCATAACTATAAGATTTGTAATAATGCATTTCATATGGATTTACCTTAGTAAAAGGTGTAGCACCCCAACTATAGTTCCCGCAATATACTTGATTTGGATGCAAGACAATATAATTAACAACTCCCAACTTTCATACTCTCTTTGGAACCTTGGAGCTTTCAAAATTAAGGGAAAGTGGATCAATAAGTGAATGTAGAGAGAAAAATAATCCATCATTTCATACTCATCAATTTAAGACCAAAACCCTTGAGGTAGGGAAACACCATATAACGATCCTTTTAGGAAAGGATCGACTCTTGTTCACTTGGCTCTTTGATGAGACAACCTCCCAATAAGCTAAGCTCCAATAGAATAAGAAGGCAGTTAAACATTATATGATTTGAACCTTTTCCAGTTTGGCATCACTAGAATCCAATCTTTAAATCTTCATTGAAATTGCAATTTTGGATGGTTTAGATGTTGTTTTTAATGCAAAAATGGATTTAGCAGCCTCAACTACCCCTATCACAACTTGATTTTTCAAGGTTAACTATCGATATTTTGCAATTCCATCAATCCAAATGATTCTTTCCAGATTAAAAAAAAAAATGTGAGTATCCCTTCCTGTTATTTTGAGTGGTCGAAAAAGGTCAAATTCATATAATGTTTAGACTACAACATACAATAATCTTCCAATACATGATTCATAAGGAGGACACCATACTTATTATAGCTAGCTAGAAATCCTTAGCCACACCCAAATGTTAACTGCCTAGTGGGCCTTCTTTAATGAGGCCACATTACATCTACCTAATGGGCCTTCTTTAATGAGGCCACATTACATTTATTCAATGCTAACTAACTAGTACTAGGCCTTATTTAATGATAACAGACATAATGGACCTAGTCCAACTTACATTGAATGACCACCATACTTACACTAAGCTAATGGGCCTTTTAGGCTCCATTACACCCCTAGGGATGATCAAACACATTGGACCTAATCCACCTTACATTGGATGGCCACCATACCTACAATAACTCTAACGAGCCCTTCGGTACCCATTACAACCCCATGGAACATCCCATCAATATCTAATGAGGATTCAATGTTAACTATCGAGTGGGTCTTATTTAATAATAATAAACATAACATACTTAATCCACCTTACATTAAATGGCTACCATACCTACACTAAATCTAAGGGGCTCTTCAACTTCTAATGGGATTCTCCCCAAGTGTATAATGGCGGTCGAAGGGCCCATCAGAGTTAGTGTAGGTATGGTGGCCATTCAATGTAAAGTGGATTGGGTCCACCATGTTTGATATTATTAAATAAGGCCCACTAGGTGGTTAACATTGAATAAATGTAATGTAGCCTCATTAAATATCCCAGTGCTAGGTAGTTAGCATTTAGTTGTGATTAGCGTTTATTAGCTAGCTATAAATAAGGATGGAGTCCTCTTTATTTTTTTTCCTCGGAAAAAAAAAGCATAATTTTATTCATCTAAAGAGAACCAAATTACATTCTGTAGGTGCAAAAGCGCGACCCAAATATGTGTAGAGATTCCAAAGGGACAAATAAAAACTGGTTGGAGAGCCAAAAGTAAAGAGACATGAGCTGATAGAAACCCCTGCTAGGCTTGAAACCTGGTACAAGAGAGCCCATCACAGAATAAAACTCCACACAGTACACTAAAAAAAAAAACCCTAGTGGCCAGATGGACCAGGTCAGAGAGGTATGAAATCCTTCATATCAACTGAACCATAAAGCAACAATGTTGATGTAGACCCCATCAAACAATAGTAAGACCAGGAACCACACACCCACTCCATGGACCTCAAAGTGATGGAACCGCACCGCACACCCAAGGATAGGACCTCAAAGTTTAGGCACAACCCCCGTTAGAAAGCAAAATACATCAACAACCACCAAAAGGAGATAGATCTGAGCATACATCAAACCATGAACAAACCGAAGAAACCAGAGGGAAGGACCACATATATGGAGGAAAATAAAGCAAGGACCTCGCTAGAGACTGCTCCAAGAAGACACATATATGAGAAGAAAGGAAGCTCTCTGCAACAACACCATAAGCAAGAAAACAAATCCTCTCCTAGAGAAAACACCAACGATACAACCGATTTGTGAGCATCGAAGCCCACCCACAAGAAACAAGTCTGAGTAGTGGGTATGAACCGGATCAAGTGTGCCAGAACTGCAAAACTTGAATATACTGCAGATAAAACAAAACTTGAATATACTGCAGATAAAAGAGGGGTTGCCGCCATCAACTAGAAGATGTCCGATTCACGCAAGATCAAGGAATAGGAGGGGTGGAGACCTCCCCGTAGGCAACTCAAGAAAGGAAGACTTCGAATCAGGAGGAGAACCGCCAAGAGAAGGAAGCTTCAGGCCGAAGGAGGCCTCAGAGAGATCGCGGGCCACTGGACAAAAAAGTTGACATAGGAGGTCTGTGGCCAGGGAAACCCTCGCCGCAGACCTCCAACCATTCGATCTCTTCCGGATGGAGTCCTCTTTATGAATCATGTATTGTTATATATTGTATTGGAGCTTAGTTCATTGGGAGGTTTCCCTCTCTTAGAGACACTTGAACAAGAGTTGATCCTTCTATAAAAGGACCATTTTATGGTGTTGCACTACCTTAAGGGTATTTGTATACATGAAGTTAAGGGAATTTTCTATCATATTCTTGAATATATTATTTGTAGTTAAGGATCATAGCAATTGGTATTAGAGCTATTTCTTGGAAAAAATGTGGAATAATTTGTCCTTCGTTTTTTTTATTCCTTTTTAAAATAATTTTTCAAGAGGAAAAGTAGGCTGGCAAAACTTAGATCCATTTTTAAATATTTTTGTGCAAAATATGAAGAAACAAATTGTAGATTCAAATTCCTCTAAAAATGAACACAATTCATTTTTTTTTTGCTTGAATCCTTGTTGACAAGGAATAGGTGTCAACCTTTTATTTTTGTTACTGCTCCTTTATGCTTGTTGACATGTCATCCTTACTGATGTGGCATAGGTGTCAACCTTCTGTTTTTCATAGGACCCTTTCACTTTGCTGACGTGGCATATGTTTCGACCTCTTCGTTTTCTTAGTACCACTTTTTCTTTGCTGGCTTTCCACAGGTGTTGAACTTTTATTTTTCTTAGTGCCCCTTTATCTACAGAGTTTGGGAAGTGAAGATATTGTTGATTTCAAATTAGTTATTTTAGTGTGTTTTTTTTTACGACCACAAGTATTATAGAGCGTATATCTTCTAATAAAGAGTCCAGATTGCAGTAAGACCAATGCCAATAGAAACAAAGTGATCATGGAATTTCAAAATAGGGGTCAAAATAGAAATTCAAAGAGGTATAATGGAAGTTATACCCCTTTCATGTTAGGGCCTTAGAATTCTCCCCAAAAATATTTGTGACACGATTATCTCTTTGATTATTAACTAGACTACAATAGAACTAGTTTCAATAGAAGCAAAGTGGTTACGACATTTAAGAATTATGGTCATAATGGATATTCTAACTACTATTCTAGAATTTACACCACTTTTAAGTTGTGACTCAAAACCCTATTAGAACCAAAGAATGACAATGTTGAAAAACATTCCATGGGAGGATCAAATGGAAAATTTAAGAACCTTGCAGGATATCTAGGAAAACTTACAACAAGTTATGGAGGTTCATGTATTTTTTCAAGAAACTAAAGAGAGTTGTATCATTGGAGAGACATATACATTCATCAATGGAGAGTATACAAAAGATACACATGCCTAGTGTCATTTAGAGGAGGCTTGTGATGAATAATGTATGCATAATTTTAATTTATGGGAAGACAACTGCTTCCAACTTCTCTTTGATGAATTTGTTCCACCATGTAAAGATAATATCATCGAGGGAAGTTGGGAGCAAGTTATGACTATTGATATTCAACTTGCATATTCTCTAGTGGTAGTGTTCCTTTCAAATCCACAACTAACCTTTTGTAGCTACGTGCATGATCTTTTGGACATGGGTGGTTTTATTTATTTGGATCCTCATGATCATAGTGCCATTTAAAGCACAATGCTCAACCATTTATTGAGTTTAGGTGTCATCAGTTTGGATTCAACATGAGCACTAAGGCACGAAACCTAGGTTTATGGATGAATTACTTGGACCGCTTCACCATCGAGGGCAACACTTATACATGTAACCTTGGTTTCATGGTTTACTCATGTGTTATGATCAACACCCATGCATGGGATTCTAGTTTATGGTTGTACATCATCACTACAAGCATTGAGGGCAACACTTCCGAAAAGAGCACGTAGTTGTGGGATCCCCTCTAGGGGTGTAATGGGGGCCAAAGAGCCCATTAGAGCTAGTGTCTGTATGGTGACCATTTAATGTAAGATGGATTGGGTCAACTTTGTTTGTTATTATTGAATAAGGTCCACCATGTGGTTAACATTGAATAAATGTAATTTGGCTTCATTAAAGAAGACCCACTAGGTAGTTAGAATTTGGTTATGATCAAGGTTTTCCAACTAGCTATAAATAAGAAACAAAAGTCGATCCTTCCATAAAAGGATCATTTTATGGTGTTGCCCTACCTTAAGGGTTTTGATATTGAATACATTGTTGAGTATTTATGGTATTTTATTTATGATTCAATTTCAAGGGTTAAGGATCACAACAAAGGTTGGGTAAATTTTACAATTTAGCACCACTGCAAGATGTAATTCAAGTTGTGGTTTGGATTTTGATGGTAGATGTGGGGAAATTGGGTTTTTTGGTGCCACAACGAGGTGGGAGATGGAATTTTGATGCTATAAGGAAAAGACAATAGCCAAGGAGAAGATGCAGAACATGAGATAGGAGGATGATAAGTGCCAAATGGGGATAGTCACTGCTAAATTTTGTACATAGAAGGATTCGACTATATCCCTTTGATTTCATAACTATTTCCATGTGGGGTGTTATTGCCAACTTTATTGCTATCTAGATGATTCCGGTATTCCCTTTTAGTCTTTTCATAAGGTTTCCTTGATTTTCATAACATCTAATCTTTAATGCATAGGGTTTATGTAGAAATTAGTGTTAGGGTCTATCTAGTGGATTAGTCATGCACCCTAGACAACTACCGTGTCACACAATCTAAGTTTTGATATCTTTTAAAATTTAAAAAGACTTTTAAGTTGTGTAGTGGCATAGAGGATATATCAAACTAAGCATTCAAAGCCACTTTACACTTCGTGATTTTAGGATCTCAACTTCCTTCTTTAACTATAATGGGGGCTTTGATATTATTGTTTTGACGTGTTTGCATTTCAACACATCTTAGAGAAATATTTATCTCTTTCAATAATATACCTTAACTATTTTAGTAATAAATATGCATTGATTTCACTAGTTTAAATGACTCACATTTTTGTTACAAGCATCAAAAGTTCAAATCTTAGCATAGTCCTATATGGCCTCCATCTAAGAATCTCTTAATAGATATGCATTGGGAGTTTGAATCCCACTTTGACCAAATTTGGGTTGTTTCTATAAAAAATATAACAAGCTTATTCCTAGGAAGGTAGGCAGAATACCATTGTTATCTTGTGGAGTTTTGTATTATTCTACTCTTCTTCCTACTTTACTATATGTTATAGTAATACATGGGTTTGGGATAGAAGACTCAATGCTTTCTCTAAGCCTATTGTTCTATTAATTGACAATGATAGACATTCAATGTCATATAACATGATCAACTAATCTTATTCTTCTTCAATTATTGCCACTACATACCAAGTGTTAGAATGTCATCATCATATCCCTAGAGAAAAATTCAAGATATAATAGTAGGAACCAACACAATACTTGGGCATTTAATAAAGTCCACTGGGTCTTCATTCTATAAATATTTGAGATTCTAGACCAAATAAAGGCATTGGCTTGGCACCTTTGATACAACTAAAGAAGCATCCTTAGATTATGGTAGAGTTGCATGATTCATGCATGGGATTAATGGCATAACCAATTTCATGTATGGTAATATGCTTAGGTTTCTTCTTTGACCATTGTCATTTCATCTTGATATTTTTCTTATTTTGGTAGTTAAGCCTATTTTGACTAGAGAGGGTATGGAACTCCTCATAAGATCTTCTTTACAATCATGCTAACTTGTTTCATGAAGCCATGGATGAGGGGTATCGAGTCCTTATAGATGCCAATTATGTTCCATATTGTTAAATATATGTCTATAATAACAAGCTTGCATATTACAACTATTCCTCATCTTTAATTAACAATTATGGTATAAAATATCATAATACTAAGAGTTGCATCTCACAACAAGGTTTAGAATATAGTAATGCTACCAGTTGCGTCTGATAACAAGCATACACAATTTACTAAGCATGCCTAGGATATTGGGATACTATAAAAAATGATAACATAAGAAACAATGGTGTACAACATTTGTTGAATGATGTACACAATTCTCGGATATTTTCAACCAATAGTTCCTTTTATGCTTTGTTTTATTCATATCGGAGACTCATACTTTCAACATAAATGGATGTGGTACCTTTATAATGATGGGGAAATACTCTTGCTAAGGAGATTTCCCCATTGTAATTCTATTAATATAGAACATTGTGCACACTATCTGGGATAAGCATGAAGATAATCATAAGAATATAATGGGACCAAGTATTATTATTTGTTTCTTCCACCTACCTTAGGGATTGTGTTGAGCTTATGATAATATATAAATTCATCTTGGATAAATCAAATTTTGATCTAAAATGGAATACCATATAATTTATCATCTACTTTGGTATTATGGGTAGAAAAATTAGAGTTATTGGCTTGTAGGGATCATTTTAGGGGTAGGTCCTGTTTTGGCAATTTGGGATCTATAAAATTATGGAGCTTGGTCGAGGCATAAAATGACAAATTTGGGGTCAAAACTTTGTGAATGGATCTCCTATACTCTTTAAATTATTTTATTTATTTAGAAATTTCTATTGGCACAAAGATCACCTTAATCAAAGTTAATATGAGAAAGTTATGCCTCCTACAAGTTGACCTATCCTATTGACCACTGTGATACTAAGTGGAAGACACATTAGCTTCCATTACTTATACATGTGAAGCTAGTCACATGTGGACATTCAAGATCATTCTAGAGGGTCCAAAACTTGAAACCTAATAAGGAGTTGAGGCATGCAAAAACATTAACCCTTACCCTATATGACCATCAAGACATTGTTAATCATGGTACTTACGCCACGAGTCAACAAATTACCCTGTGCGAGCAGATTGCTTGTTTAATGGATTTGAAATGTGAATTGATTCATCCTTTGTGGTGGCTATACTTCACACGATGGTATGAAGAAATACAGGAGCTTGTGTGTGAATTGAACAACCAAAGGTGGTTTTAGCATAACAAACAACATTGCAACAACATTGGAAGGTGGGATTCACAGTAATCTTAGCATTCTTTCAGAGTGAACTTGTGGTTGCAGTTGAAGTCATCAACCTCACTAAATTTGTGAGAACTTGTGTCATGGGTCATTGAAGAACTGGTAATGCGAGTTACCAACGTGAAATTCAGGAGGAGGAGCATGCAAAATTGGTGAATTCGGTCTAGGCCCTCTAAATCCAAATGAACAGTCTGTTTGCACAGATGCTTACTGCAATGGAACTATTAGTGGAACAAAGGCAAGGATAGTAGCAACTCTAGGACGAATGTGTGCCTATCTGGTTTGAGGTTGAAGAGATGCGTTACATACCAGTTACCCCATCGCTAACTAGCACAACCACAGTGATTTCAGACACAATGTCTTCTCCAAGCCCTCAACTGATAGTTCCAGACCTGAACTCACCTTAAGGCATGATAAGGTCGAATTTGACAAGAAAGATCCTCCAAAATTGTGAATTTCTAATGTTAAGATTTTGTATTTTTCTCCTAGGGGTATTCTACAGATTGTATAGGAGGATTTATCTAGGAATTTTGTATACTCTAAAGACAAAATCTAGTTTTCATGTCAGTCTAGTTATTATAGAACCCGTTTTTGCTACTATAGATAAGACTAGTTTTTCCCCTTGTAACCTCTTTCTCTGCGAGATTTCTCATAGAGTTTTTTGAATAAATGTATATCCCAGTTATATTAAAAAAAAAGAAAAAAGAAAGTGGACATCAAACTCCACCAAGGTGAGATTGATGTTGTTAAGTTGAATCAATGGTTTCAATAGTTAGAAGTCCATTTCAATGTTCATAACATAGGAGAATAGTAAAATATATGATTTTCTTGACTAAAGTTAGAGGGACATGCCCAAACTTGGTGGGAAAGTCAGATGGAGACACTTAGGCTAAAGAGAGATCCCCTAGTAACTAGGTGAGAGGTGTTTAAAACTCCCATCAAGTCCTAGTTCTACCTTATTTCGTACAAAGAGGACTAGTGGATTCATTTGCATTACTTTCAATGGAAGCAAACACAAAGTGTACAAGGGTACACTACTAAGTTCATAAAATAGCCATTGTGTTGGGTATATCTCCTAAGAACTTGGATGTGTTCCTCAAGTATCTGGGATGTCTCCATAATCATTTAAGGAGGAAAACAACATCATTTAAACCTAGGATAACTAATGAGGTGCATGTGTAAGTAGACTATCTAGAGAGTATGGACAAGAAGAAAAGACAACCAAGTGGTTCTAAGAAAAGAGATCATCAAGATACTTCCAAGGAGGGGAAAAAGAAGTGGAATGGAATGGATAAGAGTAAAACATCTACATCACATTTGTGTAAGGATCCAAACGACCATTCTAACCATTGTAATATCAATAATCACACTGAACACAAGTGTTGGAAGCTACATCTAAAGATGAATCCAAATAGTTGCAAGACAAATACCAGGAAGAAGAACATGCTAGCAATGGATTTAGGGAACCAAGTGAAGAGTATCTCAAATGTATATGAAAATATTATCTGCACTGCAATGTAGAAGGAGTTGAACTTGATTAGATTCCATCCCATGGAAGAGAAATATGTGACTAAAATATTCTAGATCAAGATCTAGGTCAAGAAGAAAAACATGGATGAGCTCTATTTGATTCTGATTCATGCTAACCTCACAAAATATCTAGTTGGAAAGCTTATATTGGAAGTTCAAGACCATCCTCACCCATACCTATTAGGATGGGTAAATAAGGATGCCGAGTCAAGGGTCACCAAGCAATGTAAGATTAATTTTTTTATAAGTGAAAACTATATCGATGAAGCTATGATAAAAAGATGAGGGCTATAGTTGGTTCCTCAACTGTCTCTGTCGAAATTCCCAGTTTTCCTGGATACTAATATCTCTCTCAATTTCCGCCCATGAACATTCTAACTCAACCCGGTTATTTGCTGTTTTTAGATAGTGTTAAATAAATTTAGGGTGATGCTGGTTTGATCTGAAAGGCCGGGTTCGATGTTAGGCTACCTTGTAACTGGTATTGTCATGAAGGGTAAAGTAAAGAAGAAAAAGTTCTCATGTTTTCTTTTTAGGATTGTTATCTCTATTCCACAATACAACGAGGATGATGACAACACCCAAATAAATAGGATGAATAAATTGTAGGCCTTTTCTTGTATCTGAGACAAATTTTAAAGAAAAGAAACATGTATGATATGAAGAAAAACATAAAACTATTAGCAAAGTGAGGCATCAATTTTAGAGGAATCTCACATAGTAACAAAAAACTACGAAATGAGAAAAGTATTAAAGAAGCATATGATGTTGAAATCTAAATATCTACAGGTCTTGTATATATTGATAACAAATACAAAGGAAAAACTGTAAATGATTTAAATAACAAGAATAATAATTTCCACAGTAGAGGTTTTACTAAATTGTAGTCAAGCATTCATCAGTTAAACATATGAAAGAAAGATGAGATGACAGGGAAACACATAAGTCAGAGGTGACAAGATCTGGAATCTTCAATCTGCATTTCTATTAATTTAGAGTCTCTTCAAAATTACTTCGTCAAAAATGCCCTCTTTAGAGAGATCAAAAAATCCCATTGTCAGTCTTCTCTCCTTTTATTTATACAAAATCATCACTACTCGATCGTTAGCGATCTCCTATTTTTGAGGGAAAAAGAAGGAAAAATAGTTACAAAACTGCAACCTTAATCGTTGCATGATTAACATTTTGTTGGTCTATCATTTCAAAAGTATAAGAATTCGAACGACACTTCACTGCTTAGCTGAAGTCTCTCCCTCTTTTGAAGCTATACATTCAACACACTTCTCTAAAAAATGAACAAAAATTCTGGGTGGTGTCAGGAGATCTTTAGTTTCAAATAGATAAAACTTTCTTTGTATTTTTGGAAAYTGGTCTTCAAAACCTTTATTGAAAGATCTGATCACTTGTAGCTTTAAATTAGGCTGTATCAACCATCTATCTATCTGATTGGTATTGATCTCGTTCAACTGTGAAATTTCTGCTTGAACCTCCTGTGAACTCTCTTTGTAGTACAATTGTTGTTTCACAATGTTTATCTACCCTAGTAGCCCAGAGCAGTCATTTCTTTCCAATCCTAATGCTTACTTATCCAAAGAATCAAAGATTCCCTCACAATCATCTTTGATTTCTTTGACTATCTTCTTGTTTTCAACTATGTTTGTTTCCTATGCTTTGAGCATAATGTCTCCTCTTATCTATTCTATGACATAAAGTTTTAAATCTTTCAGCATCTCCCTATTCCCTGAACATGCGACTGACTTCTGAAAAGTATTCCTTGCTTCTTTAGCCTCTTTTTCTAGTAAAATAATGTTATCAAGAGATTTGCTTGCCTCTTGAAAATAACACTGGATGATATCTATTTTGGAGATCAATTGTTGCTGCTCAACTTCTATCTTTGTATGGGCTTCTAACGAGAGGGCTTGAAAAGCCTTCAAGTCTACGACCCGACCTTCTGTCAAACTCAATTTAGCTTGTAATTGTTTAACAAGCTCACTCTGCTGAGTGACATGTACCTGAATTACCTGTACCCTCTGGTTCATTTCGTCCAGGCTAGCTTTGAGTGACTGGATTTCTTGCCTTTCAGTAGCTCTGGCCTATTCTAGACTTTTATCTACCTCTTCTTTAATGTTTTTCTTAGCATTATTCAACTGATCTTGCAATTGAGCTATCATGTGGTTACTCTTCTTTATCCTTGTTCTCATGCTCTCCACAGTAAAAATGTTTGCTGTTGCCATGGCTCCCATGGAGCCTGCTACCTCTGTAGCGAAATCCTCCTCCTCTAGTTTCTGGCCATCTATCAAGAGCCTATGCTTCTTCACCATACCCCCTTCTCTCATAAGCATTTCTTACCTTACAATAGCCTTCCTCTTCTTGCTAAAAAAATAATCGGAAGGAGGGATTTCATCTCTGGAAATAGGGGTGAGGTCACCAAGATATATATCTCCCACCTGTGGGAGTCCAAAGGTGGCATGTAAAGGAGTTAAGGAAGTTATGGGACTTCCTAGCTCTGTAGACCTTGTTTCTCCCATAGCCTCAGGTATATTGATATCAACAACAGGTGATGAAGGAGGAGTAGACTTACTGGACTCGGGAGGTTTCCTGGACCTCCTCTCTGTCTCCATCTCTGGATTTTCTGTTTGTAAGGCCTCTTCATTTTGTGAAGATCCTTCAGTGTCTCGAGGAAATTTTTCAGGATTGACTTTATCTTGTGTTTCTTGTCCGAAAACTGGAGGAGAATCTTCTTGTTCCTGAGGAGGGGTAATTTCTTCACCTTGCAGCACTTTGGGCATTCCACTCCGTCTGTGTTTTTGGAAGGTCTGAAAACTAGCTTGCAAGTCGTACGACAATGTCTATACCCTTTCTAACACCTCCTCATAGGTCTTAGTCCCTTTGAACAAGTCGTCACAAGGGGACTTCTTGTGTTCATAAGCCTTCATATTACAGTGGGCCATGTGTTTTCCCACCAACTGGTAAGGATCGTGCTTTTTGTGTTCGAGGTTTACCAATTTAAATTCCTCTAGCACTGCCGCTTCAACTTTGGAATGACCTAAGTTGAGCAATGAAAATTTCCCAATTTGAATGGGAAAAACTGGCCAAAATTTCTATTGAGCCGCTTTTAGTTCTATCCCAATTCAACCTGCTACTATTTGATGAGCCACCTCCTTGCACACCAGTCTGTCAGGGAGGAATTTCGGTAGGGCGCATGGGGGGATTAAACACCTAAAAACTCTAATGTATGAAAAATTCTCCTCTATGAACGAGTCAACAATTGCCCTGAGGTTTCATGTGATGGACTCTGAGATGTGGGGAGGCACCCAACCATACAACATCCGATGTAGTGGTATCACCACGAAATGACAAATTTCATAGAACGAATCCTTGATGTTTTCTTCCCAAAGTTTAGAATGATATTCATGAATTGGCTCCAGGTAAGTAGGATTCCAACTCCAATTCATCAAAGTGAAAGGAGTCGAGAAGCATATAACATCCATGATGTATGCCGACATATAAAAGGCTACTGGTCGGCCTTTTGATCTTGCAGTCTTATAGTCCATGACCACCTTTGCCATGTTATCAGATAAAATCTTATCCCAATTGAAGCTGTAACCTTCTGCTGCCTCATGCAAAAGAGGTACCCACTCTGCAGGGAAATGGGTGGGACTTTTATTACCGAAAAGTCTACATAACATCATCGCCACATAAATCATATAATCATTCAATGAGGCTGTGGTGTAAATAGCATGGGTGTCA
Source organism: Picea engelmannii (assembly GCA_009831015.1). Lineage (NCBI taxonomy): Eukaryota > Viridiplantae > Streptophyta > Pinopsida > Pinales > Pinaceae > Picea > Picea engelmannii. The sequence continues at coordinate 572,801 of ML777943.1, read as the reverse complement.
GCCCTGAATTTTCCCTCGTTTCTCCACCAGTCCTTGATTATGTCAGGATAGGTTTGGTCTGCCTCCAAACATTCTTTTCTTTGAAAAATACTCACAAATTCTTGATTATAAACATACTTGGGACTGGGGGATAATTTATACATTACTTGTACATGTTTCGGTCTGAAAGAGCCAATGATGACCCCTCGGTTGTCCAGAATGCTCCTCGTCTGTATGTTAGTTTTCTCTAAGGCGCAACTGATCATGTCATTATAAGTCGTAAGCCGTGCTCGTGTAGCTATTTTGTGGAGCTCAGACTCCGCTATATCGCGAAGCTTGTTGTTGGCGTCATGAGGGAAATTTTTAATTTCATAATCTAGAGTCTTGAAAATCTGTCTCTAGGATTTTATGAAATCAATGGCATGTGGTGTTGTATCAGATATAACGTCTCCGTCTGGACTCGAGCCTTCTGTAATCTCTTCGCTTTTCTTGGGTGCCTTCTTAGGCGCCATGATACCTGTGATGGATCATAAACCTGTTTACAGAGAAAGTGCGTATAAAACCAAGTAAACGTGACATGCAATAGATGTAAAGGATAGCTATGAAGTTCAAACATAAGACTTTCTTAACCTTCCATTTCACGTTAAAGCGAGTGTATAGACGCAGATGACGAAAAATTAATGCTTTTTAATGGAAAGATATGCCTAGAGATATACTTTCATGTCGAAAAATATCTTCATTTATCCGTTATTAATGTCACCGTATATCGACGATCTCGAAACTGAAGTTTCAAAAATCATTGCCTTCTTTAATTCCCGAAATGCGAAAGGTGGTTTAATTATTTCTAATCCTGTTTTAAAAACGAATTAACTTGAAACTTAAAACTTGTTTAGAGAAAACGCGATTTCGCGTTTCGGGACTTCGGGGATCCTGTCGTCAAGGGATAAGTCACAAGCAATCCCCGGGTCACGAAATCACGATGAGATTAGTGAGGCGCTAAGACACATATTAGGGCTTTAATTAAAATAGGTCAATAATTAATTATCCTTTTAATTTTTTTGGAAAAGTGAGGATCGTGAGTTTGATTGTTGAGAGTTCGAAAGCGTTTCGTTAGAAGGAAAAACCCAAATCACGAAAGATTAAGGGAATGATAACCATGTTTAGGAACTTAATTAACTTCGGGTTTAAAGAGCGCCTTTTGGAAAGCGATGAAAAAGGTGACCTTTATTTCTTTCCCATTTTAATTTTTTTTTAAAAAGCTAAGCGTTTTCAGGATTTAAGATGGTTGAAGATTATACTTTGAGAAAAACTGAATCTCGAAAACCCAAAAAGGAATGGAAGGCTCAAATTTCCCATTTTTGGACTAAGGGCGGCTCCACGACTTAGGAAAAGATGAAGCTTTAGCTTCCAAATATAGGAAAAATTAAAATTCCTATAAACATTAGGCTCCATCTAGGGATCTCGTCTCCTTGTGGGAAGAGAAGAACATGTAGATCAAGTGACTTCATTTTGTAATGGGGTCAAAGACTTGGATTTCTGAGACAAATAATGAGAAAGACCGAACAAGATTAGGGTCTCAACGTTAACCTTGAAAATTTTTCAAAAACAAAAATTTCTAACTATCCCGAGCTAGGTTTTCAATATATTTCTTATCCTAAAACTGACCTCAAATCTATGTAAGATAATCAAAACCAAATTAACTATCTTATCAGGCTTCTCATGATTCTGTTTGCATCAAGGTAAGTATTTACACTGTGTCCGGTAAGGAGATCGTAGAAACCTATGATAAAATCTAGTCAAAAAGAAGAGAAATTACCAGAGTATCTTTTAACTCACGTATAACAGCTTTCATCAGATGCGAGGATATTGCTTCACTGCCAGCGAGCCTGTTCAATACCCTGGTGAAGTTATCCGACTTCCCACATTGAATTTCCTTTCACCACTTCATTTTTTGAAAGAATTTAAATGTTGAGATGAGGGCAATCAATAAGCATGGATTTCCTTTCTTCATCTCTTTGAACTAGATGGGGGCAATCAATATTGAATTTCCTTTCACCATCTGTCCGTATTCAATATTATATATATATTTTTGAAGTGGGGGCAATCAATGAGTATGCAATACACTCGGGAAGGTATCTGTTTGAAAAGAATCAAAGTCTGTCAACTCATTTAAATCTCTCTGGGTCAATCTTCTTACCTACCTTCAAAAAATCAAGGGCTTCAGAGAACTTCTTAATGGAAACTTTTTGACCTTTAGTCTAGGGAATTTACTTGAGCCAAACCGATCAGTTATTCTTGTTAGGATAACTAATAAGGTTAGGATTAATCTAGACATGTTTATGATCCAACCAAAGTCAAAGAACTAAAAACACAACCTACTGTTTAGTTCTAATTGATGATGTCAATCAGAGTTTATTTAATGTCAACTCGGGAAGGTAAACTTAGAAGTGCTACCTAAAATATATAGATCTAGAAAGATTCCTAATATGTCCGAGATCTTAAGGTTCCCTTACAAGAACATATTCATCAAAATCTCTTTCAACAACTAATCAAACCTAGATCTAACAATTGTCAAGATCCTAAGGTTCTCTTACAAGAACACCTGAATTTTAGGATCTCCTCCAATATTAGAACATTTAACAAAACTTAAAAGCTGAAATAAAAAAAACCTAAATCTAATAATTGTATGAGATCTTATGGTTCTCTTACAAAAACACTTTCAAATAAGATCCTTCCAGTATTAGAACATTTAACAAAACTTAAAAGCTGAAATCAAACAAAAACATAAATTGAGTTATACCTAAAATAAGCAAATAAGCATGCAAGTGAGGCCATGGGGGCTCTCCATAACTCCACAAGCACACCACTTCAAAGGAGACTCAGATGTAGAAGCAAAATAGAAGTATGATTCTTTATTTCAAAATCTCCATTACAAACCAACTCTAAGGTTGATTCTTTATTTCAAAATCTCCATTACAAACCAACTCTAAGGTTACAACTCTAAGCTTCTAAGATTACATACTCCAAAATTCTAAGATTACAAAACTTCAGGAT
>ML777943.1:555389-569590 GCA_009831015.1 Picea engelmannii | reverse complement strand
AATATAAATGAGACCCATTAATGGTGAATAATAGGGAAAATGAAGTGACATGGTAGTGAATAATGAGTGATGTAATGGAAGCATAGGTGAAAAATGTATGGTAATGAGTGATATTTGTATGACATTTTTGGAGCCCAACACCTACCCTCTTTCTTGAAAGTTTGTTCGTGAGTTTTCATGACCAATGTGAGACTCCTCTGTTCTTAGGAAACTTCACGATCAGGCGGGAAAAGGCTTTACTGTGGCCAAGGAGGGGGTTAAAGGGGTTTAGAAAAACTGTTGTACATATGGCTGTTCTTAGAGATTTTCTTAATTAGCCTTTACAATCTTCTCTTAAGTCCCTTCTTTTTTATAATACTTCAAGAATTTCTTTGATTGAGCTTTTTTTTTTTTTTAACAAAAATAAATCGATGATTTATTCATTCGTACTTCTTGGAGCTTTTATCCGGAATTTTAAATGGGATTTCATACCTTTATCAAGTTCTTATATTGCCAGCCTGAAGATAATTCGTTCATTACATTTTTCATTGTGGGAGACTTGATAGGAATACATGTGCATGTCACCTTTTAGTACCTCAAATCCGCTGACTCATGAGAAATTTTACCTGCGAATAACATAACATTATAATCCTTAGGAACTGACATGAAATAAACTTTTATTTATTTTATTATATATATATATATATATATATATATAAGTTTTTTTTTTTTTTTGGAAAACAAACCGATATGTACAATGGTGATTTAGAAACACATTACTGCATGAAGTGTTTAAGGTGCCGCTCATTTATAGGGGCATTAAGGATGTTTCCATCCAAGTTTTCTAGTAACCAAGCATTTTTTTTCTTCCAAGTCTGAAATTTTGTATGGACTGGACCAGATTGGATCGAATTTGCCATGTTTTCCAGCATCTTCTTTTCTAGCTTTCCATTTTAAGACCAAGTCGTCAGGGAAGAATCCTCTATATTTCGCTTTCTGATCGAATAAGGCTTTCATTTTATCCTGATACCTTTGCAACCTTTCATTTACTTCGGCCCTATTTTGTTGAACTTCGACCAACTGGTTTATTCTCCTGGTAATGCCATTGGGTTCTTCATTTGAATCCTATCAGAGTTTCATTACCGACAAAGCAAAATTTATTGGTAAAACGACATTAGTGCCATATACCATCTGGAAATGGGAAATCCCAATTGGTCTTTTAGTGCTTATTCTGTTGGCCCATAGAGCATATTTTAAATGGATATGCCATGCTTTCTTGTTTTCTATCTGGACCTTTTTTATCACGACAATTGGGATTTTGTTGGATGATTCAGCCAAACCATTTCCTTGTGGATAGTACACTGTTGAGTTTCCTAGTACGATATTATATTTTAGGAAAAAATTTACCATAGCCATTGACTTGAATGCTTGCACGTTATGAGTGACTATTTTCTGGGGACAACCAAACCTGGATAAAATATTATCTTCCAAAAAATTGATTTCTACCGAATCGGTTGCATTTCTTGTGGGAATAGCTTCCACCCATTTTGTGAAGTAATCAGTAGCATTTAGGATCCATTTGTGCTGTGCTCTAAAGTGTTGATGGATTTCTCCAATGAAATCGAGTCCCCATTGCTGAAAAGGGGCTTCGGTTTTAACTGGAAGAAGGGGCAAAGCTGGGATCTTCTGTTTGCCCGAGAACAACTAACATGGGACACAATTTTGAACTTTAGTGTTCACTTCTGTGAACAATTTGGGCCAGTAGTATCTGTCTCTCAAGATTTTATATGATGTTTCTTGCCACGCGTGATGTCCTCCACATACTCCGACATGGAATTCCTCTATAAACCCTTTTGTTTCAGTTTCGACTAAACACCTCAGTAGGAAACCCAAGGGGTCTTTCCAATACAATTTAGCATCTATGATATAGTATTTTACAACGTGTAACTTTAGCGTCCTAGCTTTTGACGGGGTTAACTCACTAGGACATTGAAGCATGAGTAGGTAATGGACGATGTCGTGATACCAGGCTGAAGCAGAAAACTTATCTTGGATTTCGGCTGTAGGTGTGGTGATATCAAGCTCGTCAATTTCCATGAATCCTTCGTTCTCTTGCAACTGCTCTATCCCAAGTGCTTTTAAATTCGATTCGGTGAGCAACTTGGCCCAACCCTAACCTTTGATAATTTTAGTTGGTTTGACCTCTAGGTCGAACTCCTGGATCTTAGCTAACCACTTGCCTCTTCTTCCATCGCTATCTGGTTGCACCAGGATATCTTTAACAGAGCTAGAGGGTACATAAGCAATGATCTTTGAATGAAACACGTAAGTTCTGAAAGCCTTGAGAGATTTCACCATTGCATAGGCCTGTTTCTCCATTATATCATATTTCAACTCAACATCTCTGAGGCTTTTGCTAAAAAACGCAATAGGCCGCTCAAAACTTTTCTCATTTTTCTGTAACAACACAACTCCAATAGTATGTTCTGAAGCAAAAGAAAAAATCAGAAACTCTTTCGTGTAATCTGTACTTGCCAAGACCGGTGCTTCACTTATTACTTTCTTGATGCGTTGAAATGACGCTTTGGCTTCGCTATTCCACCTCACCTTGCTGTCCTTTTTTAGCATATCTGTTATTAATTTTACAATCTCAGCGAAGTTGGGGATGAATCTCCTCAAGAAATTTATTTTTCCTAAAAAAGACTGAATTTCTTTTACATTTCTAGGAAGATTTATAGTGTCTATTTCTTCAACTCTTTTTAGATGAATTTTGATCCCCTCTTTAGACACAATATGGCCCAAGAGTTTACCTTCTTGCATCGCAAAATGGGATTTCTTGGGGTTGAGTGACAAACCAAATTTACGACATTTCTCAAAGGTTTATTTAAGGTGCGTTAGATGTTCTGCATCGGACTTGGAGAACATGATCAGGTCATCAATATAGATAACGACGAATTTATCTCTTTCACCCACGAAAACGATATCCATGGATTGCTGAAAAGTGGCCCCTGAATTCATCAAACCAAAGGGAATTTTATCATACATAAAAGTACCCTAAGGGGTAGTGAAAGCAATTTTTTCTTTATCGTCCTGATGCACTCCAATCTGATTGTAACCTGAAAAACCATCAATCATAGACATCCGGTTATCTCCAACTACTTTTTCTAAAACGTGATCCATCTTAGGCAATGGGTAATTGTCTTTGAGTGATGACCGATTCAGGTTTATGAAATCGACACATAGTATGATCTCATCGTTTTTCTTTCTTACTGGGACCAAATTGGCTACCCAATCGGAGTATCTCAGTGGAACTATGATTTTAGCATCCAAGAGTTTTTTGACTTCTTTTTCTATCACTGGTAACATGATACGGTTAATCTGCCTAAGTTTCTGTCTAAAAGGTTTGACGTCTGGTTTTAGTGGAATTTTATGTTCCATGATGGTCGTATCATAAGTTCTCAACTCGTCATAAGACCAGGCAAAAACATCTTTGTGTTTTTTAAGCAACTTGGCATATTTATTCTTGATTTTAGGAGATAGGTACTTGGATACTTTCACCAGTCTGGGACTCTCCTTGGTACCTATATTGCAATCTTCGACCTCCTCTGGTTGAGATTGTAAGGTAGTCTTCAAAGGGATGTCATCATGATTGAAAATCCTTTCTAAGGGAATCAGGCCCTTGGGTATTTGATTCTTTTTTAAAACCAACATTCAGTGATTTGTGATTTTATCCTGGAACCCTTGGGGGTCTTCCCCTTCCTTCATGATCCAAATAGGATCATTTTGGTTCTCTTGGTCAGTGTGGGTTTCAGTGAACTCGTCTATCGTTTCTAAAAATTTTCGGAGCTGTTCATCATCCTCAAAGACTTGCCAATGTTGTATGTTATTGGGTATTGAAGGTGTATGTCTCATCTGTATATGATATTTAAGTTTGAAAGTAGTGGGAGGTATGAAAGTCGAAGCTTCTTTGGCTAAAGAATCCGCCTGCTGATTTTCTGCTCTCGGGACGAAGTGAATATTAACAGAAGAGAAATTTTTTTCGATTAGGTCCCAAACACAATTTCGATATGACCTTAACCTAGGATGTTTGGCTTGGTACTGGCGATTAACTTGTTTCACAATCAACTCTGCATCTCCAAAAACTCCCAGGTTTTTAATTTTCATTTTCCTAGCGGCCTCTAACCCTAACACTAGAGCTTCGTACTCACATACGTTATTGGTGTGTTCTATGTTCCATTGAAGCCTATAAGAGAAAGGAATAATGAATTGGTCATTAGGTGCCACAAAAATTACTCCAGCCCCAGCTCCAAGATAAGATGAGGCACCGTCAAAAAACATTTTCCAAACACTAGTGTTACACACCTCCTGTTCTATTTGTTCTTTTTATTTTTTATTTCCTGTACAACTTTCTTCTATACACGCATATACATCATCATCTAAAGATAATATGCAATTACCTAAATCCTGATCAGCAATATATATAGGATAATTATTTGGGCTGAGAGGATCACTAACCGTAAATGCTAACCTAGTTTCCCTGTATAGCCGCATGAAATACCCCTCGAAAACTGGAATTGTTGCATACGTCATATCAAGTTGAAGGGAACCTCCGAGTTTGGCACCCCAAGATCGGGACAAGATCATGCCATGTTTTGGGGGGTATATCTGCAACAACTACATCCATTAAAACACTCTTCGAAGGTACCTGTGCAAGGTTTACTACTAAGTCCTTTATCATACCTATACATTTGACTTTCCTCGAATCGAAAGAATATAAATCTCCATAAGGCCTGGTGATTTCAAGGCCGAGTCTGTCCATGATTGCTTTAGGCATCACATTGTGAGAGGCCCCAGAATCTAACATGCAGTTATGGAGCAGATGATCGAAAATGGTCAAAGTGATGTAGAAAGGAGCTACGGTGTCTCTGGCACCTTCGAAGTGTGGGCCAAAAATTATGTTAGGATTTTCATCCTCTAAGTTTATAACATCAGTTTGACTCTCATTTTCTGAAAAACTAATCATTTTAGCAATTTATTTTCGGTATATTGGGTTTTTGGCCAATTTGACAAGGGGATAGGAATTTTGATCTTATTGATTTCATTTTCTAGGTTAAAACTTCCAATGGTTTTGTTGATTTCCATGTTTTGAACCTCCAGCCCTTTCTTTGGCTAAGGGGCCTTTGTTTCGGTAACAAGGGTGTCTAGTTTCTGCATGCTTAAGGGTGGCGTTTTCGCTGTCTTTGTTTTAGTAGACTGTATGTTAGTGGTCTTAGTCCCTTCAGTCTTTTCTTCAATGTTTTTCGAAACTGGTACATCATTTTCAACCCTCGACAATATCTTTTTAACTGGAGCGGTTGAGGAAAACCTGTTTTTAGGTCATAGGTTATACTTCTCGTGGAGCTCAGCCATTATTCCATCCATTATTCCCTGATAGGTCGAATCTTCTGAGACACTGCTGTTCTCGTTACTCTCAGTCCTATAATTTGAAGTCAGAGACTTTTCGTAATCACGTCTTGTTATATAAGGTTGTGAGCAGTCTTTGTCAATATTGTTTATATCCTCTTCTAACTCCTGAAAATCCTCCAAATCTTTCCCTCCTATAAAGTTTTCACTTTTAAAAGGGGTTTGGATTTTTTGATCTTCGTTCTTAATTTGTTTTTGGTGGTTTTGAGGATTAGGGTTCTTCCTGAATTCCTTTCTAGGGTGATGTTAATTTTTAGCTTGATCAAGTTCCATTCTCGATATTTTTTTTGACAGTTCTTTGATGATTCTAGCCATATCGTCCATCTTATCTTCTGAGGACCTTCCTGATCCAGAGGGTCCTCCTTGCTCCCTGTATCTCCTTATTTCTTTATTTCCAATCACAAATTTTTCTTTTAGTTTTCTTGATGGCATCATGTTAGATTCGATTTCCAAGGCATCATCTTGCATCTTGGTGAGATCTACTGATCTTCGCTCCCTTAATAATAGGGAGAAATCATGGTCGAAAGCTCCAGTGAAAGTCATTTTCACCGCAGGCTGTGAGGGTTTGACCTCGGCTGGGATCTTGTTGTACAATTTGTTAAATCGTTGGGTGAACTCAAGGATTGATTCAGAGTTTTTCTTTCGAAGAGCTCAAAATTCGGTTAGATAATAAAGATGGTCTTTCTGCTCACCCCACTGTCTAATAAAAGCGTTTTCAAGTTCATCATATGATGGTATAGATCCAACCGCTAAGCCTCGAAACTAGGTTCTTACTTGCCCTTCAAAGATTTGAACCAAGAGTTTGGAGTAAACATCTTCATGTTCCAATCCAAGAATGTCAACGAATTGATCGAAATTTTTTATGTGTTCGGCTGCCGTTAAATCGCCCTCTCTTGTGAACTTGGGGAGGTTTTTCATGTAATTTTTCGGTAAATCATGGAGAGGGACCGATAGAACCAGAGGAGCATATCTCACAACAACCTTTGCGAATATCCAAAGAGGCGGTGCTTGGCTGCCTGCTCCTGCTCCCTGACCACTTGTGGCGGCACCTCCCGCCCCACCTACTCCAGCCGCGACCATTGTGGCTTTAGCGGTAAAAGTTTGGGGGTTATAAAGAAGGGTTTCAAGAAGTTGGTTGTCGATGGGGATGAAACTTGAGAAAAAGGAGCCTGGGGATTGTGGACTAGTTCCTTCAGATTCACAGGGTGAAAATATAGGAGAATCAATAGAAGTTGAATCAAGATATATGGGATAATTGTTTGAGTTTGAGAGGTGGGAAAATGGACTTCGAGAAGCGAGGGAGAATTTGTCACAACAGGAAGTGAGACAAATCTTCACTTTCTATTGGTGTGGGAAACGACTAAGAAAGCTTCTATCTCAAAAACAGGCATAACCAAATCTGATTCGGGGGATGTAACTTTATCAGTGGAGTACTCCCCGTAAAGGGGTGGAATACTTAATTCACCGTGTTGATATTCAGAGTCAGTCTGTGTGTATTTAGGTTGATAATTTTTATTTGTTTATGAGACAGTATGCCATAAGTGTCTTCTTGATTTTATAATTTTTTCTGTATCGGAAAAAGGCAAAATCTACTCGTTGTTTGGATTCTTCCTGGTGTTCTTCTGGTTGAGAGCCAGTTTAAACAAAATGGAGTCACCAAGTGAAAGATAAAGGTAGCCTTAGAAGGTTTCCAAACTTTTTTCACTACCAAATAAGGAAAGTGTCAATGTCGTTCTTCCTAGGGAAAAAGCTTCGTTACTTCGTTCCCCGACAACGACGCCAAGAGTTTATACTTTAAGGCTCTAAAGTATATTGTCAAGGCATCTGAAAAGACAGAGGGAGCTGACGATAAGAAAATATATGATAAAAATATGAGGGCTATAGTTGGTTCCTCAACTGTCTCTGTCAAAATTCCCAGTTTTCCTGGATACTGATATCTCTCTCAATTGCCACCCATGAACGTTCTAACTCAACCTAGTTATTTGTTGTTTGTAAGATAGTGTTAAATAAATTTAGGGCGATGCTGGTTTGATCCAAAAGGCCGGGTTCGATGTTAGGCCGCCTTGCAACTGGTACTATCATGAAGGGTAAAGTAAATAAGAAAAAGTTCTCGTGTTTTCTTTTTAGGCTTGTTATCTCTATTCCACAATACAATGAGGATGATGTCAACACCCAAATAAATAGGATGACTAAATTGTAGGCCTTTTCTTGTATCCGAGTCAAATTTTGAAGAAAAGAAACATGTATGATATGAAAAAAAATATAAAAATATTAGCAAAGTGAGGCATCAATTTTAGAGGAATCTCACATAGTAACAAAAAACTACGAAATGAAAAAAGTATTAATGAAGCATATGATGTTGAAATCTAAATATCTACAGGTCTTGTATATATTTATAACAGATACAGAGGAAAAACTATAAATGATTTAAATAACAAGAATAATAATTTCCACAGTAGAGGTTTTACTAAATTGTAGTCAAGCATTCATCAGTTAAACATATGAAAGAAAGATGAGATGACAGGGAAACACATAAGTCAGAGGTGACAAGATCTGGAATCTTCAATCTGCATTTCTATTAATTTAGAGTCTCTTCAAAATTACTTCGTCAAAAATGCCCTTTTTAGAGTGATCAAAAAATCCCATTGCTAGTCTTCTCTCCTTTTATTTATACAAAATCATCACTACTTGATCGTTAGCGATCTCCTATTTTTTAGGGAAAAAGAAGGAAAAATAGTTACAAAACTGCAACCTTAACTGTTGCATGATTAACATTTCGTTGGTCTATCATTTCAAAAGTATAAGACTTCAAACGACACTTCACTGCTTAGCTGAAGTCTCTCCGTCTTTTGAAGCTATACATTCAACACACTTCTCTAAAAAATGAACAAAAATTCTGGGTGGTGTAGAGAGATATTTAGTTTCAAATACATAAAACTTTCTTTGTATTTTTGGAAACTGTTCTTCAAAACCTTTATCGGTAGATTTGATCAGTTGCATCTTTAAATTAGGCTGTATCAACCATCTGTCTATCTGCTTGGTATTGATCTCGCTCAACTGTGAAATTTCTGCTTGAACCTCATGTGAACTCTCTTTGTAGTACAACTGTTGTTTCACAATGTTTATCTGCCCTAGTAGTCCAGAGCAATCATTTCTTTCCAATCCTAATGCTTGCTTATCCAAAGAATCAAATATTCCCTCACAGTCATCTTTGACTTCTTTGACTATCTTCTTGTTTTCAACTATGTTTGTTTCCCATGCTTTGAGCATAATGTCTCCTCTTATCTGTTCTGTGACAGAAAGTTTTAAATCTTTCGGCATCTCCCTGTTCCCTGAACATGCAACTGCCTTCTGAAAAGTATTCCTTTCTGCTTTAGCCTCTTTTTCTAGTAAAATAAGGTTATCAAGAGATTTGCTTGCCTCTTGAAAATAACGCTGGATGATCTCTATTTTGGAGGTCAATTGTTGTTGCTCAACTTCTATATTTGTATGGGCTTCTGATGAGAGGGCTTGAAAAACCTTCAAGTCTAAGACCTGACCTTCCGTCCAACTCAATTTAGCTTGTAATTGTTTAACAAGCTCACTCTACTGAGTGACCTGTACCTGACTTACCTGTATCCTCTGGTTTATTTCATCCAGGCTAGCTTTGAGTGATTGGATTTCTTGCCTTTCAGTAGCTCTGGCCCGTTCCAGACTTTTATCTACCTCTTCTTTAATGTTTTTCTCAACATTCTTCAATTGATCCTGCAATCGAGCTATCATGTGGTTACTCTTCTTTATCCTTGTTCTCATGCTCTCCACAGTAAAAAAGTTTGTTGTTGCCATGGCTCCCATGGAGCCTGCTACCTCTGTAGTGAAATCCTCCTCGTCCAGTTTCTGGCCATCTATCAAGAGCCTATGCTTCTTCACCATACCCCCTTCTCTCATATGCATTTCTTGCCTTACAATAACCTTCCTCTCCTTGCTGAAAAAATAATTGGAAGGAGGGGTTACATCTCTGGAAATAGGGGTGAGGTCACCAACATATATATCTCCCACCTGTGGGAGTCCAAAGGTGGCCTGTAAAGGAGTTAAGGAAGTTATGGGACTTCTTAGCTCTGTAGACCTTGTTTCTCCCATAGCCTCAGGTACAATGATATCAACAATAGGTGATGAAGGAGGAGTAGACTTACTAGACTCGAGAGGTGTCCTAGACCTCCTCTTTGCCTCTATCTCTGGATTTTCTGTTTGTAAGGCCTCTTCATTTTGTGAATATCCTTCAGTCTCATGAGGAAATTTTTCAGGATTGACTTTATCTTGTGTTTCTTGTCCAAAACCTAGAGGAGAATCTTCTTGTTCTTGAGGAGGGGTAATTGCTTCACCTTGCAGCACTTTGGGTATTCCACTCCGTCTATATTTCTAGAAGGTTTTAAAACGAGCTTGCAAGTCAGACGACAGTGTCTGTACCCTTTCTAACACCTCCTCATAGGTCCCTTTGAACAAGTCGTCACAAGGGGACTTCTCGTGTTCATAAGCCTTCATATTATAGTGGGCCATGTGTTTTCCCACCAACTGGTAAGGATCGTTCTTCCTGTGCTCGAGGTTTACCAATTTAACTTCCTCTAGCGTTGTCGCTTCAACTTTGGAATGACCTAAGTTGAGCAATGAAAATTTCCCAATCTGAACGTGGAAAACTGACCAAAATTTCTTTTGAGACGCTTTTAGTTCTATCCCAATTCTACTTGCTACTATTTGATGAGCCACCTCCCTGCACACCAGTCTGTCAGGAAGGAATTTCGGTAGGGCGTGTGGGGGGATTGAACACCTGAAAACTCTAATGTATGAAAAATTCTCCTTTATGAACCAGTCAACAACTGCCTTGAGGTTTTCTATGACGAACTATGAGATGCGGGTAGGCACACAACCGTACAACATCCGATGTAGTGGTATCACCATGAAATGAAAAATTTCATAGAAAGAATCCTTGGGATTTTCTTCCCAAAGTTTAGAATGATATTCATGAATTGGCTCCAGGTAAGTAGGATTCCAACTCCAATTCATCAAATGGAAAGGAGTCGAGAAGCATATATCATCCATGATGTATGCTGACATATAAAAGGCTACTGGTCGGCCTTTTGATCTTGCAGTCTGATAGTCCATGACCTCCTTTTCCATTTTATCAGATAAAATCTTATCCCAATTGAAGCTGTAACCTTCTGCTACCTCGTGCAAAAGAGGTACCCACTCTGTAGGGAAATGGGTGGGACTTTTCTTACTAAAAATTCTACATAACATCATCACCACATAAATCATATAATCATTCAATGAGGCTTTGGTGTAAATAGCATGGGTGTCAGCCCTGAATTTTCCTTGGTTTCTCCACCAGTCCTTGATTATGTTAGTATAGGTTTGGTCTACCTCCAAACATTCTTTTATTTTAAAATTACTCACAAATTCTTGATTATAAACATACTTGGGACTAGGGGATAATTTATACATTACTTGTACATGTTCCGGTCTGAAAGAGCCAATGACGACCCCTCGACTGTCCATAATGCTCCTCGTCTGTATGTCAGTTCTCTCTAAGGCCCAACTGATCATGTCATTATAAGCCATAAGCCGTGGCCGTGTCGCTATTTTGTGGAGCTCGGACTCCGCTATATCGCGAAGCTTGTTGTCAACGTCATGAGGGAAATTTTTAATTTCATAATCCAGAGTCTCAAAAATCTGTCTCCAAGAGTTTATGGAATTGATGGCATGTGGTGCTGTATCAGATATAACGTCTCCGTCTGGACTTGAGCCTTCTATAATCTCTTCGCTTTTCTTGGGTGCCTTCTTAGGCGCCATAATACTTGTGCTGGATCAAAAACCTTTTTACAGAGAAAGTGCATATAAAAACAGGTAAACGTGACATGCAACAGATGTAAAGGATAGCTATGAAGTTAAAACATAAGACTTTCTTAACCTTCAATTTTGTGTTAAAGCGAGTGTATAGACGCAGACAATGAAAAATTAATGCTTTTTAATGGAAAGACATGCCTAGAGATATGCTTTCATGTCGAAAAATATCTTCATTTATCCGTTATTAATGTCACCGTATATCGACGATTTTGAAACTGAAGTTTCAAAAATCACCACCTTCCTCAATTCCCGAAATGCAAAAGGCAGTTTAATTATTTCTAATCCTATTTTAAAAATGAATTAACTTGAAACTTAAAACCTGTTTAGAGAAAATGTGATTTCGCGTTTAAGGACTTTGGGGATCCTGTTGTCAAGGGATAAGTCACAAGCAATCCCCGGGTCATGAAATCACGATGAGATTAGTGAGGTGCTAAGACATGTATTAGGGATTTAATTAAAACAGGTCAATAATTAATTATCCTTTTAATTTTTTCGGAAGAGTGAGGATCGTGAGTTTGACTGTTGAGAGTTCGAAAGCGTTTTGTTAGAAGGAAAAACCCAAATCGCGAAAGATTAAGGGAATTATAACCATGTTTAGGAACTTAATTAACTTCGGGTTTAAAGAGCGCTTTTTGGAAAGCGACAAAAAAGGTGACCTTTATTTATGTCCCCTTTAATTTTTTTTTTTAAAAGCTAAGCATTTTCGGGATTTCGGCACCGGGAAAATAAGATGGTTGAAGATTATACTTCAAGAAAAACCGAATATCGAAAACCCGAAAAGGAACGAAAGGCTCAAATTTACCCTTTTTGGACTAAGGGCGGCTCCATGACTTAGGAAAAGATGAAGCTTTAGCTTCCAAAGATAGGAAAAATTAAAATTCGTGTAAACAGGTTGTGAGGATCACACATTGGTATTGGTGTACTTGGAGTATAGTTAGAGGAACCCAAACGAGATTCGTAGGGCGACACTAACAAGATCACGGTTGTAACTTTTCATCTTCTTATCAATAAAATAGAATCTTCTTGTCCCAAATTCATGTGTTTTTTATGTTTATGTTTATGAATTGCTTTCATGAATCTTTACTCCTTTGAATGAACTTGATGATATATATATATATATATATATATATATATATATATATATATATATATATATATATATATATATATATATATATATATATATATATATATATGTTGTTCTATATGTTTCTCTTAGGTTGTTTTAGGCCAACATTGGGAGGAGGCCAACAATCCAAGAGCGAACAATGGCAGGAAGGGATCTTCTACAAGCAAAAGGACTCAAGGTACACATTTTTATTCACTCTCTCATCCCTTAGTTATCATTAGGGATTGTTGGATTTGGGTAGAATAGGAGTAATTTTGTCTTTTAAGGTGTCACATGCTCTGCCTATTCACTAGATCCTGATTAGGGGGATTTTCCCCATAATAGAATTGGCGACTCCACTGGGAGTCTCTCTAGGGTTTTGTTAAGAGATTCTTTTTGGTTTGAATTCCTATTATTTTTCTGTGCTTTCTGAGTCTGTAAGAGTCTATGGTCACCTTCAAGGTGTTGCCAACTTTCCTGACCTGGGTGGTCACTCTGAATTTTATCTCTTTTTGAGTTTGTTCAATAGTATATGCACCATGTTCTATACCCAACACACATACATACACACTCTGAGTTAGGCCAGTCCACGTACACCCGCAGTCTGCCTGTGCACAAAACACGTATCTGCTCTTTTGAAGAGTTTTTTTCAAAAACTTTTATTTTCTTCTAGGAAACCCTTGGCCTCTCAGGCCCTCCTGAGTACGAGAGACCTTTTTTAACTATTGTTTAGAAATACTTGAGTCTCAGTTTGTCTATGAAATTGAAAATAAATCTTCTTGTATAGTTTTTTGTCTCTTTTTGTTTGTTATCAAGGTTGAAGGTGTACTTTTAAGATTTAGGTTCTCCTTTGGATTATGGTGAATCCCTGCTTTCTGGCAGAGGATTAGGATCTGAGTGAGTCTCTTGGTTGTTCTCCTTTTCTCTTAGTATGTTTTGAAAAGGAAAAATATTTGTTTTCTTGTTTTCCTTTTATAAGCATATATTTTGTTTTCAAAAAATTGTAGTTAAGTGTAAAATTTTTTCTTGTCCCTTTCCCTTGTATTCATTTAAAAAAAAAAAGAAGAAAAATAAGTTTCTTAACTGCACTTGCATGTATTTCTACATTCTATGTTTGGTTGTAGTATCTTAGGTTGTATTTATGAAAGAAAATATTTCTCAACCCAAAGTTCCTTCTTGTCTTCTTCCTTGAAATATCTTGGTTTTCGTTTTGAAAAGTTTGCACCTTGAAAGTTAAAGAGTGAAATCTTCATTTGTAGGATGCAATTTGCTTTCATTTGCATTTAAAGCACAATGCTCTAAAATCTCATTAATTCTTCTCTTACATCTCTCAAAGAACATCACGAGTTTCACTACTATACCCTTGAGTAATCAAGCTACTAAAATTAACGCTTAAAGTTAAAATCAATTAGACTTTTTCGTTTATAGGGTACACCAATTAGACTAGGCTTTAGGGCCTTTTATTAGGTGTGGAGAGGAAACCCTTCAAGGCCAATAAATAAACTTAAGAGTCTGATATAGGGAGTGTTGAAGTCCAGTGTTGTAAAAGTTAGCCAAGACCCCCCTCTAACACATGGGATAAACATGAGGTCATGTGAGGAAAGGTAGAGGAGATAACCCCTCCAAAGCTGGATGTTGGGTATGTGTTATATTCTTTGCATGTGTGTGTGTGTGGGTGCATCAGATACGACAACTGTGTCTGACGATCCCTACACCTAGAGCTATGCCGTTGCGCCGGGCGCTTCCTAGGGGGGTCCCAGGGGGGGGCAGG
>ML777943.1:506899-523580 GCA_009831015.1 Picea engelmannii | reverse complement strand
GTTGAACCTATCTGGGAGAGATCTCAAGATTTTATGAACTAAAGAAGGTTCCCCAATTGTTTCACCAAGTGCCTTCATTGCATTTACCATTTCTTCTACTCTCAGAAAGTATTTTCCAATAGTTTCATCTTCCTTCATCTTCATCTGTTCAAACTGTATTCTATAGGTTTGAAGCTTTGCATCCTTTACCTTCTCATTACCCTCATAACTGCTAATGAGTTTGTCCCACATTTCTTTGGCAGTTTCTAGGTGCATAACTTTTACGAATTCTGCTTCTGCAAGCCCACTCAAGATAACATTCATAGACTTAGCGTTGAAGCTAAATTCTAGTTTGTCATCCTTATTAGCTAGCACAACTGGATTTACATAACCAATATCTACCACATCCCAGACATCTACACCTAAAGCCATGATGTAGGTTCTCATTCTAACTTTCTAGAAGGCAAAGTTTGTTCCATTGAACAGAGGGGCCTTATTGGTTGAATTTCCTTCATGGCTTGACATGTTTAAGGTCTAGGATCTACCCTTAGATAAAAGGGGCCGGCTCTGATACCAATTGTTGGACAACTGAGAGGGGGGGTGAATCAGTTGTTACCGTTCTTAAACAATTATGCTTCTTTTATAATATTTATAGGGCACTCAATGATGATCACAATAATGGGGAATAAGCAAAGACACATTTCAACATCAGTCACATATATGAAAAGATAGAGACAAATAATTCCCGAGGAAACCCATACAGGGTAAAAACCTCTTTTTCTTTATATGATAAGTATTATATACATTCTTAACATTATCATACATATGAGCACCAACTCATTGTGAGGCTATAACCTCTGTTTTTGCAAGCTGCAACTTGCTGAGAGAACCAACTCTCTATTTTCTCTAGCACCCACTAGAAGGAAGCACCAACCCCCTGGTTTCTCTAGCACCAACTAGAAGGAATCATAAACTCCCTGGTTTCTCTAGCACCAACTAGAAGGAAGCACCAACTCCCTGTGTTCAAGCACCCACTTGAACCTTTGAGGACACCAGTCCTCCCTAGCACCTCCCAACCACCCTGGATTATAAATTTCTTGTTACTAGAACTTATTACATAGATATAAAGTTATTCAATGGCTTACCAGCCTTGTCGCTATTCTGTTACACTACTCTGCTCTGTTTGTATCAGTGTCTTCTGCACGCCCCTTGCACTTTTTGTTCTTTCGCCTTTTATTATCTCTGCACCATATCCCTTCAATGCAACCTTCCTCTACTGTACATTTCTTCTCTTGCATTCTGCCTCCTTGTCCTCCCTAGAATTCTCCTCCACAGCAACAACAACATATCTCTTCTTTCTTTTTCATTCTTATAGTGTCTGTTGTCTTTGTGCATGCAATATTCACAATGCCTCTGCATGCTCACTTCACGTCCAATTCCTCCACAACTCGAGTGCTCTGTGTGATCATCATCATGACTCTTCAGCTTCTCACGCGTCCAACATCACTGGGTGTTCTACTGAGATTTCTCAACCTCTCTGGCAGTTGAGACTCCTCGTCTTCTTTGGCACAGTCGAGTTTATGCCTTCTGTTTCAGTTAAAGACTTCAACACTCATCCATCTGTCAATCCCTCTAAGAATCATATTTTTTCACTGGGCAAAGCTTAGAGACTCTTCATCTCCTCTGGCGATCACACAGAAGTGTCTTCGAGTCCTCTGGCAGAAACCATCAGTGGTTTTTGGCAGTTACACTGTGTCGAGCTACATTAGCCCTCCGATCTTGTTCAAATTCACCAGCATCGTTGGATTGATTCCATGGGATCTTGCATTCATTTTGGCATTTCGACATTCGAAAATTCAGCATTCGTGTGACCATGCATATCGACATTCCCAGTTGCGATCCCCGAAATGGAGCTTGGTTGCTCTAGCTCTTTCCTCCATCCCTCGCTGATGTGACCAAGGGCTGTGACCACAACCTTATGCATAAGGTGATTTCGCGATTTTGACATTCCTGTGGTGAATGTTCTTGATGCTTCCAACTCCCGATCCATGAAACTCTGAAAGGGAGTCAGATCAATGGTCCACATAACCCCCAGAGATGGACGATTGACGGGATTTCGGCGTTTCACAATTTGGCATTTCGGGACTCCTGATGCTGAGAGTTTCTTGACATCTCCATATCCCGATTTCTGAAACTCCGAAGTGATGTAAACTTGCTGACATCACACATGGATTGACACATGTTGAATAACTCCCACATGTCACTCTGATTCATGACTTACATGTGCCTGAAATGTTGAATTAGCTTGACACTTATCATTGCCTGGTTGTGCCACGTGTACTTAGGTTTGCTGACGTGTCTTGTTTCAGGATTTCTCATTTCGGCACTTTGGGACTCCTAATGTTGAGAGTCTCTGAATTCTCCATATCTCAATTTCCGAAACTCCAAACTGGACTGGGATCAACGGACCAGATCAAACCTTGATTCGACGACTCAGATTACGTCACGATTCTGCATATCGCGATTTCGGGATTCTTGTGGTTATTATTATTTGACATCTCCAACTCTCGATCCGCGAAACTTCGAAATGGACTGGGATCAACGGTCCAGATCAAACCTTGATCTGATGGCTCAGATTACGTCGTGATTCCACATATCGCGATTTCAGGATTCTTGTGGTTAATATTCTTTGACATCTCCAACTTTCAATCCGTGAAACTTCGAAATGGAGTTGGATCAATGGTGCAGATCACATCTTGATATGATGGCTGTGGTTAAGTCGCAATTTCGCATATCGCGATTTTGAGAGGTTAGGGAACCCCATTCCTTTGACTCTCCAGTCAGCGAAATGACAATCTTTCCCCACGTGTCCCTCTTGGATCAACGATCAAGATTTTATCGGGATTTCACAACTCCACGACCCTTCATTGTGTTTGATCAACGGTCCATATTTGTCCTCGATCCAACAATTGAGATTATATCGTGGTCTTATATATCACGATTTCGCGAGTTGAAAGGTTGGAGTATTTCATTCCGTTGACTTTCCAATTAGCGAAATGTTGATTTGTTTCCTCTTGTCCTGCCTGTAAATGGATGGTCCTCCTTCTTTCGGGATTTTGTATGCCTGCTTCTCCTTGCACTTTAAAGAACGTGCAGGTTCTGCTTGATCCAACGATGGTCATATCCCACGCTTGGATCTAACACCTGAGATCTATCCTCCTCTTTAGCGCGCTCTTCTTGTCTACATTCAGATCTAACAACCATCGAGAATTCAGGATGGGATCCAGCGATCACTGACGCTTCTCTTCCCGAGCGTACTTTGTCCTTGTTTTGCCTTCACTGCATACTCTGATCTTGCCATTAATGAAAAGTGCATATTGCCTGTAAAGAATGCCAACCATCCTCTGCACTATCTCTTCTGATCTTATCGAGCTTGTTCTGCAGCGTCTTCCCAAACTACTTCTGGTGCCTGTCTGTTACATTCTTCCTGTACTCAAGCCATCATCGCTGCTGTACTTTCCATCAATGACAAGCATATGCTGCCTGTAAAACATGCCAACAATAGGGCCTTATCTCTTGCACATGCATCATGACTTGGTTTATGAAGGTGGTAGGGAAGTTGTCTTTTAGGCAGGACTAATTCAAATCATGAAAATCAATGCACACGCAAATGCTATGATGTTTTTGGTTTATATGGACTGGGTTGGATACCCAGTTTTCTTTCAAGCAAGCCTAGTTCAAATCATGAAAATCACTACACACATGAATGGTGCCATGTTTTTTTGTACAAGTAGGTTGTATACCGATGAGGTATATCAAATAGGGTAAATGGATTTTACTTTATGAAATTTATAAATCTCTTATTTGATGGACATGTCTTTTAAGGGGCGTGCAGATCTTTGTTTCTATCAGATAAGGGGTATGTTGATCCATGTGTCGATGTAATGCTCAATGATGGTGAAATATAGTTTAGGATATTTTAAACAATACCAATTAAATATGTTGTAAAACTCTTGGAAATATATTTTCACTGTAATATTTCTTTAGGGGGATATGCAGCTCTTAAGAGAATGTTATCAATAACACGAAGTGTAACAAAGATATCCACTTTGATGGTGGGTGAAATGTTAGCCATATTTTCTTCCTTAAATGCATTAGGGGTTGTTATGGGATGTTTAATCCAATCAACATGACCGAGAGGGATAGAACATGTGTCCTTGATTGTGAATTATCTAGGTGAAGGTAGTTGGGGTGCATGCATCCTACAAGAGAAAAAAGAATCTATGACACATTGTATCCCAAGTATAGTAGGGATCATGCATGGCCTCTAGTATGTCTTCATCTGAATGGAAAATGGGGGTTGTAGAGGTTAGGTCATTATAGGATGACAAGGCTTGTGGGTGTGATTTTTTTCTTCCATCTATGTCACATGTGCATGATAAATCATTAGCCATGGAGGGGTCGACAAATGTAGAGAAAATGTAAGTGAAATGAGACTCCAGTTGTTAAGTTTCTATTGATTCATCTTGACAAGGTGAGATTATGCTAATACCTAAGAGTGATGAAGCGTTGTTGGAGGATATTGGCCTTACTTACTTGTAAAGAAGTGATATATGGAAACAAAATCTAGGTTATCTATTATTAGTGGTGGAAATATTTTCTACCGAGGTCTTTCTAGAAAGATCATTGGGGTGGGAGGGGGGACATGGGTGCTAGCTATGCCGAGTTGTGGTGGAATAGGTGGTTGGCCATATATTAGTGTTGTAATAGATGCAATATTTAATGATTAATTTTAATATATTATATAATATATAAATTTAATACGTTATAATATATATTATATATAATTATAATATATATATAATAAACCAAACCAATTTTTTTTTTAAAACTTGCACATCGTGAAGAGAGAAAATGAGGAGAGTCGAGGATAGAACAGGAGATCAGTCGAGGATAGATGAGGAGAGAACACCACGAGTAGATCCGAGGAGATCACAGAAGGAGTGACTCCCCAAACCCTGACATTTGCGCAAGGGCACATCAGAGAAGGAGATCAAGGGTAGAGGAGACTAAGCTAGAGGGCGCGCAGAGGAGACTGAGCTAGAGGGCATGTGGAGGAGACTGAGCTAGAGGGCACACTATGAGCAATATTGAGAATGGTGAGTGGTAGTTCGACCAATCCCACCCATACTTTTTTCATTGAGATATGGTTTCTCCAAGTTGCCTCTATTTTTGTTTTCCCCTTGTCTACCAAAAAAAAACATGTTTTGATTGTGTGGAGCTTGGAAAGGTCAAGTTCAATCTCATTTGACCCCCCTCTCTGCCCTGGATGCAACTTATTTCAAGCATATAATGCATTAAAGATAAAATCTGAGCAATAGGAATAACCTTCTATTGAATGAACAACCCCTTATTACATTGAGATTCAGATCTAATACAAAAGGGGTACAAATTTAAAGAGGGTTTTACAACCACACTTCAACCTCTCTTTCAACAAAGAACAACCCTCTACAAAAAAATGTGGCAACAATACATAAATGGCAACCTTACATACATATGAGTTCCACGAGAAAGAAGAAAATGGAAGCTCCAATATATCAAACCCTTGCTCCATTCACTTGCAATTACAAAGTCTTTGGCCTTAGGGGGGCTTTCGCCCCCCCTGAATTTCTACCTCTCAAATGAGAGGAAGTCTCCTTATATATATTCTCCATTCAACAAATTTTCAATAAAATACTACAAAGAATACTCTAGCAGGTAATAGATCCATCTTTTCCTCCAAGAAATAATAATCAAATCTCAACAAAATGTCTTGTAGCCTCCTTGGAGTAGGGTGCTCCTCATTGTGGGTGAAGAAATCCATTAAATAAATGCTGCAATAGTTTTAGAGGGACACATATCTTTCTCTCTTGCAAGGCACTCCTCATCTAGGTGCTTCTTTAGACTTGGAGGAAGTGTTGTATGCTTCATTACTAACATGTGTCAATCCCATAATTGAAATGTTCCCTCAAAATATACCATAACCCCTCCATTCACTATGAAGTATGCCATAAAAGACTCAAAAGGTGGAACTCTTCTTTGCTCTTGTGATGTTTCCATGGTTAAGGTTTTCTAGGATGGTCAATAAGTCAATTTATACCCCTCCAATGAAGGGCATTCCTCTAAGAGTGTGCATTTGGCCATCAAGTATGCCATAAAACTCTCCAATACCTCCTTAGAAAGTGGGTTCTCATCTTCATGTATGTAGTCTTGCTAGTGGAATGTGCCAAGGGGTCCATATTGCCCCCAGATATGTAATTTATGCCTCATACATTGTGAGATGACACTTTGGTGGTGAGGAATGCCTAAAAATATGTAATTCATGCTTGAGAACTATGAAGACACCCCCAAAGGCATCCTCCAATGGAGAAACATGCATCAAAATATGTAGATAAGTGTCCCAAATGGTGAACAATTTCCACACGTGCAATAGTGACTCCAAATACGTGAACTCAATAACAAAACACACCTTCAAATAGGTAGACATGTTCCAACATGTGAAAGAAAGGTAACACATGGATATCCATAACTATTTCTCCTATGCATGATAAACCAGACGATGCTCAAACCAGATTGGCAATACAATGCTAATGACGCATACCAAGCTCCCAAAGTTCACATCTTTGAGTAAAGTGTTGTTGAAAACAATGCCTCTGAAAATGTGAATGAACCTTGCATTTTTAGGCTGTAAAATTTGGCTCCATATGGGGACTACACACTCTTGTAGGGTGCAAGAGAACTCCATAATATCTACGAGCTTTCGATGTGCAAGATGTACCTGCAAAAAAATTAGGAACGCTGGAAATAGATGGTGTGATGGATCCAAACATTCACATCTTTGTCACTCCCAGTACAAGTCTCCAATTTGAATTTATTACAAGGAAAATTGAGAGTGCTCAGATCTAACTACACACTCTCAAGAGAGTGTACAAATAAGGCACGAGCCAAGATGCCAAGGGAACATAGCATAAATAAAACATAATGCTTGCACAATGAAAACATTGAATTTATTCTTCATAGCCTACTCTAACAATATTAAGATATAATGCTAATTGTAATCAAAGAGCCAATGTAACCATGCAATCGGATCATAAATCATGAGAAATCTCTCCATGTTTGTTAATAAACCAAAACATTGAAACAATGAGCTGCCCCCATGTGTATGCTGGAACCTCTAAAGATGTGTTGATGAAGAATGAGTATGATCACTGATGACATAATGGAATGTCAAGTTCATACCCGAGTTTATTTATTCCACTGCATGAAAAGTCCATCCACTGTTGGATAGGGCTGATATACAAACAATCTTTGGGATAAGAATAGGACAACCCACTCTCAAATAATCAATCATAACTAGAACATACAAAAGGCCTATTCAAAGGCTAATTGGAAAGCTCCAATGACCTTCCCTTGCTGCCATAAACATTCAATGTCATAGCCTCAAGCAACAAGGGATTAGAAAGCGACTTCAACATAAATCTGTAAAAATTAACTACTCTCTTTCACTTACCTCTATCAATTCTCTACATGTCATATGGAAGGTGAGTTCAGATCTAAAAATAATAAATTAGATCATATTCTAGAGCTTTCTTCCCCCTTTTGGATGGCCGAAACATGGTACCATATATCACATATTATCCATGCTGCTATTCCAATTATATGGCAGCCCCAAAAATGCACAGCTCCGATGATTTTTTGTGCATAAAAAGGGCAAATGGCTGGAAGTTGTCTTTATGAACCATCATTTTATGATGAAATTTTTACTCATGAAGCAACAAATCTCTTTGCCTACTGAAATCAAAAGGATGTTGACCAAGAACAATAGAAAGTGCTTCACCTACCTTAACATCCTTTAGCTGCAGCCTACCCCAAATCAAGAGAAAAAAAAATTGAATTGTTCTTCTCATACCTCATGAAATTGCCCTCAAAGCTGATTGGAAATGGAAGGTGTAGATCCATGCTCTCTGCCATCACATTCTTGTTATCTATGTCATATTCGATGGGATCTCCAATATATATATATATATATATATATATATATATATATATATATATATATCCCATCTACGTCTCCTAACCAAGCAAAAGGTGCCAATGCCATCATGGTTTTGGCTACCATGTTTTTCATCAAATAAGAGAATGGAAACATCTAAAAAATCTTCATCTTCCAAAGTTTCTTCTCAGGATGTATCCTCTTCAAATCTTTAAAAGATTTTTTACTATATTTATAAATTTGAAATGGAATATCACAATGGCTTTCCAAACCCTTGTTGAGGATGGAAAATGTGGTGGCTATTGAAATGTCTTCCTCATGCAAGTAGGTAAGAGCATCAAAAGATTCTTCTTTAGGAACAAGAGAGAGTACATCATCCTCAATAGAAACTTCACAACTCTCATTATTCAAGTCTTCTTCTTGATATGCAATGGGTTCTTCAAGCTATTCATTCTTTGGATGTGCTAATGACTCTTCTTCATGAAGTGCAACCAACTCTTCAAGGCCTTCATCATTCTTCCTATCATGATCTACAATACATTCCTCTTTTTGAGGTGTAACAAGCTCTTCAAGAGATTTATCAACACATTCCAGATCTGCAATATCAAGGTCTCATATCTCATGTGATAAAAGGATTGGCTGGTCCCCTATTGAAGAATCCTTTCGAGACTTATCGTCATGCTTTACATGGTCGGATTTGAGAGGTTTTTCTTCAAAAACAACCAAAGAGTTTAGTGCTTCATATTTATCCTTGTGTTCAACTGCCAAAAGATGTGAAGGGTTATTTTGATGTGCAATCACCAAGTCATCTATTTCTCTTCTTTGCTACAATATTCTTCTCAACCCACTTCTTATTCTTCCCATAAATGAGACCTTGAACCACCACAAATGACCTCTCGAAGGCATCCTTTGCCAATTAGGTATATAGGTAACACTAACATTCTTGAGCACTAGGTATGGGTCTCAGGGCCTTGACATGGTCAATGGAGGAAACATGAACTTTAGGCCTTAAAGGAAGCTTTCAATGAGCTAGGGACAATAAGGATGCCTCATATAACCACACAAGGCCCTCTGAGGGTATTCCAACCTATGGTTGGGGATGTCGGTGCCACTAGGTGTTTTTGAGTAGTGGGTACATGTCTCAAGGTCTTGGAAATGATATAGGGAAGAAGGCCATGCCTTAGGTTCTAAATAAATCTTTGAGTCATATAACGCCATGGACAATGCCTCAAAGTACCACACATAAACTCCAGAGGGGTATCCTTGGCCTCTAAGAAATGATGTTAGTGATCTCACAATGTTTTGAGCATTAGCTATGGGTCTGAAGGCCTTGATATCGTTGAGGGGGGAACCCAAGGCTTAGTGGAAGTACAAAGATTCTAGGCATCCATGGCCAAACATGACACCTCAAACTAGCACACTCAATATCTCAAGGTTTTATGCAACTTCTAAGGCTCAAATTTCATGAATGACACCTCAAACCACCATAGATGACCTCTCGAGGGTATCTTTGGAATTCAAGTGGGAGTATGGGCATCAATAGGATATTTTGAGTGATGGGTATGGGTCTTGGGTCCTTGGACAAGATTGATAGAGGAAACCCCCTCCTTCCATCCCATTGTCTCCTCTCAGGTTCAATGCCTTCACAGTCTTCCATATAGAAGACCACAACCCTTTCCTTTATAGTTTGTACAAATTCATCAAAACCATTACACCCTATGCATACAATGGTTTAAACAACAACTCGATCATCTTGTAATATTTGTCACAACCAAACCCAACATTATTGCCAACTCAAACCTTTCCTCCATTCCTCACCAGCCACTAAAGGCGCTTTCCCAATATGTGAAATTCTAGGATCATGGATTTCCAAACTATCGATCCCCACTCAAACTCTTTGATGGGTCTCAAATCCATTTCTCCACCGAGTTTCGGGGGATATGCAAATATATACAACTTTATGGAACTTATATGCAACTATATGCAACTTTATGCAACAATGCAACTTTATGCAACAATGCAACTTATGCAACTTATGCAACTTATGCAACTATATGCAACTGTGTTGGTACCAAAAATGTATATTGGCATGATAAATTATCTTCTTGTTTTAAAAAGTGTAGGTACCACCAAATATGTATCTGTCAGATATATCTTCCTTGAGTGATGATCAAGATATACTAAGAGAGGTTGAAAGTGAGACGTGTTGTACTAGATCTACCGGTTCTAGATCAACTAGGTTGGAAAAGGTAAGGAAAAGATTTCATATATGCATGTAATTTTTTTTATTTCCAACGGAGGGTCGTGTAATTATGATGCTGAGAGCATAGGTGACATTGAGTTTCCCTTGAGGTATAAACATCTAGTGCAATGATGGGAACCTAAGGAGCTACCTGAAGTGGACACATATTTCTTCATCGGTGGGAGGATGTATCGCATTGCTCCTTCGTCCTTACATGGATTGGGGTTATTTTCCATGGATGGCATAAAGGTCGGCTATGGAACTATAACTAAATTGATGGAGTATGTCGGACCATTATACAAATACAATCACTAGTTGATGTTGGTCCAATATACGCAAAGTATGCGGAGATACAGAGTTGCTGCAAATTATATACAACTACTAGATAACAATCAAAACAAAGGGGCAACTATGTATATTGATGGAAGGCCAAAAGCAACTAGAAACATTGCGGGCTTTATAAATAGTACACAACCAGTGGCAACAACTAAGAAACCGAATTGCATATTTGAGGCACACGAAGGAAATCGTATATTTGTATGTGCAACAAAAACAATAGTTCTAGGTGAAGAGTTGTTGATCGATTACAACTTAAATCTAATAAATGGAGGGGGTGCGACTATGGGTGTAAATATCTTACATACCATTCAACTCAACCTTTGATCAATCATTGTTACAATTTATCGTTGCAATATTTCAAATTTTTACTGCATAATTTTTTTACAATTACTTTCATAACTCTTGTTGATTAATTTATTGTCTCAACATCTATCCAGGGTGACCGTGGAAAGGCACCCACTTCGCCTCAGTAGGTAAATGCTAAATACAATAAAAAAAACTTATGACTACAACAACTAAATTTCATTATTACTATTATTATTATTATTATTTTTTTTTTTCTGTTATTACTGCAATATTTCATTTTCTTAATGTTACAGGGGAATTTTATAACTTTTATTGATTGATTTATTGTGTCAACATCTGTCGAGGGTGACCATGGTAGAAAATCACCCGCTACATCTCTCCAGGGTGACCGTGGAAAGGCACCCACTGTGCCTCAATAGGTAAATGTTAAATACAGTAACAACTTATGACTACAACAACCAAATTAATGAAATTTCATTATTATTATTATTTTTTATTTTTTATTTTTTTATTTTTTTTTCTGATATTACTCCAATATTTCATTTTTTAAATGTTACAGGTGAATTTCATAACTTTTGTTGATTGATTTATTGTGTCAACTTCTGTCCAGGGTGACCGTGTTCGATTTTCACCCGCTACATCTGTCTAGGGTGACCGTGGAAAGGTGCCCGCAATGTCTCAACAGGTAAATGTTAAATACAATAACAACTTATGACTACAACAACTAAATTTCTAAAATTTTGTTATTGTTTTTCTGATATTACTACAATATTTCATTTTTTTAATGTTACAGGTGAATTTCATAAATTTTATTGATTGATTTTTTGTGTCAACATCTGTCCAGGGTGACCGTGTCCAAAAATCACCCTTTACATCTATCCAGGGTGACCATGGAAAGGCACCCGCAGTGCCTCACTAGGTAAATGTTAAATACAGTAACAACTTATGACTACAACAACTAAATTTCTCAATTGTTAAAGTTCATCTCATTAATTTTATTCATCCATGTATTGTGGCATGGTCAACGTGGGAAGGCTCCCACAGAGGATATTGATGAGGATGAAATATTTTATTCGAATGACCCAATGAAAATTGTAACGAAGGCCTTGAAGAAGGCTAACATAGAATATCTAGGTTTGATTAGAAAAATACCCCTGACATAGGAGGACAGGACAAGAATTGTAGAGCTACAAAATACAATAACTAATTTTGGGGTAAGTGGCATCTTCACATATTTATATTAGCTATGACAATTTTATATCCATTTTTTAGTTTTATAGTTTGTATATGATCTGATAAAGAAATTTTTTCTGTTTGTAGGAGTTTTTAAACCCCGTGCATGGGGAACCTATCGATCCTGCAACTGCTATAGGTAGCAGTGAAGGTCCAATGCAAAAAAAGGTCGACATAACAAAGTGCAAGTGAGGCTTTTTGAGCCTCTTGAGGTTCCCCTCGAATCCATTGATGAGTGAAATGATTTTGACCGGCATGACATGCCAGAGCATGATGAGCCGGAGCCTGGGACTCCACATGATGAATCTGGAGAGGAACATAGTGTAGATGGACAAGATACTATTCTGCATGGAGAAAAATGAATTAAAAGCACCAGATCACTAGATGTCACCTTTTTGGTGGATGACGCATGTGTTCCGATCAAGATTCATAATATTGCAGGTAATTGTCCCATTAATTGATTCATTTTTTTCATGAAATTGAAATGGACATTTGTTGAGATTATTATAAATTAATGGATAACACGTTTTTGTAGGAAACAATGTTTTCTATAGAAACTTACATGACAAAGTATTGGAGCTGTTTGGCCCCACCATTCGCACACGGTGGAATGGCCAAGATAGAAAAAAGAAAGATGATTTAATAGATCACATGGTAAACTTGTTCGACAACACTTTCAACAAGAAAGTGGTTACAAAGTTAGCCGACGAGAATTTAAAATACACCAGGGCCCAGTATAGGGATAAATTGCAAATAGACCTCAAGCACGAGCGCCCTCCCATGGTTCCCGAGAAAGAGTGGAAGGCGCTAATAGAGGATGCAAATGAGAAATTGTTTAAAAAACAAGGACAACAACCATGAGCTGGTCAAGCAAGGTACAACACATGTCATATTATCAGTGAAATATGAGCATTTATGCTTTTCTTTCCTGTTTAAGTAACAATTCCAATATCTATTTTTTTTCAAAAATTCCATATGTAGGCTACCAGACACCTCCAAATCAACAAAGGCCAGAGTGGAAAAACATGACCAACATAAAATAGGCCAGGGTGGCTACGAAAAACTAAAATCTAGAATAGTAATATTTAAATGATTAACTGTGGTTAATATTTATTCAGCAGTAACGAACAAATATATGTTTTTCTTATTGGTATTTTTAATGGTGTTATGCATTGCAGTTAAATATGTTCGACACTGCTGCCACCGAGGAGGACCTAAATCTTGGTTACAAGCATGGTTTTAAAAGTGTGATTGAATATAGAAAAATCTTGGGCCAGACTCCTTCTCCCCAACCACGCAGGTAAATCAAATGAATAAGGAAACCACAGTAGCATGCTTGTAAAATCTATTCATATTTTATTATATCACCCTTAACTAAGTATTTATGTTTGTTTTCAAGCAACAATGGTAACACAATAGTGAATCCAGTGGTATTCAACAAACACCGCATCATACAAGGGTGCATATGTCCAGTGATAGTGTAGAGCAGAGTACCCATTCCGATATGTATGATTCAGAATTATAAATATTTACTATGATTGTAGATATTTATTTTCTGACTTATACTTATATATTATCTTCTCAAAATTGAAGAGCATGTAGCTCAGGAGGGTGAAATGCGAGAGCAACCAAGTGGACAGGAAATTAACGCACCAACTGTCGCAGCTACAAAGACAGGTAAAGAGCAATAATGTAATGTTAATCAAAATAATGAATTAGTTATTTCAATTATATTTCAACATATCGATATGATCATTTTCATTGTTCCAGTTCATGACCCTGAAAAGATGCTAGCTAACCCTTCTCAGTGACGTACCATAAGTATGGTACATGAGCGCACACAAACAATAGAAGGACATGGCACACAAAGTACAATGTCCTTGCATGATTATGATATCCCAATTGTCAGTTTTATGAATGTAAAAAAACAAAAATCAAAGAAAAATTAGATGTATAAATTCGTGTCTTGTATTTGGATCTTTATCGATGTTTATATGTTCATATGTTTTGATGACTATCCTGGTTATGCATGAATGTCTATATGTTTTTTATATAAAGAAAATCATTTTTTGGGTATGGGGAATTGAGAGCGATGTGAGGGGGGGAAGGGGCCATATGAGCTTCCGCCTTCACGTGGTTGGCCCTGTTAAGTAGAGAATAACCTATTCTCGAAACAAAGAGAAGCTCATTAAGGTATGCGACAACTTAATTTTTTTCTAGAGTATTTTACATAACTAAATGCATGCTTATTTGCTTATTAATTATTTACTCATATAAAAAAATTGTCTTTTATGATTCATGCAGGTCTTGGTGATGGAAATGCATCTCGTGGACAACTCTTATCAAGTTGTATGGGCTAATGGATTTGGCGAAAGGACAATGAAAAGGTAAGGGTTTTGACGTGTTTTTAAAAGTAGGCTTTATACTAGTAAAAGTTCAAAATCCTCATGAATATGTAGATATTGATATATATGCCAAGTTCCATGTGGTTTTTTTATTGTCTAATTTATTTGTTATTGTCAAGTTATTTGTCAAATTTAATGTGTAGATATTGCATATATGACAAGATCCATGTGGTTTTTTTATTGTTTAATTTATTTGTCCAATTTAATGTGTAGGTGGTTGTACAGTACATCGAGTGTACACTCTTTTTCTAGCTCAAATTTCAACTATAAATCTAGAACCCTAAAGAGATATTTTAAATATAATTTTGGTTTACTTGTAGTTTTTTTTATAAAGAAGTATAACTATTTTAGAGAACCCCCATATACAAAGTCTTTATCCATATCCTCATTGTGGAAAATAAATTAGAAAATATCCCTCGGGCCTCACTTCATTCATTTCCATGATCCTAACCTTATTGCTATCCCTAGTCCAAATCCTAGTTCCTATTAAACAATGCATGAAGCTAATACCAATAATCTAGACCCCTCCTCTCATCCCACATATTAGTGCAAGTATTATAAGGCTCCAAAGGACACTACTACAAAATGCTTATTCTTATAATAATAATTCACATCCAAACCCTTGTACATAGATGAGAAATCCCTTGATGTTCCTAGCGTACACCAATATTTGGACACTTCTCCCCAACAAAAAATAGTCCCTATTCAAAACTCTATTGAAAAAGATCCCTCATTACTCATAATGACGAATGCAATTTATTCCCCTCTCTAAGTCTCATTTTTACTCATAATTGTTAGATCAAAAACCAACTTGCCACTATAATCCTTGACAATTGTAACCAAATTAATTACATTTTCCATCACTCCTCACCCCTCTCCTTATCATTGGGGCTTTGTACAATAGGACGGAACTCATCTTCTCATTAATAAACATTGTGGAGTCACCCTTGACATAGGGATTTTTCAAGAGAATGTTGAATGCTATGTATCTCCCCTTGATTACTCTAATTTACTCTTGAACATATCATATGAACAACAATGGAATTCTTTATAAGATGTCCATTGAAATACTTATTAACTCTTTAAAGATAACAAAACCTATGAACTCATCTTTATTGCAATACCCTTTCCATGTAATGATGTGACCAAGACATCCTACGTAAATATCTTTCTCTCTTAGTTGTAACTCACATCCAACCATTCCATATAGTTTCACTTTCTCTCTTCCACACATTCCAAATGATACCTTCTCATCCTTCTACCCAATCAAAAACAATGAAATTATTTATAATATGCTCATTGAAATACTTATCCACTCTATAAATATGACAAAAACTATGAACTCACCTCTTGCAATACCTCTTACTTATAATGTTAAGACCCAACAAAACATAATACATAAATACCTTTCTCTCTCACTTTTACATCACATCAATCCATCTCATCTCATATGGTTGCACTATCCCTCTTCCAAACTCTCTAAATAATACATTCTCATCCTTCCACCTGGGTGCACTCTCACTCTGCTGTTCTCATTCTAAATCCCGAACCTCCCCAATGATTTTTAACTCGATATTTTTTTTTTCTACCACACAAGAATTAACAAAATACATATATGATCTATTATACCTAGTTCCATAATTGCTTTCCCTTGTCCTCTCGCTGGCTACAAATATAAGGTAGCCCCTTGTTCTTTTATTCCTTCTCTTTTCCTTATCTTTCTATTAGTTGTCAAAATCAACATTTTCTAACATTAAAAAGGTCCCATGTTTTAACACACTTTTATCAAGTTGAATGAAGCCTTGTTACTATTGGGATTTTTTTTGGGCTAGCTTAGACTTCCCAATATCAACTCTAGCCAATTCTTACCTAGTAGCACCCAATATTACCTAGTTCTCCCCTTTTCTTCTTCCTCTCCTAGTGTTCCATGCTCTCCTACACACTCTTCCTCTTTTCCTAGTCCTTCAAATGCTTGGGTAAAGTATTGCCTTTCCTCCTTAGCTATTCTTCCTTACACCCCTTTTTCTCCATTTGTTTTTGGTCATAAAATCGATGGGTCCCTTATAGGTCATTATCTCAAGAAAGACCCTACTTGAGATAACCTCTACCTAGTTAGGATCAACTATCACTTTTTTGGTCAGTTTT
>ML777943.1:475349-506535 GCA_009831015.1 Picea engelmannii | reverse complement strand
TGCAACTATGGAGCCCCTCCCAATGGTGACATCATATCTTCCTTTGATCCTCTCTCCTCCACTGGTACCATTGGTATTTTTCACCTCTACGCTTGCATTGAACTTAGGTTGATGCATGTCGCCTCCTATGCTTGCATAAAATATCCCATTGATGTATGCCACCTCTCATTCTTGCACTAAATATAAGCTATCATGTTTTTTTTTGTGCTTTTGATGACTCTATATTACTAGTTTCTGATGCCTATTATGCTCACACTCTCCAGATTATCGTATGTCACATGGGACTCATGCTATGTCCTTGACTAGTGTATGGTGCCTTAATGACTACAGAAATCCTAGAACAATGAGTGTCATTTGTTACGCTCACCTTAACTCTAAGTTGCCATATGTTGCATTTATTCTTGTGATAACCCTATATTAGAGTGTGTTTCCTCTCTCGCTCATGTTCACTCTTAGTCGGTTTATGTCAACTCACACCTTTTCCCAATGTCATGCCAATGTCATCAACTTCTTTCTCTTGCCTTTGTTAGAACTACCCTAACACAACAACCTCCCATCTTTACCTTTTCATCTATCCTCCATCCTTTCCATAAGAGATCATGTTGCTAATCCTACCTCACTTTTGGTAAAATGCCAACCTCTGTGATGTAGGTATCTAGCTAGACATGTTCTTGCATTGCTCATTGCTCATTCTTGGAAATGTAAGTATGTATTAGTCTAACCCCTGTATATTGAACATATTCATGATGTACCCAAAATTTTGGACCTCATTATTATTGTCCTTTTGTATGCTCCAAAAATTGTGCAAGTGACATCCACAAGTATCTTCCTATTATATTAGTAATATTCCTCTTATTATTATCAAGGAAGGAGTTGATAACTAGCCCTTATATACACTATGCCTAAATTATCGAGGCATCAAATTGTTGGATCATGTTGTCATTGATGCCAATGGTTTGATTGATTGATGTCATTGATTGATTGATGTCAAGTGATTGATTGATGTCAAAGGATTGATTGATTGATGATTGATGTAATATAATATGTATTTTCCTTGATGAGAATGCATAGATGAAGATGGATCAATGAGTTGTCATTGATATGATGAAGATGGATCAATGAGTTGTAATTGATACATGATGAATATGGATCGATATGGTTTCATTGGTATATGATGCATTGTTGGAAAAATGTATAGATGACTCATTATTGTCTTATCATGATTGATAAGGTGCACAAATGGATGAACTCCAAAGTGGTCCCCTTATGGTGAAAGCCCTCACAGGAAGATGATTTTAGGATTGAGTTATCCTAGAATAATGGTTGGAGGACCCATGCTCTCATTATTTTCTTATCATGATTGATAAGGTGCACAAATGGATGAACTCCAAAGTGGTCCCCTTATGGTGAAAGCCTTCACAGGAAGATGCTTTGTGGATTGAGTTATCCTAGAAGAATGGTTGGAGGACCCATGCTTGTATGTGGAATAAAGAGATGAAGATCAAGGAAATTGTTGGTGAAAATATCCTATATGTATATTTCTTGTCATGCAATTTTCGGTGGCATGTAGAACGTCACATAACTCCTCACGGTTAGAGAGTTATGGCCATGAGAAGTTGGAGACCCCAGGTTTGGGTAATGGACCCAAGTTTGTTTGATGGGTAATGGTATGAGTTGTGATATATTTTCAGAAAATACTATTCTATATGAATATTACATATCATGCCATTTCTAGTGGTATGTGGAACGTCACATAACTCCTCACGGTTTGAGAGTTATGACCTTACGAAGTTGGAGGACCCTCACATGTCATCTAGAAGCCCCAAAAGGTCAAAGTAGTCAAAGTGGTTTAAGGGATTTTAAAAGGTAAATGATAAAGTGAAGTGATGAGTGTACTATAATTCAAAGTGAATACAAAATAAATTATTTAAACAATAAATTTAATGGAGAAATTAGAAGTGGGTTAACCCTAAAATAAGGAAAGTGGGGCCAAGTGACCTAGAAAATGTTTTTAAGGAAGCTACTTGGAGAGTATAAATAAGAGGCAAGACTCTCTCATTTTAATAACACTTGAGCATATTGAATATATATATGTGTCTGAGGTAACCAAGGATATCTAAGCCGAAATTCTGAGGAAAGGTGAAGAAAAGAAGACCGAAATGCAAGGAAGGATAAATTCTTTTGATGGTGTTTTCTGAGGTATGTTATTTACAGGTCATCTCACCATTTTCGCTATAACTTTTTTTCTATAATTATTTAGACCATGAAATTTCTATTCCATTGAGAAAACATACCCACGTATTTGTGGTAAAAAATTCAGCTTGTGGGTCGTTGTATTTTTGGAGTTAAACTCCGTGGAAAATAGGGTTTGTGTCTAGTCCTGAAACTAGTCAAAAACAGGTGTTTCGGGTAAAAACGTCATAACTTCTTCATAACATATCCAAATTCAGTGAGACCAAATGTTTTGGTTAGGTTAAAGTATTTATTATTTTTTTTAACAATTTAATATCAATTGAATGAATATTTTTTGCGGGACACGCTCTACAAGGTCGCTCTCTAGAATAAGCCATAATTCAACAAGGTACGCCATTTTTGCTATAACGCCTTTTATGAGAGGTTCCAAGTAGTACCACCTGGAGGAATTTCACAAAACGCACTAAAGAACATTGTGTATCAGTTTTAGGTCTTCATTCATTACAGGTACAAAGTTATGATTATTTCAAGTTGGGGTTGTTGACTAATCCAAAACTAGTCATGGTTGAGACAAGCAATTGATGAGTTGACACATACATGAGGTGTATAATTGATGATACTGGTACATATTGATGAGTCATTGTTGATGATTATTTGACACATGATTGGTATATACTTGGTACATGGTTGTATGCACTCGTTTATGGTACAGGTTGATTACAGGTTGTTTGGCACAGGTTGGTGCATGGTTGATGCACTTTTTTATGTTGACAGATTGATATCTATTGAGGATTGTTGCCTCATCTCAGTTGGTGTTGAGAATGTAAGCTGAGTCTTGAATATAGAGACGTTTCTCTTGTAGAGTTGTAATCTATTCAGTTGTTGCTGAAAAACCCCCGGATTGAAGTCCATAATAAAAAGAAAAATTGTACATACATCTTGTGTTCTTTGTGTTCCTTGTGGAGATGATTTGTTGAAGATATGTTGCTGATATATTTTGTTGATATGTAATCACATCTAACTAATTATAAATGAAAACAATGAGTAATGAACAAATGTTGAATGTTAACTAAGGAGTTTTTGTGTAAGAGGGAAGTTTTGGGAAAAAGATCCCCACACTCATTCACCCCCCCCTCTAAGTGTGGTAGGTGTGTCCAACAATTGGAATTAGAGCGTGCCTTCACTACAAGCCTTAAAAATATTGAAGGAGAGCCATAGACACACAAATGGATGATGAAGTTCCAATCCTTGATGAGGAAAACTATTCCACTTGGAGAATAAAGATGAGATCATATTTGAAGACAATGGGAGCAACTATTTGGAAGGCAACCATCGGTGGATATGTTCTATTGAAGAACAAGTCAAAGTTTGCATCTCAAAGGGAAGGAAAGAAGAATGATGCATTGGCTCTCAAGACCATTCTTAGTGGACTCTCAAGCCCTATCAAGGAGAGCATGGGACAATGCACTTCCACCAAGGATCTATGGCTAAAGCTACAGGAGACATATCAAAGCAAAAAGGAAAAGGAAGAAATTGAAGACCACTCCATCAAGATCATAAAAGGTAAAGAATAATAAAAAACTCTTGAATGTATTGTTTCTAAATGTGATTTTGAAAACATTTCAAGTGAAGATAAAGAATCAAGTAATGATAGCACAAAGGAAGATCTTGAAGACATTTCAAATGAAGGCAAAAAATCATGTGATGGTGTTGAATTTTTCTCAAGTGAAGAAGATGATCTAGAAACAGTTTGTGTAAAGTTTGATGATAGTTATCCCATGGAAAGATTATAAGAAAATCTATTAGAACTTCAAAAGGAAATTGAAGAGGGTTTATACATGTATAGGAGTGATCATTTTTATACACACTATAACTATCTTTCAGATAACACTAAGAAGTTTCTTAGGAGGAGTCAAAGGCACATCTTGAAGTTAAAGGGAGATATATTTGAAAATATGGATGCTCAGAGCTCAAGTTCTGAGGAGAAGGGTCATCTACAGAAGTGGGTGAAGAAGACAGAGCAACCAGATCATAATGAAAGACTGAAGGGAAGTACAAAAGTGTCATCTACTGAGGCACACATAGGTGACAGTGGTGACAGTCATGTGCATATGTGTGCTGACCTTGAATAGGTCGCATACACACACACTCTGTTGTGTAGCATGCCACATATATGTTGTAAAGCCTTGGGAAAAAGGCAATGCACATGGCTTGGAGTTTGATGTGATGGTATAACTCTATATTGCAGGGTCTGACATTGTTTATTGCAGGTTCTGACACTGTTTGCTGCAGGTTTTCATGGTGAGATCACACAATGGTATAATAAAAATAAATATTTGGTGCATGGCACTAACCCAAGAGTATGGATTGATGTTGATCTACTGGGATTAATCATTTTGTGATGTTGATGGTGGTGTACATGGTTGGTATATCTTCTGATGTATTATTGGAAGCATATGTTGATATCATGGTGCATGCATTTTGCATATAGATTGGGCTACATGTTGATACATATAGTTGGTGAATTGATGAGGTGATCAGGTTATACATCATTGTTGATCTATAGTTGATGCATGATTGGTAATTTTCTAGTACATTGGAAGAGGCACCTACTAGCAGTTTGGTTGGCACATGTTTTATGGAGGATTTGGCATACATATATGGGATTCATCATTTTGTGGTATTGGTGCATGGTAATGTACATGTTTGGTACACTCATAGATGGCATATGCTTGATGATACTACACCATTGGTACTACTTGTTTAGCACAACAATTAGCATTTGTTTGAGATACATGATTATGGTACTTGGTTCATGATGGAGACATATCACGAGTGATATGATACATTGTTTGGCATGTTGGTAGATGCACATGGTTGGCATATTGGTGGATGCACATGGTTGGGATATTGGTAGATGCACATGTTGGCATGTTGATAAAGGCATATGATTGATACATTCCATGGATGATATCTTTTGGAATATTGCATGATGTTGATGTACATAGGTGTTGTGCATGATGAGCACACATTTTGTATAGGATGTACTTGGTTGATATTTTTCTCATGATTCTTTATTTCATTGTTGACATATATTTTGCTTCATGATGCTTGGTATGGCACGAGTTTGATGCATGAACAGGTCCAAGGATCGTTATATGGTATCA
Organism: Picea engelmannii; assembly: GCA_009831015.1. Lineage (NCBI taxonomy): Eukaryota > Viridiplantae > Streptophyta > Pinopsida > Pinales > Pinaceae > Picea > Picea engelmannii. The sequence continues at coordinate 501,175 of ML777943.1, read as the reverse complement.
CAATGTTCATCTTGCAGAAAAGATAGGGGAGACATACCCATAGGGGGAGTCATTCTTCTTCCCATGATTCTAGGAGGAGATATTTATCAGATGCATACCTAGAAAAGAGCCCTATACTTGAAGAAAGAGCACATGAGCATAATATCAGGGGGAGCAATGGTCATAGGGGGATTATGTTTGATGTATCTTCAACGTTACTTCAGAGTGATATCCCTTGTTCAAAAGGGGAGAGATTATTCAGAGGAAGATCAAAGGCATTAAGACAGGGGTAGTAGCCCCAAGGAGAGTTCAAGCAAGGGGAGCAACCCCAAGATGAGAATGGCCCTTTTCCATTGATGTCAAAGGGGGAGAGTTAATCACATTAATGTGATTGATGTTTATTGATGGGGAGAGATAGTCACATTGACTATTGATGTAGAGCATGCCTTATCTACATGTTGACATCAATAATTGGTAATTGGTGTTGACATCAATGTTGGTATTTCCATCAATGCCAAAGGGGGAGATTGTTGGATCATGTTGTCATTGATGCCAATGATTTGATTGATTGATGTCAAGTGATTGATTGATTGATGATTGATGTAATATAATATGTATTTTCCTTGATGAGAATGCATAGATGAAGATGGATCAATGAGTTGTCACTGATATGATGAAGATGGATCAATGAGTTGTAATTGATACATGATGAAGATGGATCGATGTGGTTTCATTGGTATATGATGCATTGTTTGAAAAATGCATAGATGACTCATTATTTTCTTATCATGATTGATAAGGTGCACAAATGGATGAACTCCAAAGTGGTCCCCTTATGGTGAAAGCCCTCACGGGAAGACCCTTTGAGGATTGAGTTATCCTAGAAGAATGGTTGGAGGACCCATGCTCTCATTATTGTATAATCATGATTGATAAGGTGCACAAATGTATGAATTCCAAAGTGGTACCCTTATGGTGAAAGCCCTCATGGGAAGACGCTTTGCGTATTGAGTTATCTTAGAAGAATGGTTGGAGGACCCATGTTTGTATGTGGAATAATAAGACGAAGATCAAGGAAATTGTTGGTTAAACTATCCTATATGTATAGTTCTTGTCATTCCATTTATGGTGGTATGTAGAACATCACATAACTCCTCACGGTTAGAGAGTTATGGCCATGAGAAGTTGGAGACCCCAGGTTTGGGTAATGGACCCAAGTTTGTTTGATGGGTAATGGTATGAGTTATGATATATTTTCAGACAATATTATTATATATGAATAGTACATGTCATGCCATTTCTGGTGGTATGTGGAATGTCACATAAATCCTCACGGTTTGAGAGTTATGGCCTTACGAAGTTGGAGGACCCTCACATGTCATCTAGAAGCCCCAAAAGGTCAAAGTAGTCAAAGTGGTTTAAGGGATTTTAAAAGGTAAATAATAAAGTGAAGTGATGAGTGTACTATAATTCAAAGTGAATACAAAATAAATTATTTAAATAATAAATTTAATGGAGAAATTAGAAGTGGGTTAACCCTAAAATAAGGAAAGTGGGGCGAAGTGACCTAGAAGATGTTTAAAAAAAATCTACTTGGAGAGTATAAATAAGAGGCAAGGCTCTCTCATTTTAATAACACTTGAGAATATTGAATATCTATATTTGTTTGAGGTAACCAAGGACATATAAGCCAAAATTCTGAGGAAAGGTGAAGAAAAGAAGGCTGAAATGCAAGGAAGGATAAATTCTTTTGATGGTGCTTTCTAAGGTATGTTATTTACAGGGCATCTTACCATTTTCGCTATAATTTTTTTATATAATGATTCAGACAGAGAAATTGCTATTCCATTGAGAAAACATACCCAAGTATCCGTGGTAAAAAAATCAGCTTGTTTTTCGTTGTATTTTTGGAGTTAAACTCCGTGGAAAATAGGGTTTGTGGCTAGTCCCGAAACTAGTAAAAAACAAGTGTTTCGGGTAAAAATGTCATAACTTCTTCATAACAGATCCAAATTTAGTGAGACAAAATGTTTTGGTTAGGGTACATGCTTTAGTATTTTTTGTAACAGTTTTAGATCAATTGAATGAAAATTTTGTGCGGGACACGCTCTACAAGGTTTCTCTCTAGAATAAGTTAGAATTCGGCAAGGTATGACTTTTTTTCTATAATGCCTTTTATGAGAGGTTTCAAGTAGTAAAACCTGGAGGAATTTCATAAAACACATTGAAGAACATTGTGTATCAGTTTCATATATTTATTCATTACAGGTACAAAGTTATGATTATTTCAATTTAGGGTTGTTGACTAATCCAAAACTAGTCATGGTTGAGACAAGCAGTTGATGAGTTGACACATACATGAGGTGTATAGTTGATGATGTTGGTACATATTGATGATTCATTGTTTATTATTATTTGACACATGATTGGTATATACTTGGTACATGTTTGGATGCACTTGTTTATGGTACAGGTTGATTACAGGTTGGTGCATGGTTGATGCACTTGTTTATGTTGACAGATTGATATCCGTTGAGGATTGTTGCCTCATCTAAGTTGGTGCTAAGAATATAAAATGATTCTTGCATATAGAGTTGGTTCTCTTGTAGAGTTGTACTCTATTCAGTTGTTGTCGAAAAACCCCCGGATTGAAGTCCATAATAAAAAGAAAAATTGTACATACATCTTGTGTTCTTTGTGTTCCTTGTGGAGATGATTTGTTGATGATATGTTGCTGATATGTATTCACATCTAATTGATTATAAATGACAACAATGAGTAATGATCAAATGTTGAATGTTAACTAAGGAGTTTTTGTGTAAGAGGGAAGTTTTGGGAAAAATATCCCCACACTCATTCACCCCCCCCTCTAAGTGTGGTAGGTGTGTCCAACACAAATAACATTATGCTTTTATAAGAATATATGAGTCAATGTCATAACGACCCTTTAGGTTTGTAAGATTTTCCAATTCTTCAAGGTGTTAAAAGCCATTATTTCCCAAATCATTCAGAACATAGAATAAAATTGACCAAAAGCTTATACATAGGTGATGAAAGAGATTTTACAACCTTTTCATAAATCACAACCTTTTTACTGATGGTGTCTTCATGGGTTCAAAACCTTACTTTGCAAATCTAACAATATTTATACCTTTCAACATTCTCATGAACCCTTGGGTTTACCATTACTCCTTGTGGGTCATAAATTTCCACTCACCAAATTCATACAAATTGAAATTTTTGTCATTTGAACAAGCCTATATGATGCAGGAGCATCGCCAAATCATCAAGCGAACCATCACATCAAGCGGAGATCAGCTGGATAAACAAGCCCAAATTTTTGAAAATACTTTGGGATTGTTGTGCAAGTCTTTAATGAACCATTTATGAAGGCGCATTTGTATATTGTATTGGACCTTGAGCCTTTAAGCTCTCGTCCTTTGGTAGATAGTCGACATTTAATAGATTTAATGCTGGTAGATAGGATTTTTAATTCTAGAATTGATAGTTTAGAGTCCGAGAGGGAAAACGGATATAGACACCCTCATTGTACCATTGTAACATAATAATGAATACTAGAGGAAGCAGTCAGGAGAAGAGAAGAGAAAGCAGAGAATAGTGTATGAAGAACACCCATGTACATGCATTTGAATTAATAGAAGGAAGCTTTGATTCAAACTCATCGTTTGTGTTGTTTTCTCTGTGTATTGATGTTATGCTCATGAATGTTTGCTTTCCTGTCATGCATTTGATTTTGTATATGCTGTGTATGTGATTTCATGGTTGAATCGAAGTTTGAGAGGGTGAGTGAATGAGTTTCAATTGTTTCTCTAAGTGAGCCAGAAGATTCCTGCAAGGAGTGCAGTTGAATTGTCCGCAAGGAGTGCGTTGACAGAAGGGTTCACTTAGAGATAGCTTTTGTTCTCATTTCCTCGAAGGTGCAGATAAGAACAGTGCCGTGCAAGGAGTGCGCAGGCCAAGCAAAGTCTCAGAGTTGTGATTCTGAGCAAAGTATCGAGAGACTGCTGCTGCAGGAGTGCGCAGAGTCGAAAGACTTCAACACTTAGACAAGGTTGAAGATTTGACGCAAGGAGTGCATGCAAAGTTCCTTCTAAGGATTTGAGAATCGTAAGGAAGCTCAAGAGGAGTAGGCCTTCGAACTCATTGAAGGATAAAGCGCAGGGAAAGCTGCCGTTGAAAGCTCGAGGGAAGCGTTGTAGGTTAGCAAGCAAGCGAACGAGTCTCGTGGAGAGACACTTCCTCATTCGTGGATTGCACAAGGAAGAACGGACGAACGAAATCCTCCGAGGAGGTTTTGCAAAGTCCGAGGGTGGTTGGATCGTGCAGAACTGAAAGGAGGTTACGTCACGAACGTCCGAGGTTTGGAGCTCAAGAGGAGCGTAACTGTTGATCCGTGCCACAGGAGCCGTCGGATCTACACGTAGAATCATGTATCGGGGATTCGCAAAGTGAAGTTCCAAAAGTTCACAACGAGAATTGTGATATCGCGAGACGCGATATTTCGACACTCAAAGGGTAATGAGTGGGACCCCCAGAGTGAGTGGAGGACAGGTGGCGAGCCATCGGGGTTTCATAGCGAGAAGCGCGAGGCGTGGGCATCCGGATTTGCGAAGCCGCGAAGTCCGAAGTCCCGAGAGATAAGGGACCATTGAAAATTCAACTCACGTGCGCATCGGTTATCGGGGGTTGGAGAAACAAAAGGTTAGTGTCGCGAGAAGCAAAGTCGCGAGGGAGCGAGATCACGAGTTTCGGCGTCTCAGGTATCGAGAGTCGACGTGGAATTTATTCAGCCTCACGAGTAGCGAAGTTGCGAGAGGCGAGATCACGATAGCGCGGAAGTCCCGACAGAGAAAGGGAAAAAGACAGCGAGTTGACTGACCATCGGGTCTCGGGGATTCGAGAGCCCAACGATCGACCGAGAATTCGCGAAGCTGCGAGTTCCGATTTCCCGATTAACACTCAAAGGGAAGTCGCGAAGAAGAGAATCTATGGGTGCAGATTTCCCGATAGGGAAATAGAAGAACCGTCGATTTCTTCAGGCCGAAAGGAGAAGAAGGTCCTGTGAGAGCGGTCGTGCTCCGAGGAGTGTTGTCGGCTTTATTAGAGAAGGGAGATCATAAGGAGAGTCTTGTGGGTGTTGGAAAGTCCTGATAAGGGATTTGAAGAGCGTTTCAGCTCTTCGGGCCGAAGGAAGAGAAGGTCCTGTGGGAGCGGACGTGCCCTGGGTGGTGCGTTTGCATCACTATATGACATCACAAATATATGAATTCAACTAGGAGTAGACCTTTTCCCTTTCAAGTTGATGATCCCCATCAAATTTGGGACTCAATGTCTCTTGATTAAATTATCCTTCTAATGAGGATAGCAAAGACAACTTCAAATGATCCACATATACATTGGAATATTTTCCCATATATGGTGACCAATCCAAGCAAATATCTTTTATTCATTCTTATCCAAAATCCTAAAATATCATTTTAAACCTTTCTTTGGTGTGCAACCACACTTGATCTAACTTAGGAGGTATGTGTTGTTCAATTATTATCATGCCTCTTTTTGTAACTTGATTGATATTCCTACAAGTTGCTTATACCTACACATGTTCATGGATTTTTCTTTTTAACGAAGTTCACATATTTTCCCATTGATCAATTTTCTTAATTGCTCCACTTTGAGGGATAAAATTTCAAGTTAAAGTGAGTACAATAAAATATGAGAAAGTCTTAGGTGGAGGATTTAAGGTGAGCAATGAATTGTGCAATTAACAATAATATATATATAAATAACAAACAATATTCCCAAATATTGGGAGGTTATAGCCTCACAACAAATGAACCAATGTTTTATTTATATCCTTGGGATACCCATGCAATTGTAAATAAAGGAGACACTTCTCTTCAACTTATATCCGTTATCATCTAGAGTGTGGATTAAAATTTTCTTGAGAATCTATTATATCTACTACACATGATAAATGTAGATATTCCAAAATGCACCTTTACATGAGTGAAGAAGATAATTACATCTTGTTTTCATGTTTCAACATGGTATAAAATCTACCATAATATTTAGTCTTATTTACTCTAAAATGTATATCGACTTTACAGCTTCAAGCTTCCCACATGAGCTTATTCTTGACTCTCCTTTCTAAACAACAAAATTATAAAATTTATACTTTAATCCTCCTTCAAGCCTACAATCATATCAAAGACTCGAGACATGCATATCTATAAAAGTTTTGTAAGATTTTAACCATTTTCCAAAATTTGAGCTAGATGTAGGTAATCCCTTATATTCTTCAAGTACATAAGAGTTTAACTTTAGAGCTATGGTCAAATAAAAACTAAGAGGTCTTAAAGGAAATTGACCACGTGGTTTTGTATATATTTATCACACTTGATTACTAAATCAATATGTTGTAGGATACCATTCACATGAAGTCTAGGCTTTGTTGTGACTTGGATCAATTAACAGAGATTATAAAATCTTATGATTTGAGTGATTTTTTTGTTTTTGTTTTCCCAACAAATAATTCATGTAGTACTTCAATGCCTAAACTATGATGTACAATTCCTTATCTTATTTGGGGTATATTATGATTGCACCAACAAAAGTTTCAAGTGTTATGTTATCCAACTCCTTCATTGTATAAAAGGTTCCCCCATTATGTATCATGCGACATTTTCTTTGATTTCAAATGAAATAACAAGTTTCATTAGATTTAATATTGATGCATTACAATTCTTTCATGTCAAAGCTTCAGTTACTTGGTTTTCAATTGCAATGAATTGAAAGGTTCTACTTTCCTTTTCTAATGTGCATTGAAGAGACATTTCATTCCTAAATAATTTGCTAACCCCATGAATTACCTTGGTTCAATTAAATTATCTGGGATCAACCAATTTACAACAAATTTTATATTCTTAGGTCAATACAAAATTCACATACTCTAACTACAAAATCCATACACAACAATAATTGTTTTCAAGCTCATATTTATTCATGTTGGCTTGCAATTAATTTTGTTGACGGGTTAAAAATATCATCTCCAAATGTTTCAAATGATCTTCCCAAATCTTGCTAAAAGTCAAAATATCATTCAAGGAGGCTACACTAAAGGTGTTCGAGAAATGGTCTTAAGATATCATCCATCAATCTTATAAGTGTTGTCATAGTATTGTGTAATATAAATTGCATAATGACTCACTCATGCAATCCATGTGTTTTTTTGAAAGTAATATTCCAAATTATTCTTTGTGTATATTGTGATATTGGTATCCTTACTTCTAATCCAACTTCATGATAACACATGATTCCAATATTTGGTTGATTAGTGCCTTGATTATTTGTAGGGGATATATATATATATATATATTTTACTATAATCTTGTTCAATCTAAAAGATCTACACATTTTCTCTAACATCCATCTTTTAATATAAATGTCGGCTACACCTGTGGACCTGCACACCTGCTACACTTGTGGACCTGCACACCTACTACACTTGTCATCAATGAATTACTTCCTATCTTGTTGAATGCCAAGGTCACCATCCCACTCAGGACAAATCGCTATCCTAAGTTGTTTTTAAAAAGAACTTCTTGCATCTTGTTGAGAAAGTAGAGACATTGTAATATGGCATTACCATATTACAATGTAATATGACATTACCATATTACAATGTAGTATGGTAATCCCATACTACATTGTAATATGTCATTACCATATTACAATGTAGTATGGTAATACCATACTACATTGTAATATGGCATTACCATATTACAATGTAGTATGGTAATACCATATTACAATGTAATATGGTAATTCCATATTACAATGTAGTATGGTATTTTTTTTTTTTAAACTTAAAGGATGCGTCGCGATATTGAAAATAGTTCGTCGGAAACCCATTTTTATTCGTCGCAATTTTCCACGGTTTTGTGTCGCACATACAACATCTACGTCGTAAGTTTTTGTCTTGGCATAAATTTTCGTCGCTATTGCCACGCTTTTGCGTCGCAACTTTCCACGATTGTTTTTACGTTGCCACGGTTTTTCGTCGCAATTTTCCATGCTTTTGCATCGCACATACAACATATGCATCATAAGTTTTTGTCTTGGCATAAATTTTCGTCGCTATTTCCATGCTTTTGCGTCACAACTTTCCACAATTTTTTTTACATTGCCACGATGTTTCGTCGTAATTGCGACAAAGTTTCGAACCAATTTTGACGATGCATATGGTTAACCCATATTGATGGTGATGACACATGGAGAGATAATTGCATCACTATTTCCATGAACACCTGGTTCATGGATATAACGACGAAAACAAGTCTTCTCTTTCGTGGAAATTGCGATGGATAAGTGTGGCAATAGAAAAGAAAAACCATCACAAATTTTGTCATATGTACTAGTGTTTGCTTCCCATGATGAGCGTCGATGGATATGAAATCAAGTATGAAATTATATTATCCTCGATGAAACTTTGTATCGACGAGGATTTGACTGTTTTCTCCATATTTGTCCGACTCATGAAGAAGCAAAGCTTGTGATAAATGATTGAGACATTGGAGCATGTGGCGGTCACTTTTCTGGGATGGCTACCACTTAGAAAATCCTTAGTGTTGGATACTTCTAGCCCTTGTTAATAAAATATTGTATAGAAGTGGTCAAGAAGTGTCACCCATGTTAGATCTTCTCTCATAAGATGCATGCACACCTTGCTCTGATGTTTTTTGTTATTGTGGTTGATCCCTTCAATAAGTGGGGAATTGATTTCACTACATGCCACCCAACTTTTGCTAGGGAAGATTTTTATATCATTGTGGCAGTATAATACTTCACCAAGTGGTTCGAATCCATGCCAATGTTTAACAACGACGGGGAAATGACAACAATCTTCGTTTTCAACCAAATCATTGCTAGGTTCAATATACGAAAGGAGATTGTCACCGACCATGGCAGTCACTTCCAAAACAAGATGATGACATAATTAATGTCAAATATAGAGTTCAAACACGAACATCTTTCACCCTATTATCCACAAGTGAATGGTCAAGTGGAGCCTGTCAATAAGTCTCTTAAGACTATTCTCCAATGGAAAATCAATTCGACAAAGTCGATTTGGAATTTGATGTTATAATCGACACTTTGTGCATACCGAATTTCCGTCAAGACGACTACAATATTTTCTCTTTTCCAACTTGTTTATGGGATGGAGACAATATTTCCTATAGAGTGTCAGATTCCTTCTCTCATGTTGGCAGTGGAAATACTGCCCGACACAACTATGCTTGAAGAGCGTCTTGTCTATCTTGAGAAACTCGATAAACAACATCGGGATGTCACCTTGTATAACGAGGCTCATAAACGTCGCATCAAGTGTTAGTATGATCGGTCGGTTTTCCCTAGGGTCTTCTCCAAAGGTGATCTTGTTTTGGTCTATGATTAAGATAAATATCCCTTGGGGGTAGGCAAGTTTAAACCTATGTAGTTTGGACCATTTATTATAAGGAAAGTTTTGTAAAAAGGCGCTTACAATTTAGTTGACTTTGAAGGCAACATGTTGCCTGGGCCCAGATATGGGATTTACTTAAAGAAGTATTATGCTTAGTTTGATCACTTGAGTGTAACTTCTTGTATATAGTGTATATATTTATCTATGTGTTTTAGTATCTTTTTGTTTTATTGGCATGTAATTTATTGTGTTTTTGCATTATTGCAGATGTAAAGTGAATCCGAGGTTTATTTTGGGTTTGCGGATGGTGCTATCTGACACACTTAGAGGCTTGCTTCTTCAGCTTGGGTGATCTTCACGCCCACTGGTCAGTTGGTATCTTTTGAAGGTGCTTGTCTAGGAGAAGAAACCAATACCATTGCTAAGTATAATACTTTAATAGAATTGTTATGTGATGCTTTGTCACATGATATTTCTCACCTCCGGGTTCATTTAGATTGTCAATTGGTAGTGTCATAATTAAATGGAGTGTACCACGTCCACGATCCCACCTTGCACTGACGATTCCTTAGGGTACGCCTCTTGGAACGTTATTTTGATTATATTACAAATAGTCATGTTCCTAGATGCTCTAATCAATTAACTAATGCATTGGAAAATCATGTTTTAGATTGACATCTTTCACATATATAAATATAAATGCATACACATACACACATGTCAATATAATTGTGAAAAATGTATTTACTCCACAAGGAAAAAAAATGTATATATATAACGTGTCCAAAAGTGATTTCATAGTACAAAGTGTGGGCGATAAAGCCTAAAAAAGTGTCAAGTATACATCGTTGGTCTTAGGCCCTCAATACATAAGAGAGATACAAAAATGGGTGCCCCCGACACGCATAATGTACAATACTAATCTAAGCTCTAGGATTTTTGGCCTTGGTATAATGCACTACGATGTTGGATAGACACCAGAACAACTGGACCCATGCCTTGGGTACTCCTACGACGTGAGTTTGCATGGATGGTGGAAGATCCTCTATATTCGCCATAGGAATGCTACGGGTGAGGGATGTCAAGTTCCTCTCTACCCACCTCAATACTCTCTCGACCTCCACTGAAGACGACCTTGACTCTACTGCAACTCCTCCTAGATGGATTTTCTCTTGAGGACAATGCCTAGTCTGATGAAAGTTTGTTGACCGCACTAGTCCCACGTCTATACATAACAAGTTTTAAGTTAATACTGTGACACTACCAAAAACATGTTTTATTTATTATTATAAAATTCAAAATTTAAAAACAATTTCAAAACAATAGTTTGTACGTTTCTCACCACGTGTTGAACCAGGGGGAACATGCATATCCAGGTCTCTCAAAAAGATAATGCTTTCATATGGGTAGTCCTCGATGGCGAGAATCTATCGTTTCCACTAGTCAAAGAAATTGTCATCATATGACTCACATACCCCCCCTCCTCCTTGACGAGGCATCGAGGTGGCCCATCTACACAGTATTGGAAAGGAGGCTATGTGACCTCACACACCCTCCATCAGGCTCATGTCTGACACTCTTTCAAAGAAGAATGCGCATAGTACTGTCCCAAATCTAAAGTTTCTCTTCTTTCCCAACTTACACTCTGTCATCTGGATCTTCATATAGTTGAGCATGGTAGTGATCCAATCAAATATAAATGCATATAGACACTACACTACACAATGCATCTAAGCTCGAGAAGCTTGATGTAGAGAAACAGATCTAGTGATTCACCCAATCATGTATAATACCACTCTCAAACTAAGATGTTCAATCTTTTGTATTGGAACTTGCAAGCCTACTTTTTATGTATCGGTCTCACAATACATGTCTATATAGTGGGCTATGTTATATGGCCCCAGAGGGAAAGTATCCAAGTTCACCGGTTCACCCCTCCTAGAGAGACTGGTCGAAAAGTAGATGTCTTGAGTGGTTGGTGCTAATGATTGGCCTTCTAGCATAAAGGCCTCTACATCTGGGTTCCAATACTCTACTATATGATTCAATAGTCTCGATTGAGCTCTCATAAAAGGACAACAAAATAATTTCCATAGTCCACATTGTTTCAGTGTAGCTATGACCTCTGGGTCCTCTTTGACCATTTGGTCTACTTCTTCATGTTCTCTCTCCCTGCAATGCACACACATCCTGAATCATGCAACCTTTTGGGAGTTAGTGCCTCTTTTTCTCACTTTTTAAAGCACATACATGCCATTTTTTGGAGACAGTAGCGTATGTATGCTTGTTGAGAGTGTCTCAACTTACGTACATATGCATACTGACTATGAAAAGCATGCATACACACATAGTCATGAGGAATTTTTGAGCGTGCAGCCCCCAAATCCCTCTAAAAATCTAAAAAAATGAATGGAATTGCAAGAGAAGGAGAGGGGTACTTACTTGACCCAAGAACGAGTCGATTTCGTCCACCGATGCTCTCTAAATGTATGCTTGAAGAATGAGGATTTTACTATTTTTGGGAGTTTTTAGAGTGCAATGGTGAAAATGACCCCTTTCACCTCTATTTATAGAATTTTTGACCCTATTTTGACTTGGTTTTTCCCTATACTCTTCCCTTTTGTTTGCCCAGTGGATGTTATGGTTCCTCTTGGTGATCTCCTGGTCATTTACACATCTTTTTTCCTTTGGATTTGGTATTTTTAATGCATGGGTACTACTTATATCATCCTGTGATGAAGTTGTGTTGTCTCCATTTTCATATAGGGTAGGTGTACACCACTTTGCATTTTTAATTCTATTGACAATTTCTGCTTTGCCACAGGGTCAACCCCACCAACGTGTGACACAGAGCCTTCCATGCCGCTTTAGAAGTGTCGTAATTAGGTGGTAGAGCCTTCCTCTCCATGGATGCCCTCGGTAGATCCTTGTGCTACATTATGAAATCATGCTGTGAGTCTTCTGTAGGCTTGGGAGTCCCATTTAGTCCCACCATGACTTTGGTTTTAGGCCTCAGTCTTCTCAAATGCTTTTTTTGAACTCAACCCATGGGACTCCCCTAGAGCATGGTTTGTCTTCTTTCAAGCTCACTTAAACCACGAAGTGGCATCTGGTGAGAGATGATTTATCCTTTTTTTCCTCGCTTAGATTACATACAAAAAGGAGCCCTCTTGGAGTTCCCTTTAAGCTCTTTTCAGACTCCCTAAAATTGAAAAGATTGTTGAGCGATCTTGTTTCCCTTCACACTCGTCAAAATGAAATTTGAAGGCACATCTATCCGACGATTGTTTAACCCTTTTTTCGGTATGGATCACTAAATTGATGAAAAAGGTATGCCCTAGGAGCTATGGTTCTCTAGGAGAGTTTTCTCAAGTATAAGTTTACCCTTTTTTTTGGGCCCGAGGGACTAAATTTACGAAAAAGGGCCATTCTCCTTGGTTCTAATTTATCTCTTTTTTGGGCCTTGGGAATTATTTACAAAATAGAAACCTCCTAGAGTATTCTTTAAGCCCTTTTTAGACTCCCTAAACAAGAAAATATCATCGAGTGACCTTGTTCCTTTCACACTTGTTAATAGGTCCAGAAAGAAAATCTATTTGGTCCCAATTTAACCCTTTTTCTAGCCAATATATTAACTAGGAAAACATAATACCTCGGGGGATACATCCCACCGGGCGAGTTTTCTCAAGTATTAGTTTATCCCTTTTTCGGGCCTGGGGAACTAAACTTATGAAAAAGGAACTATAGTTCTCCTTGGTATAACTTTAAAACTTTTCCGGACCTCAAAGACTCAACTTATGAAAAAGGTGCACCTTAGGATATTTGTCTCGTCAAGAGAGTATTCCCAAGTATTGTTTTATCCTTTTTCAGGCTTGGGGGTCTAAATGTATGAAAAAGAACACTATGGAGTCTTCTTTTAGTGTTTTTTTAGACTCTCTAAATGTGAAAACCGTCAAGCTTACCTTCTCTGGGCTCGTAAAAACCTTACATTGAAGGAGTCTCATTGTGTCATTCTGTAATCACATTGTGTGACTCACTCTTGCGTCTTTGGATCCATTTTTTCATTACTAAACCTTTAGAGAATTCCTTAGGTGCAATCCTTTTAGCATTTTTTCCTTTGCAATCTAACACCTTGACCCATGGAGGAATTTTCGAGAGTGTCCTTATCCTGCACATGTCTCCTTGCACTGAGCATCCATATGTTCCATGCGCTTGGAAATAGCTTGATTTCCCGTGACACTCGTTCCTCCTTTGTAACGTAACATTCTTTTATTCCTTTTCAATCTCATTAAATATGTGAAAAAGACAAAAAAAATCAAATATTTCAAAAGGAGGGGACATGGAAACATTTTCTTCTACTGGCATCAATCTAGTCACCCTTGGACAAATCACATCCTTTAGTTTGTTCTGCAAGCATTGAAATTTAGTATGACCTCAGAAAGTTATTCTCGTTACATAGATCTATGTCCTCCTCCATTTGGTTACTCTTCCAAACATATGGAGAGTTTGTGGTGCCTCTTGTAATACAAACTTATGTCAATAGCATGCTACCTAAGTCTTTTCATGTGGCGTGCTCTTGTCCAAGGGAAAGTATTACACCATGAGTCGACCATTTTACAATAAGTCTTTTGACCTTCATGAGTCAACCATCCCGAGAGTCTTGTCAAGTTCACATTCATAATCAATGAAGTTTTATGCCTGATGATTGAGATCCTTCAGTATTTCCATGATGGTTTGTTGAAGACCTCAGGGTAGTGAGTCTTACACTCCTATTATACTCCTACTTGATTTTTGAAGATCTAAAAGATATTGCTCGAGTTATGAAGTTATCATCTCTAGCTACAAGTATTGATGCCTCCTACATATTCATATGACATTATATTTGTCTATCTTCTGAATATTTGGAGATGTAGATCTGCTGTGTATTATTCACGACTACAATTTATATTGGCATAAACATTAGTCATGTAGCCATGATTTCTATATATGACATGGATATGCAATGTACTTCATTGGTAGCCATGATTAGTTTGTCTCGAGCATGGGTATGCCCATCTCAGTGATTGTTATTATTATATTGTAGATGACATGCTCATAGATACTCATTTGGGATCACTTGACTCTAGTGCCTTCCCACTTTATTAAAGATGTTGTAATGTATTTCGACCATCAATTTCTCTTCTGACCTCACACATTAGGGGGCATCTGTTATAGCTCAAAATGCCACTACTATGCATTTATGATGTTGTCCTACTCATTTGCACATCTGCTAATCATTTCTTCTAATCATTTTTGCTGAGGTTCCTATTAAAAAAATATTTTTTTATGGTGTATGTGCTCCAATACATGTGCAAAGCGCATACATATGCTAGCTGCATACCTAAAATCTTGCGTATACTCTCAAAAATTGCAAAAAATAATAAATTACATGCTTTCCAATGGAATTTACGAGCTATTTTGGGTTGCACAACCATTTTACCTCCTCTAGCCCTTCTGACAACTGAATAACCATCATTTGGACATATGAAAGAAGAGGCAAGTAAACTCTGCCAAACTATCTCCCTTTATCATTCCAAGCCTTTGCATCTCGCTCTGAGTTTTCATCCTCAACATTCCCAATCATTCATCCTCCTTATACAATCCATCATTTCCCCTATATTGGCATGTTGGTTGTGAGGATCTCACATTGGGTTTGGTGCACTTGGAGTATAGTTAGAGGAACCTAGGTGAGGTTCATGGAGCGACACCAACAAGATCATGGTTGTAACTTTTCATCTTGTTATCAATACAAGAGAATCTTCTTGTCCCAAATTCATGTGTTTTTTATGAATTTCTTTCATGAATATTTACTCCTTTGAATGACCTTGATGATTATATATATATGTTGTGCTATATGTTTCTCTGAAGTTGTTTTAGGCCAGCATTGGGAGGAGGCCTACAATCCAGGAGTGAACAACGCCAGGAAGGGATATTCTACAAGCGAAAGGACTCAAGGTACACATTTTGATTCACTCTCTCTTCTCTTATTTATCATTAAGTCTTGTTGGAATTGGGTAGAATAGAAGTAATTATGTCTTTTAAGGTGCCACATGATCTGCCTAGTTACTAGACCCTGATTAGGGGGATTTTCCCCATAACACCCCATGTCAAAAATTGGTGGGAAACTTACTCGGAGAAAAATTCCATAGAGGAGTCTGGAATATTTGGTGCCGAGCCCAATTGGGATTTTTTTATGGATGTGGTCAAGAAGTAATATTACCCCGTGGGAAATTATGATGACTGATACATGATATGGACCACGCTGCATCAAAAGCGGGACCAAACAGTGCCAGAGTTCACAAATACCATCCATAGCTTGTGCACCGAGCTGGGTATCAAAGAATCTAAGTGTCATCTGGTTCTGAAATATCACAGGGCTCTACACAAGTACATCTAGACCAAAATGGAGTTTCTGGACATCTCATCACTACGAGCCACTTATAGATATGCTGTCGAAATCGAGCAAAAAATTAAGCAAAAAAACAAGAGGGAATCCAGGTTTGCAAATCCGCAACAACCAAAGTATGGTAAAGGCAGCCCTAACTCATAGAACAATCAACCTCAAGACAACCAATCCAAGCCATAGGAAAATAAGGGAAACAATAAGACAAATAAGGACATTGGGAAGTGGTGCGACTTCCACAAAATCCCTTGGCACAACACCGATGAATGACACTCGAAACAATCATTGGTATCCTAACTCAAAGAAATAGAGACGAGCCCCGACTCAAACTCCAATTCAGACAATAATAAAAGGATATATATAATTGATGCATAACCCACTACTAATATCATGATTGTCAAATAGTTGGATTTGTCGACAACACCACACTCGTAGCCATACAACATCGGATGGCTCCGCCAGAGACAAGATCTCATGCTAGCCAACAGTGTCGCCTGTCATATGACATCAAGCCCTTCAAGGATGAAGTACTGTGTGATGTTTCCCTACTAGAAGTTTGTGATGTTCTCTTAGGCTAGAAATATATGTGGAGGATTCTTGCTATTTATGAGTCTCAACCCCATATTGTCATTTTTACTTTGGGTGGTCAACCCTATAGGATACCAGAGGTAGTTTCGACTACTATACCAAAAAAACAGTGTCGCAAAGTAATCTCTCATACTGCAAAGTTTAGCCTCTTCACAACCTAGTCAGAAGAGAAGGAAACTGCAACCACTGCAACCTCAACCCAAGACCCTTCTATCTAGTAGAAGCAAATCAAAAAGATTGTAGGATAGCACCAAGATATTCCTACTGCACCTATGAGGGTGCCTCCACACTGTCGAGTTGAACCAAGTTATGATAAATCCATTCATGTTCTTCATGCTGCATTTTCACCAAAATAGTCCTTCCACACTCAGGAAGATCAAGCAACCATATTTGTTAAACAAATCCAACCCCTCCAACAAGAAGTTGATAACAACCTTCAACAAGCTAAGCAGGGCAACTTCTTCAGCAAACGAAGGAGCTCACCAAGGTTCAAATTTAGCAAAAGATTCCCCGAGGACTTGACATAATGGAGACCATTGATTCCTAAGGGGGGAGGAATGATCTAGGTGGAAATCGGTGTCCACCCACCTATTCCACTGGCTCAAAACATGGGTTTTCACCTTGGCAGTTTGTCTACGGTTTTTCAGGTCCTGAACTTCCGGGGCCGTTTTGAGGCCCTAAAAAACATTTTTTTGGCACGATAACTCTCAAACAATGGCCAAATGTATGGTTTAGGATGAAGGGAATATGTACTCCTTGGCTAGACCTTTCAGACGAGGTATAGAATGCCCCAAACGAAGATCCGATGCAAAAGTTACACCCTTGGGAAGTTGACGTACTGACCACCCCCATCGAGGCCCGCAAACCTTTTGGTGTTTCATCTTCCGGGGTTAGGGTTTTGGATTTTATTTATGTTAAAAAGGCATCGAGAGACTCATTGTAAACATCATCATCTTCTTGCAAATGAGCATATCCATCACATACCTTCTCAAAGATAAGCTGCCACCATTCTAGAGAGTCATTCACTCTGTAATTTTACAGTTTCTGTACATTCTCTCATTAATAAAAATTGTGCATTACTGTATCTTTGTGTTTATTGCAATATTTTATTGTATCTGGAAATATCTTTGTATATTTCATTGTTATATCTCTGTCTTCATTTCATTCTCAAAATAATTCGGATCACTCATATCAAGAATAATGGCCATGAGGAGGAGGGGATAAATACAAACCTTCCATACATTAAAGGTACCACTGAGAAAATTGCAAAAATTATAAGAAAGGGTAATGTTAATGTTTCATTCTCCCCTCCAAGCACACTAAAGAAAATGTTAGATCATTGAAAGGATGACGTAAACCTGAGACTACAAAAGAGAGTATATTTTATCCCCTGCTCGTGTGGTAAGCAATATATCGTTGAAACTAGAAGATCATTTCAAGTAAGGTTGAATGAACATTGCAATGAAATTAGACATAATTGAACAAAAATATTAGATTTATCTGAACATTTGCAAGACATAGGGCACAACATATGCATTGAGGATACCAAAATCATTGCTAAGCTAGAACATTATGGAAAAAGGAAAATATAGGAGGCCATACAAATTGAACTAAATCGAAATAATCTAAATAGAGATGAAGGTTTAAAGATTAGTGAAGCCTGGAAGCCCATCTTGCATAATATCAATATTAATAATAATAATAATAATCCAAACAATTAGCTTAAGGTCGACTACAAAAGGTTGATCTTCTTTGAAAATTGGATTACTATTTATTATCTAAAGTTGATTTGCTAACCGGTGAACTTAACAAACTCATGAGGATGATCCCAACTTTGGGATTGAAACGCCGAGTTTCATTTAAACCTAACACAATTCTTCCTTTTTATGTCTAATCTACTACTGTGTAAGCATGAATAACCTAATAGTCATTTATGCTTAGTTTTTAGTAAATTTTTAAATAATAAAACACACTTTATGTAATAATGATTAATTTGATGTTTGTAGCATTGTCTTGAGACATATTTTCTTTTCTCTTCATTGCATCGAGAGTAGCAAGGTGTTCTATAGTCTAGTATGGGGGAGATGTTGTCACATAATGTTATGTTACATTACATGACAACAAAAACATTAAATAAAAAATAAATAACTATGTGTATTCATATGTACATGACAACATCTAAAACATTAAACGAGCGTAGATCCATCTTAAACACGGATCTATCAAGCACAGAGAAGGATCAAAATTTTTAAGGTGTAATTTTTTTTTTATCATTTAATCTAAATGAATTAATATTTGACATGGAATGAAATGATAAAAAAAAAATTACACCTCAAGAAATTTGATCCCTCTCAATGCTTGTGTAATATTTTCTTATTCCTTTGTTCAAGTGTAAAATACACATATGGGAGGAGAATCACATCATCACTTATTTTATTTTATTTTATCTCATATTTTAGGTCAACATTGAAGACAAAGGAGTATGTAGCAATTTCATATTTTTGACCCCCTTCCCTAATAATCTAATCTCCATTATCGATAAGAATATGTAATTAATGAAGTTATTTCTCCTTATTTGTACATTCTACTTTATACTTTTGCACATCTCAATTTTTCTCCTTCTCTTAAAGTTTTATGTGAACAATAATTATTTTTTGTACAATGAATTGAATGCAATAGTTTTTATTTATGTGAAACTAATTGTTTGAGAAGCTTACTCTTCCACAACTCATGATCTGAATAACAATATTTTTTGACAAGTTGTCTCTTCCCAATCTTTTCATGGGGAACTTGTCTCATCTTGGAAAGCTGCCTTCCTAGAAATATGATATCTTATTCAAACATGTATCAAAATAAAATGAGTGCGAGGATTGTTTAATATCCTGTTTTTGACCCTTGAATTATAATGTGATAAATCATGTACTATTTAAATGATATGTTTTATAAGATGAGAGTTAAGCCATGTGGACTGAAATATGATGATCCCATGTTGTAAATAAGTGAAATACATTGCAAATATTTCTAGTGTGGAGCTTAAGACCAAGCCCCCACTAGTGAATGTATAAGATTCTAAGTGATTGGATAGGTTTACAATGTGGTGGGTATTGTTGACGGTTTTGAATGGCATGTTAATAAGCTAAGGGTGAATTCCTAATGGAAGGTCCCGATTAGAAATACTCTTGTTTGGGGTAGTGTTTCAGACCAGTATGTGGGTCTGGTTGCCACTGAAAGTTAATAAGGTTGGAAAAAACAATTGAATTTCCTTCCACGAATTTTTCTTAAGAACTGGTTAAATTATCTAAGAATGTAAATGAAATAAACTATTCTAATCTATTTCTATCCTATTCTAATCTATCTTGATCAAGAGAGAAACTGATCAAATGAATACAATTAAATATAATATTATTGACATTAGAAATAGTCCATGTCAACCAACAACATATTAAAATAATGACATTGTAGATTTAATCACAAATAGTTGCAGATGAAACCTGTAACATCATCATTGTATTCATTAGAAATCATAACAACATAAGTATTCCAAACACTTAGGCATAGAAATATTTCATGTGACAAGCAATCAAGAAGACTTAAATAACAAGCATATGTGTAGAATATTCCCACATGCATTTGGCAACGACCATGATCTCAAAGTGCCTTTTTCTCTTTATGTATCCCAAAATAATAATATCATAAGTGTAAACAATGGGCAAAAGTCCCTCTCCTTGGTATATTTATATCTTTTATAAAATAAGAGAGACCCTTTACTTCCCTTAACTGTTATCATTTCAGATGACAATTACACCTCATCATTTCACATGCCTCCATTAGGTATACAATCTGATTTTTAGAGAAAAGGGAACTTTTTGAATAATAGAGAATTTACAATGTTTTATTGGATTCTATGTTTTCTCTGTAAGCCTTCCATAACTCAAAGTTGTTCAAAACTGTGTCTACTCTGGCACCTTCTCCATTTGTAATTCACCATCATAGATTTTGGTCGCTATTTCTAGCTTTATGTCTTGTTGAATTGTACTTAGGTAATCCCTTGTCGATGTAATCAAACTTAATGGATTCATTAAATATCTATCAAGGATTTCTTTATTTACTTCATTAATTTTGTCAATAACATCTTTGTTGCGATCTATTTGTATTTCTGCTTCTGCAATCCTCATAGCACTTGGGGCTGCTTCATCTAAATTCTGCATGACCTGCATTCCATATTCTTTCAATAAATCCTTAGAAGAATTCCATAACTTCTTGAATGCCTTGGTAGCTAACTTTTGGGTTTCTTCAATGTCTTCTAATTTTTTTTCCAAGAGTTAAATAACACCTAATCTTTCAACTTTTTCTTTTCATTGTATTTTGGCAATGTACTTGGTGGTTCTAGGTATACACTTTGTCGATTTATCATTTTGTCAAATGCCTCTTGAGCCTTCTTGTACTTGTCTTTTATTTCATTTATTTGATCATTCAACCTAATTTGATCATCCTTGTATGTATGAATGCTATTTAACACATAAAAGTATTCCCTTTGTACATGTTTTAGTTCTTCATTCACATTATTGGCTTCTTCTTTCATAGTTCTTACAATAATCACTTCTTTATCATTTTCCTTTATCACATTTTCTAGTTTTTGTTTTTCCTACTCAATCCTAAGTATTTTATGTCCTTGTTGTTCTAAGAATCTGACAAGTTCCTGACATTTTGTTTCTAGATTGGCTATTTCCTGAGAATGAGATGCTTTTAATTGCTCTATTTCATGTGAGTGTTTCACCTATAGAGATTCCAAGTTCTCTTTATGTAGCTGCTTGACTATGGTGGCTTATTTTCTAAATTTAGTATCCATACTATCTCTTTAACCTTTCAAATGCTCTTCTAATTCAATTATCCCCTCTTTATAGATGTCTAATTCCATGCTTAGCTCACATAATGATACTGAGTTGGCCCCTGCAAATGCACTTAGGGCTGAAGAATTCTCCAAAGCATTAACCTCGGGATCTAGAACTAATTTCCATACAATTATCCTATTAGAAGACTCTTTGTTGAGGGATGTCTCACCTATTTTTCTCTTACTTTATATCTTCTGTATACCTTTGGTTGAATTGTTGTAGTAATATTCCCCAACAACCACTACAACGTCTTCCAATTCCAATGATCGGGATGAAAATGAGAAGTTTCCTGGGATTTATTTTAAAAGAGTACATGGATGGATATGTATGTTCACTATGGTAGCACTTGGGATCGTTTCATTGTTCATTATTTCATCCATCCTCCTTTTCTTCTTCCTTTCAACCTCCTCAAGGTCTTCTTCCCTTTTCTTTCTTTCTTCTTCAACTTTTCTTTTTGATTCTTCCTCTTCCTCATTCACGTCTTGCTTTGGCTTCTACCTAAGATTTTTTCTTGCTTTCTGTTGGCAGCCAATTCAATTTTTTCCATTGCCCTATAAGCTTCCTACACCTATGTCTTCTGAACTTCAAATTCTCGTCGCATTTTGCAATTAAACGATATTTTCATTTCTTGCGACACTTGCAAATTTATCTCCATTTAGTTTTCACGACTGTAAGCGTGAAAACTCCTCCATCGTCATTTGAACTGTCATGATATTTGCATTGATATTTTGAGTGGCACTTATCTTTGAGTGACTGAAAGGATTTTCGAGCTATGCCTATTTGCCTATTCTTACTTTGATTGTGCAATTGGATTTTATTAAACTGGTAAGGCATTGAGCATGAAAATTTATGTTTTTGAGACTTGCCTAGTCATTAAATTACATAGGGGTCATGGTTTATTTTTGTTTTTATGTATATGATGTGATCCTTATTATGGATTTTGGCTTGTCAATTCTATAATTATCAATTGCCACAATGTTTTAAACTTTGATTACACACTATGCAACAAGCGCATGGTTAACATTCGGGTTTGATTTCACATTGAACATTCATGGTTTGAAATAATACAATGGCGCATTGGTATATCGTTCATCGTTTGATTTTTGGGTTGGACAAATATCATGGTTTGAATTATATTATGATTGATTGAACAGAGGTTGTACTTTTCCATTATTATTATGCATGGCGGTGAATAATCCCACCACCCTCGCACGTGCACATTAATGTTTCCCCTTTGATCGTTTATAGCTGTTAGCCCAAACGACTTTGCTCCTGTGTGTTGGCGATTTCGACCCAAACCCTTACCATGTGCTTACACCATGGCTCCAGTCGTAAGGGATGAACCGAATGGTAGCCAGGCTCTGTTGATGTTCGACAACGCCCACAGTGACCTTGAGGAATTTGGATGGATTCCATTCATACAAAAATTTGATGGTTTTAACCCATGCGTTACTCGACATTTCTCTTCAACCTTTGATGGCTGTCGAGCCAAGGTCGGGGATGTTCAATTGCAAATTGACGAGCAATTTCTTAGTTTAGCTACGGGTTTGCCTGCCATTGGACAATGATGGTCCAAGAATTGCAAGGTGGAAGACGTCCCTTGGACACTGCTCTTCCAGTTGCGTAGGGTCACCTCTTGTGATAAAGGTTTACCTGTGACCATGCTCAAGCAACGTTGGCATGATTTGTTGATGATAATCAAACAGTTTATCACCTGCGAGGGTCGGTATAGTTTTTTTTTCTTACACCACCTTCGTTTACCTATGGTTTTCATGGGTTATGAGATTAATATGCCTTATTACCTGCATAGAAGCCTGTTTAAAATGTCTAAGAGATACAAAAAGAACCAGGCTGATAACAACCTTTTTCACTTCAGGCTGGTTAAAATGATTGTTGTTTATCATTTGGGGTTACACAGAGACTTTTGGAACGATTTCCTGGCTCGCAATGACTTTGAGGATTCAAACCCTCCACAGGTTGACAAACCTGTGGTGATCAAGAACAAGACTGTAACCCTGGTACCCTACAATATGCTGTTACCTAAACTCTTACCCGAATCAACTATCGACCTACCCCACTCTGTGACCAAGGATATCTAGACTGTTAAGCCCGTGGGAAAGAAACCTAAAGCCAAACCTACTGCAAATTCCAAAGGCAAAAAGAATGCCCGTTTAATCTCTCATATGGCAAGGAACAAGCTGAGACTTCCTGTCAACCCTAACCCCATCATGGTGAGTGAAGACTCTGACTCAGAGGTGGAACGTTATCTGGCTAGTGAGTATCCCTATTCGAAAGGTCTGTGTGCCAAACCCTCATATGACTTCGTGCCGAACCTACCACCTTGCTTGCAAGACGACCCTAACTACCCAGGCATAAAGCTGCCTTATGAAAACCCTGGTCCTTCATCAAAACCCTCTCCTGCTTTACCTAAATCTACAACGCCACCCTGTGATTAGTGCGGCTCGTGGTTAGAAAGGTATTATCTTGATGTGCCAATGCTACAATCCATAATTCATTCTTTGGAGGATCAAGTTGCAAGGCTTACCAGTCAAAAGGCCAAATTGACAGCCACTGATAAGAAACAAAGGACGATAGACTCTATTTTGTTTAAAAATGTGGAGTTAGCTACAGCGGTCGTGAATTCAAAATTGGCATAATTTGAGCAGCTTCACCGGTATGTTCTATCACTTGCTTATATAACGAATTCAAATTCTTTCGAATAGCTATGTTTACAGCGTGATTCTGCTCTGTCACATTATATGCATTATGTACATAGTTATGTTTTGATTAATGAAATTCGTTTTCCCAGTTTAGTTTCGATTGGATTCTTTCGTCGATCTGATTGGATCTTAGTATGGATTTGATTGGTTTCATTTAGCTTAATTTGGGATGTTCTGTTGCTAATTGAAGTCGCTGTATCTATTATAGACACAAGCTGTTTCACATTTCAATTTTAAACACAATTAAGTTTTGATTCGAATTGGTTATAATGTATACGTCATGATTGGCAACAATGGTAAACTGTTACGATTTTATACCCATATGATTTTCGATCAACAAGGATACAATTCAGGTTATGTTCGATATGATTTTGTTTCATGGATAGATACAATTCCTAACAGTAATCCCAGTCGGTTAATTTGCATTGGTTTATTCCACCATGTTATCAGTTCGTTTGCAATGAGTATGCTGTTTGAATTCAATTCGAGGAATGAAATTCACTGTATCCAGTCTCACGATTTGTTTCTATATTAGACTCAGTCATGATTGATTTTGATTATTTACCCAGTTTATATTATAACTTCTGTTGATTATATTAAGATTGCGTTCATGATCTTGCCTGTTGACTGTGCAAGGATCACTCACAAATTTGATTTGGTCGATGTTGTTGAGTATGATTTCGTTACACATAATTGTAACAATTTTTCCATCTATGCATTCGATTGAACGATATGAATTCTTGTTATATCATTATAGCTGTATTGGATTAGATCGTATCGATTCCGATTGGCTATGGAGTAGTCTTGTTACTGTTGACCCGATTTTATGGTAACAGTGAAACAGAGTATTCTTACCCCTGTTTTGACCGAATCACTGTTGATTTTGTTTAATTTGAATGATAAAATCATTGAATCATTAGTGATTCATTTTTAATGTTTATTAAAAGAAAATTGGATTGAATTATTTTAAAGAGATTTGATTTGATATTTATTTGATCCTGTATGCTATTTTAGACTAGCTATAGAATCAGATGATTCTGTAGCTAAGTCTGTAGAATCAAATTTTTATGTTTTTTCTTATGAAATACCTTTCTAACTTGTTATTTTTGATCTATTGCAGATAAATTCGAACTGACAGTGGATTTGATGAGTAGTTAGGCGATATTTCAAAGATTTTACTTGCATTTTAGTTTCTTAGTTTAGTTGATTTTGGGATATCTTCCCAGATTATGTAAAACAGTTTGATATTATCCACAGGGAGGTTTTACCCTGTGGAGAGACAAATACCTATCATTTTTGTAATAATGAGCATCCTCATTCATGGGAGAACAAGGATAATGGAGTTTTAATACAGACATAGGTGGAATTTTGTGTTTTGTTACAGCTTTAGCTTCTCATCATATCAATATTTTGTTTCATGTTGTGTATATCAATTTGTATCTGGTTAATGACTACTTTAGCTATCTTAATCATGTGCAAATGATATAATTTAATCATTGTTATCCATATCTGGTTTCATCTAAGTATTTAAAAAACATAGCAATTGTTTAATTCGATTTATGAACGACATATTTCTCTTCTTCATAAGTTGAATTACAAAGTATAAGTTTTTGCATAATAGGTTTCCCTTATTGCAGAGATTTATAAATCATAAAATTGTTATGATTTTTTTATGTCTTGTTTGTCCTGTTAACAATTCAAAGAGCAGCGCAACCTATCGTTTA
>ML777943.1:415633-474732 GCA_009831015.1 Picea engelmannii | reverse complement strand
GCTAGAAGGAGGGCCTGAACTTAATTAATGGCACGAGGCAGTCGCAAGACTCCTCCCCCCCCTAATCGCTCACCTATAGTGACTAGAATCCATTCACAAGATAATATTCCCCCTCAAACAACAACTACTTCAACTGAAGATCCGCATATCACAGTTGAACCAACAACCCCTAATCCTACAGGTGGTGACTTGGAAGAGATTGTCTGCCGATCTCTTATTAAAACACATAGTGCCTTAGCCAGTTTGAGGCAACCAAACCGTCCATGGGGTCAACCTTTAGACTTCTCTGATATCAGAGAACAGTTAGGTGACACTAACCTCACTGTGAATCCTATAGATCCAAACAAAAATCCTGCTGCAGGAGGATCTGGGATACCTCCTTCACCACCTCCCTCATCTCCTTCCTCCTCCGGGGAAGATTCCTCTTCTCACGAAGGCAATCCACCATCTCAGCCTTCCACACCCACTACCCCAATGGAAAATCAGAACAACCCTGCTAGACCATGGTTGGACCAGGATGCTGTAGCTGTACCTGGAGCCCAACACCATTTACCTAAGCACCCGGAGAAGTGGCTTCCCAAGTTTGATCTCGATTCAAAACAGATAGCTGAAGATCATATCAAAAAATTTATGTTAGCCATCAGACTCCGTAATGTTGAACATGAAGATGTTTTCTGTAGGTTGTTCCCTTATACTTTTGAGGGTAATGCATCCACTTGGTACTTTGCCCAACAACCTCATACCATAGTGTCTTGGGAAAAGTTTGAGTCATTCTTTTTGGAAAAAATCGGAGATGGTAAACCTCCGGAAGTCTTAGTCATGGATCTTTCGAACTTAAAGATGAACCCGAAAGAAAAAGTTAAAGATTTTAATCAAAGATTCTTAATGCTTAAAAATCAAATCCCTGCAGATTCTATGCCTGCTGAGAGTCTTGTAATAGCTTACTACACTAAAGCTCTACATCAAAGTATAGCTATTTGGGTTAAACGATCTAAAAAGGCAATGTTGTTAGAAGCCTTCGAAGAGACTACTCAGATTGAAAAAGATATACTTAGTCTTAAGGACTCTTCTAGCAACGAAACTGAGACTGTTTCTTCTTCCAAAAAGAAGATTGAAATTCTCCCCAGACCTCCACAAAACAAAACACAACCTGAAAACTCTGATTTGGAAAATTTAACCAAAGTTGTACAAAAATTTTCTAATCAAGTTATAGATTTAAAAAGGTCGACTGAAGAAGCTTTTTCGAGTGAAGGACCCTACAAACCCCCTTTCCGAAATCCTTTTCCCGCCAACCGGCCTAATCCAAACCCCGAAGGCTTGAATCTAGAAAGTTTAAAATGCGCTTTTCAGACAATTCTAGAAGCCCAAGATAACTTGATGCCTCCTGAAATCCCTCAAGAGGAAGTTGAGAAGGAAACAACTCAAGAAGAAGAGTCTTCTCCAAACATCTTTGGACACTTCTCGAATAACATCTTTCAAGCTAACTTCGAGACTGTTCACCCTTATAATACTAGGAGTAAGACAACAAACAAACCTCCTGCCGAGAACACTACAACTCTGCCTCCAAAGCCTTCTAAGTCAGCAGAAATTAAACAGAGTAATGTCGGCCCTAAATTAGATTATGATGTTGTTGAAGATCTTAAAAAGTTAAGGGCTAACATTTCTATTTATGAGTTGTTGAAGTTTCCATTTTTGTTACAGAAGATGTTGCAAAATATTTCAGAAAATGGCAAGAATGGTAATTCAAATGGTAACAAGGTTGTGAAAAGCAAAGTGCTGCAGAAGACTTCCACTAAAAACAATCCTGATCCTCAAGACAAAGGAAGCCTTCCTGTAACTCCTGTAAATAATTTAAATAATGTAAATAATGTAGATAAAGTAGCATTAGGGAAGGCGAGTAAGAAACCACAAGTTACTACTCTAAGTACTCGCAAGAACGTACCTCCTTTTCTTTTAACTTTCGAAATCTTCAACATAAATGTGAAAAATTGTATGGTTGACTCAGGAGCATCATCCAATGTGATGCCTTGGTCTATCTGCCAAAAGATTAACGCTGAAGTAGAATCATCTTCTTTGAAAATCATACAACTTGATCGAACATATGTCAAAAGTTATAGGCGAACTAAAAAATGTATTGATTAGATTATCGTCTAACCCAAAGGTTCATCAGGTTATTGATATAATTGTGGTGGATATTCCAGAAGTGTATGGTCTGTTTTTGAGTAGGGACTGGTCGGAGTAGCTACATGGTTACTTCGCGACAGACTGGTCTCACTTATGGCTTCCAGAAAATGGTAAGCCTAACAACATCAAGGTGAATCGTGAGCGTTACTTCAAGTTCACGGTCACAGACTTGAACGACCCCAATGAACCATACACACCTCCTACTGATTCACCTGAAGTCCAAGGGATGGACACCTTCTTCGGAAATTTCATGGCTGAAGTTTCGCCTATCAATAATCCCAAACAATAATCTGAGATCATAGCATATGTGCAACCAACAACTTCTATGCAACAGTCCCATGAACCCGATGGAAATCAAATTTGGTCCCTATACTTTGACGGTTCCAAGTCTAAAGAAGGAGCTGGTGCAGGCTGCATCATTATCGATCCGGCAGGTAACAGGACATTATTGGCTTGTAGGATGGAATTTGAATGTACTAACAATACTGCAGAATATGAGGCTTTACTGCAAGGTCTCAGAAAAGCCTTGGACATGCACATTCAAAATCTGGTTGTATTCGGCGACTCTGAAATAATGGTTAGACAGGTAAGAGATTCTATACACTGTCTTCCCCCGCATCTCAAATGTTACCAGTCTGAGGTATGGAGTTTAATGAACAAATTTTCTGCTTTTAATATAAATTCCATTCCTAGATCAAATAATGTTGAAGCAGATCTGCTAGCTAATGTTGCCTCTAAACTTCTTCCTGCAGAAGGTTTATCCCCAAACACATTCTCCGTGGAGCTGTTGTTTCGACCATCTGTTCTTGACAATATCACAAACWGGAGAGTATTTGACGATGATCAACATATCATTAACTTTCTGCACATGGAAGAAACCTTTCAAGGCGCAATGATAGATGAACAAACGCACGACGACAATTTGCACGACTTTACGGTAATACCTAATCCGAAATCTCCTGAAGCTCTATCAGACATGGTAAATTTCATACCCAAATCTGTTGTTAGACTAGAAAAGTTTTATGATTTTGAAGATAAATTTAAAAAGACGGTCAATTGCAAAACCAATAGTTCCTCATTATCTTATGAAAAAGTCAATTTAGGGACTAATGAAAATCCTCAGTGTATCAATCTAGGCTTGGGATGTTCTAAGCAAGAAAAAGATGCTTTTGTTAAATTATTTAAATAATTTAAGGATGTCTTTGCATGGACTTAGGATGATCTTAAAACATTCGATCCTAATATTATACAGCATGTCATCCCGATGAAGCCCCAAACCTTACCCTTCCAACAGAAACTGAGGAAAATGCATCCTAAACTAGAACCGACCGTTCAAAAGAATTGAATAAACTCCTAAGTGCTAAAATAATTTTTTCTGTTAGGCACACTCAGTGGGTGTCCAACCTCGTCCCAGTTCGGAAGAAAAATGGGGAAATTCAACTTTGTGTCGATTTCTGAAACCTCAACAAAGCGTCTGACAAAGATAATTATCCTGTCCCCCCTATGGAACAAATTCTTCACAAAGTATCTGGTTCCGAGAGGCTATCCTTACTGGATGGTTTCTCTGGATATAACCAAGTCTTGATGTCTCCGCCAGACCAACTAAAAACTACCTTCCGTACCCCGTGGGGCACTTATGCTTATCGCAAAATTCCCTTTGGATTGATTAATGTCGGTGCTACCTTTAAGAGAGCAATGGACATTTCTTTTAGAGGCTTAATCAATCACTCTATAGTAGTCTACTTAGATGATGTGACCGTGTATTCTTAAAATAAAGATGATCATCTAGCTCACTTACGAGCCATTCTGCTACGATGTCGTAAATACGACATCTCCTTGAACCCCAAGAAGTCCATCTTTGCAGTAGAACGGGGTAAACTACTAGGATTCATTGTGTCTAGTGATGGAATGGTTATTGAACCCGAGAGGACTCAATTCATCACTAAACTTCCCCCACCTACATCCAAAAAATCCAT
Source organism: Picea engelmannii (assembly GCA_009831015.1). Classification (NCBI taxonomy): domain Eukaryota; kingdom Viridiplantae; phylum Streptophyta; class Pinopsida; order Pinales; family Pinaceae; genus Picea; species Picea engelmannii. The sequence goes on along the minus strand of ML777943.1, from coordinate 470,572 downwards.
GCAGTCTTTCCTAGGCCAGATTAATTTTGTGAGAAGATTTGTCCCCAGTTTCTCCGAAATGGTCAGGCCTCTCTAGAACCTGATTAAGAAAGACACCCAATATCACTGGGGACCCACATAAAACCAAGCTTTCAATGCTATAAAGAAGGCCATAATAGACGCTCCATCTCTCATGAGCCCTGATTTCTCTCAAGACTTTACACTCTATACTTTTGCCTCTGATCGTTCCTATGCTGCAGTCCTAACTCAGAAGAACCCCGAGAACAACGAAGTACCCATCACCTTTATGAGCTCTTCTTTCAAAGGTGCTGAACTTAACTACCTAGTGGTCGATCGGAAAGCCTACACTATTTTCAAAGCAGTTAATCATTTTCAGTCCTATCTTTTGAAGTCAAGGACGAAGGTCATTGTCCCCTACCCTGCTGTAAGGAACTTGTTAGTGCAAAAGGAGTTAGGAGAGAAAAGAGCCAACTGGGTCACCTCCTTGCAAGAGTATGACTTAGAAATCATCCCAACACAGATCGTGAGAGGCCAAGGATTGTGTAAGTTGGTTGTTGATTCAGAAACAAAATAGCAAGAAGATAGTGATACGACAAACCAAGAACAACGCGATCAAAGTTTGATTTGTTGCGCACAAAACCTCGTAAGTTCTTGGTACGACGATATTAGATTTTGTCAGTGCGCCAGAGCAGGATGTTACATACACCCCCTCTTGGTCTAAACTTCGTCTCGAAGTTTCTTAGCATAAATGTCGAAATAAAAGTATCACAGTATCATAAGTCTATCTATCAAACAAAAATGGAAACTGCTGGCGCATATCATATGCGTCCTCCCAGATCATCGAGTGCAGACTATAACTGTCCCACTAGACCTTGACCTGATCTACCGTTCGACGTCATAACTTTCGAACACGATGATCTAAGATGCAGACCGGCTCAGCTGTGAGCGCTCCCTCGTCTGATACCTACAAGAAACTCATGTCAATCACGTGTGTAGGATCACTAATATAATGTCTCAAAACAGATACATGAAAAACATCATGCATACGCCTCAAAGAATCAGGCAAGGCTAGTCGATAGGCCACATGCCCCTTTCTCTCCACAATCTCGAAAGGTCCCATGAACCTAGGAGAGAGTTTAGCTCCCTTTCCAAACTTGATTGAACTCTTATGCGGTTTAACCCGCAAGAAGACTCGATCGCTGACCTCGTAACTACGGTCGACTCAGTGCGCATCGGCATAACTCTTCTGTCGATCCTGCGCTTCTTTAATCCTTTGTCTTATGGTTTTCATTTGCTCTTCCATTTCTTGGATCGCTTCTGGTCCCACCAGGACCCTATCCTCAAGCCGATCCCAACTCAAGGGTGTCTGACACGGTCGCCCATAAAGGAACTCAAAAGGCGCCATCTTAATGGTGCTCTGGTAACTGTTGTTGTAAGAGAACTCTACTAGAGGCAAGAATTCCTCCCAATGCTTTTGTTGGTCCATCACGTACATGCACAACATGTCTTCCAAGGTTTGGTTCATTCGTTCGGTCTGCCTGTCAGTCTCTGGGTGATACGCAGTAGTAAAATTAAGTTGGGTTCCCAAGGCCTCTTGGAAACTCGTCCAAAATCGTCCAGTAAACACCGATCCTCGATCAGATATAATCTTCTTAGGCATGACATGCAACCTCACAATCTCACTGGTGAAAACTCTCGCTATGTCAGGTGCCTGATACGTCATACACACAGGAATAAAGTGAGCACTCTTCATCAGAGTGTCTACTACTACAAAAATCAAGTCCTGTCTCCTTGCCATTAGTGGCAATCCAACAATAAAAACCATCGAAATAAATTCCCATTTCGATTCTGGAATGGCATGTGGTTGAAGTAAACCTACCGGGTGTCTATGCTCAACCTTTACCTGCTGACACTCTAGACATCTAGCCGCAAAGTTGACTATGTCGGCCTTCATTCCCTTCCAGAAGAATAAGGGTTTAAGGTCTGCCCTCATCTTCATGACTCATGGGTGAGCCATATAAAATGCTCTATGAGCCTCACTCAGGATCAACCTCATCAACTCGTCGTTTGGAGGTACGTAAATCCGACCTCTAAATCTCAACAACCCATCGCTATCAAAAGAAAATCCCTCATATCGTGGTACCATCATTGTGTTTTATCCGATAAAATCCTCGACTTCTTTGTACCAGTCATCGTCACGCTGTAAAGTGAGAATATTCTCACGTAGATTCGTCTAAAGAGGCAACACCAAAAAGATGCGTGGTCTCCGACTCAAAGCATCACCCACTCGGTTCACTGTTCCCTTTATGTAAGTAATCTCGAAGTCGTACTCGCTAAGCAATTCCGACCAACGCCGTTGTCGCATGTTCAGGTCGCTTTGCGTAAAAATGTGTTGCAGTCCACGATGATCAGTCCTTAGTTCAAATTTTCATCCAACAAGGTAGTGTCTTCAAACCTTCAAGGCATATACGATGGCTAATAACTCCAAATCATGCGTCGCGTATTTTTCCTCATGCCTTCTCAGTTTCCTCGAAATGTAGGCAATCACTCGTCCGTCTTGCATCAAGACTCCGCCTAAACCTTCCTTGGATGTGTCAGTGCATACCAAGAAGTCCGTGTCCATGTCAAGGACCTTTAGTATCGGCGATGTGGTCAACAACTCTTTAAGCCTCCGAAATGCCTCCGCGCATTTCTCGGTCCAAACAAACTTCTTGTTTTTCTTCTGCAATTCCGTGATCGGATTTGCTATCTTCGAAAATCCCTCGACAAACCGTCGATAGTATCCTGCTAAACCCATAAATCTACGCACTTCGGTGACATTCGTTGGTGTAGGCCATTCCATAATAGCCTCAACCTTGGTTGGATCCACGACGATACCTTCACCGGAGATGACATGCCCTAAGTAGTGAATCCTCGATTGGTAAAAAGAGCATTTGGACAGCTTCCCATACAATTTGTGCTCTCGTAGACACTGCAGTACCAAGAGCAAGTGCTCGTCATGCTCCTCCATCATCCGAGAGTAGATCAAGATATCATCAATGAATACTTGGACGAACTTGTCCAAGTACTCGTGGAACACCCCGTTCATCAAACTCATGAATACCCCTGGGGCCTTTGTTAGTCCAAATGGTAAAACAGTAAATTCGTAATGTCCAAATCTCGTCTTAAAGGCGGTCTTAGGGACCTCATCCTCCTTGATCCGTAACTGGTGATACCCTGATCGCAAATCGATCTTGGAGAACACTGTCGCTCCCTTCATTTGATCGAATAGATCATCAATTCTTGGTAAGGGATACTGATTCTTGATCGTAGCCTTGTTCAGTTGACGGTAGTCAATGCAAAGCCTCCATGATCCATCCTTCTTTCGTATGAAAATAACTGGTGCACCCACGGTGACACACTAGGGCATATCAGTCCCAGGTCCAACAACTCCTTCAGTTGCATTTTCAACTCTTGCAACTCCGGGGTCGACATCCGATAATGCGTTCTTGCTATCGGTTCGGTCCCCAGTTTCAAGTCTATAGTAAACTCCAATTCTCTCTCTGGTGGCATCCCAGGTAACTCCTCCGGAAATACGTCCACAAACTCCTTCACCACCGGAAGGTGTTCTAGACCTTCCGCTACTCCCTTATCGTTTAGCGCAAGGATTGCATAAAGCTTGCACCCCTTGCGCATACTCTTCCGTAACTGTAAGGAAGAGATGAACCTCAGGGATACTCCCTGGTTCCGTCCTACAATCACACGTCTCTGTCCTTCATCATTGACCAAGCTCAACCGTTTCGTATTACAGTTGAGTATCGCCTCATGCGATTCCAACCAATCCATACCAATCACGACGTCATAAGATCCTAAGATCGTGACATACAAGTTGACCCTCGTGACAAACTCTCCCAGGTTAAGGGTACAACCCGTAACCTTTCCTCCAACCTTTTGTTTGGCTCCTGAAGCCATCTCTACGAAGCTAAACTCGTCTTGTTCGACTGCATTTACCTTAATCCTTTTTAGCGTTGCACCAGAAATGAAACTCTCAGTAGCACCTGGGTCTATCAAAATACTAAGGGTCTGGTCAGCGACAATACCTGTCGTCTCGAGCACAGTCAACTGGTGCTCTGCCTGGCGATTATTCACCGCTGCATGAATCGGATGGGCCTTGCCCATATCTCCCACGGTAGTGGGTCCGGATGATCCAGACGCTCTGGTCCTCTCCACAAGACAGTCTCGCTGGTAGTGTGGCTCCCCACACGTCCAACACCCCTTCTTCAGCCCAGTAGTCCTGGTACCCGAAGTAGAAGATGATGGCCCACTGGCCTAAAACCCTGGTCTATTCTGCTAAACAGGCCTAAACTTCTACTGCTGTGGGCGACGCTGCGGATGATGCTGTGGTCCTCAATAAGGTATCCGCTGCTGAGGTGGCGATCGTCGGGGTGTAGTGAAAATGGATCCCCTCTGAAAGCCACGATATATCGACGTATGTCTCACTGGTGTCTGATGCTGTGGTGTACCAGATGAACCCTGCCCTGCTGGTCTCACTGGAGTCCTGGTCTGACCCCCACTGATAAGCTCCTCCTCTGCTATGAGGGCCTTTTGGATAGCGTCGTGCAAGGTTTGAGGCATCAAGATCCTAACCTTTGCATACAGGCTTCCGTTAAGGCTAAACACGAATCGGTTGACCTTGAGCTTCTCAGTGTTAAGGTGCAGAGCATACTGGAGTAGCTCCATAAAACGTGCCTCGTACTTGGGAACCGTATGACCTCCCTGTCATAATGCGTTGAACTCATTGAGCTGATGCTCGATGAATTCCTCTGAAAGGTAACTCTCTCGGAACCCTTCCTCGAACAGTTCCCAAGAAACATCTTCAACGACCATGTTCAGCTGCGGTAGGAGCGTCTTCCACCATAGAAGAGCGTTCCCCTTCAGTTGAAATACCGCCATATGGACCTTCATGTTGGAGGTATAATCGCGAAGTGCAAAGCACATCGCCATATTCTCCAACCATGCCTCAACGACAGTGCCATCCAAGGCACCAAAGAACTCGGGAAATTTAACCTTCTCGAGTTCATGGTGAATGCTACCTACAAGGGCCGGTGCACGCGGCAGAACCTCAGTGGGTGCCGGCACCCTGGCCTCGTCTCTATCCAATCGGCTGATCAGTGCCTCGAACATGCGCTGAAAATATCTCATCATCTCAACAACATCGCCAACTGCTATCTGCTCCTGTCTGAGAACCTACTCACCTCCTTGGGGGTTAGACCCCTCAGGCGTGGATGCTACTGGAGGCGTCACGCCCCCTCCTCTAGCACCCCGTCATCTACCTCCTCGACGTCCTCTAACCATGATTACCTGCACGCACACAATCAACTCAATCAACAACAGTATAATCAAATCTAATCATGTCCACAAAATTCGTAGCGAATCCCAATCCGCGGGTCGAACCGGCTCTGATACCATATGTAAGGAACCTCCCCAACTACGAAAACAACTCTGATAATAGGTGCCAAATTTTTTTTTTCTTTTTTTTTTTAAGGTTTATGCGCTCGTGAAAAAGAAACAGACACACTGGACTCTACGACACCACCTGACGACTAACAAGACGCACCCACAATGATCACAATAAGAAGAAATAAGGCACAGAACAAATAACTACAAACATTTAACGACATACTGGGTTATGCACAGTACGAACACCGAAGGAAGAATCCCTAGTGGTAGATTTACTATTTCTGCACAAGAAAGCAGGGCGTTTAATCTTAGTTCTCTTCTCCGGGGAGAGAGAAGGTTAGATAGGCTCCTAGTCGACTGCTAAGGCAGAAACTAGTAATCCCCTCAGGTGTGTCGCAAGAGTGGAAACCCTGCCTTTAAAGGGCCCGAGACTCTTGATACAACACTGGATTCTTTACACAAAAATAATCACACACACAGACATATATACTAAGGCTACATGGAGGTGTCTATATCCCACCCAACTCACACCAGAGCAAACTGAATAACCAATCAACCACCATCAAGGACAATTGCTGCGCGATAAAGTTCTATAATCGACACACATTATATGAATTCCACGGTGCAAGAGAACCTGATTACGAACTCCATCAAGACACGACATAAGTGCGAGTGAAAGGAAAACAATTTATTTAACTCAAGAAGCAAGGGTAGTCATCTACTTTACTTCTAGGTGCAAAATTAAACATTCATTGGTTCTACTATAGATAACATTTCTAGATGAAGTGACGAGGCACATGTCCATCATACCTATCATTGTGCCCAAAATAACCTTCTATGGCTAATCAACCACTACGCAAATATAATTTAGCAAGAGAATCATATATGCAGATAAACAAGAAACACGAGAGTATGCTACCATCTCTGAATCGATATAATCTATTCTAATCATGACTAGTGCTTGTAAATCTATTCTAATAAAACACCGACGGACTACAATACGACTACAATACATGGCAATTATGATTATAATAATCAAAATAATATTGTAAATACATGGCAATTATGATTAGAATACATGGCAATTATGATTAGAATGCAAATCTTGGCAATGTAAATGATTAGAATACATGGCAATACAATCACACATTATTAACCTATTTATGTTATCCATAACAATTTACCTAAACATTACCCTAAAACGATAACCGCATATTCAAATAACATTACTTGATCATTAGCACTAACATAAAAATCACGCTACCTTAACATTCCATAATGATAAAGTCTTTGAAATTAGAGCCACTCTACTTACTAGCAATGATAGTCTCAAACAATGACATTTAAAATTTCATAACGAAAAGGCATTTAATATTATTATTTCATGACATATCCTCAAGGCCCAGCATGCCCCAGTTCTAAACCTCACATACATAATACTATAACTGTCCTTTTTAAATCAATGATAATCAATGCACTTGTCCTTTTGTGCTTTGAACAACTATATAGTGACATTTTTTTTTTAGATAACCAATTACAAATTTGATCTATCCTTGCTATACATTGACGATTATTCAGGAATAGGGTCTATTTATTCACTATGATGAATAATTATTTGTTATGAACTAAGGAAATACGATTATTTATTTTATTTATAATACAAATAAAATGTTATTTCATCACTCGGTTTTTAATAACAAAATTAATCTAAGATGTAACACTGGTGTCCTTCTACGTTCAATTCATGAATTATTGAAATGGTAATACTCATTCCTCCCATATCAATTCATACCAGTAATTATACCACATAAACCTTACACAATACTCCATTTATATTAAGACAATTCCTTTCATTCGAATTAGGGATAGATTGATTGATTATTAGACATGCAATTAAGCACAACCACTTTAGTTATCTGTAACGGCTTACCTTTAAATTCTAACTACCTGGGATCCTTACATGATTATGAAATGGGTTGAAAGGTGTACATAAATTCTATTAATATAAATAATGACTCATAAATCACAGCATTAAGATCGATATCCAGCCTTTAGAGTAAGGTAGAAGACATGGCGTTGAACACAAGGCATCGAATAATGGTTGGGTAACATTTCTCTACCAGGTAACAAGAATAAAGGTGAAAATAATGGGACCAAAATAAATTAAAAAAATAAAAACGAAATCGTAGGAGATCAAGGAAAACGGTTTCCGTCAGAGGTTAGGCACGCTCAGCCAGAAAGCACGCCGATCATCATTCTAAAATCGACCGCCTTATGGTTATTGTTAAAATGGTAAGGGAGGGATGTGGTACAACACCATCGAGTGGCCAATAAGACATAGTCCTCAACTAATGGGCTACACTGTGCCCAACGCTCCAGAAGAACCCCCTGGCCGCCATTATTGAAAGGAGGGAATTGCTGGCAAGATCCAGACGGGTTTCACATTGCCGAAAAGGTAAAGGAAAGGGGAAATCACCCTGACACCCCATTAAAGTAATGCAACGTTTGAGAGGGGCGACCCAAAAACAACGAGCTGTCCCAGAAAACCAACTCAGTAACTTTACCACAAATTAAATGAAAAACCGAGGGCTTTTGCGTAGGCTCAGACAATGAGCAACAGCTGTAATGTGAGCATTCCGGCATCCTGAAATAACTATAAGGCAGCGAGGGAATTTTTGGTCACTTCGGCTGATAATTTTTTTTTTTACACCCAAGAAAAGGTTGACAGTCCTCCCAGGTAAGACGCGCACAAATCAAGCCGCGCAGAAGAAGGTTTTTTTTTTCCAGAAACACGTGTAATAAAAATCAATAAAACAATGGTCACACCAATCAGTTGGCGACCCAGCAATCGAATCAAGAACCATTCGGCAGAGTGCCAGGAAAAAGAATTTGGGTAAGGGACACGCAGAAACAGGATTAGCAGCTCCACACAGAAGAAAAACGCAGGCAGGCTGTGCGCGTCCATCGTCACGCAGGCAGAAGGAGTCGATAAAAATTTTCCCCGAGGAGGCAACCTCTAAGTGTTCCGACTGTACTAAAGAGATTTCTACCTCCCTTAACGCATAACACCAAGTTCTAAGTTCATAATCCAAACGCTCAACACCGAAACACCCCACAAGTCAAGCCAGAGCTCAACGCCGAAACACCACACAAGTCGAGCCAGAGCTCAACACTATAACACAACACAAGTCGAGCCAGCGCACAACAATGAAACACAACACAAGTCGAGCCAGAGCTCAACACTGAAACACAACACAAGTCGAGCCAGAGCTCAACACTGAAACACAACACAAGTCGAGCCAACGCACAAGCGCCCAACAACCCAATCACATGGAGCAGGAGCTACTACCATCAAGTCTTTCCAATACCAGGCTAGAATGTAGCGGACAAAAGTACACAACAACAGTCAATGCAAAGCTCACCGAGGAAGAGATTTACACAACAAAGTCATGGTTTAACGTAGGGAAGGGGTAGGACGAAATCACATTTTTCTTTTTCTTTTAGCTAATAAAAGCAGAGTAAAAATATATTACAGTGGCATTTAATCCGTAAAACATACACAACATTTACATTAGAAACAAATTTCATTCTCGGAGGTTTTTTAGTAGCATGTTTAGTTGTAATTTATCCCCCAAGAAACCCACAGAATTTTAATCTGTACATGAATGCAACCATAATACATATCGCATGAGAAATTTAAGTATAAAACAATAGATATGATTATAACCACTGAGTAAATGACTAAAAACATTCATTAAATCCATTACCACTGATAATCCAATCCCAACATGAGTCATAATGTATTCGATTCTACCAAATTAAAATCATACCGTTGCCTCAACGCCGTCCCCGAGTGTCATCCGCGCGCTCCGTCCCGCTCCTGCTCGCCGACCATAGAGACTACACCGGTACCTACCAGCCAATCGCTAGGGGTACTCTGCTTCCCCCTTAGCCCCCCGAGCCGCAAAGGGGCCACACAAATCCAGATGGTTAGCCTAGCTTTCCAGCTCGCCTCGCAAGGCTGAGCTACCACTCCTATCCGAGCTGGAAAATCCCCACTCCTCACAAGCAATCAATCAAGTCCAAATTCGGCAGCGTAACCTTATGCAAAAAAAAACCCCCCTTCTTCCTCATCCCCCTTTTCTTTTATAGAGTTTTGAGACCCACACACTTTCCCTAATTCACATTTTAAATTAAGTTTTAATAAAATATTTCAAAAATTCTCCTACGCCCAAGTGTCGTCCATCCCCCTCTTTTCTCCAATATATATTTTCTTTAACTTATTAATTGTCTATGTTTCCTTTATTACTTAGTTTCCCTATTTTTATTTTTATTTTCCCTTCTTTTTTAAAACCAAAAAGGTAAAAGCGCTAATAAATCTTTTCATTTTATTTTTAAATTCATAACTTTTTATACTCCCGCACGTTAAATAATTTTATTTCTTCTTTACAATTTAAGACCACGGTTTTTAATTAAATTATCCCTCTCTTACTTTACCCCCCTAAATTTAGGAAGAATAAAACCATTACTTAAGTGAGTTTTAGTCTACATCTTTATTTTTATTTTCGTAGGGCCTTTTTCCTTAAGGTTAAACAATTTTTTTTATCTTAGAGAAGTTTTTAGACTTAGGTTTAGATTTTGAACTCGACGACAATTGTTTAGGGGAGTCGTTTTAAGAATTTCTTAAGGCGTTAATGTCTTAGGGCCATCTAGTTGTGTTTCTTCATCATCAACAACGCGACGTGCCCTTCAGGACACACTACGTGCTCCAAGGGTGCCACTCGCCTCGTTCATTTCTTTGCGCGACGTGCCCTTCAGGATGCACCACGTGCTCCAAGGGTGCCACTCGCCAACTTGACTGATTGGTAGACATCTATAACCCCTGGAGTCAACACTCTGCCATGTGAACTTGTGGGAGACTAAGGACTCTAAGGAATAAGACCCCCGCCTTATTGCGCTCCCCTTAGAATCATCGTGAGCGACTGTCGCAGTCTTCCCTCACGACATCGTGGATCCTCTCGAACTAGGTAATCGTTAACCTACAGTTTGAGCCACGGCGAGAGTGCTAGTAGGATGTGGCAGGGCTGCTGTCCACACCTCTCCCTCAACCTCTCTGGAAATCATGTGTGGCCCCTTTACTCCATATGTGAGTCTGGTCGACAAGCTATCGTCAGCCTGCATCATCAACAAACGTGTCAGAACATGTCCATATCATATCATCAAATCAATTAAATATCACAGTAAATACATCAACCCAAATAGCACACTCCCTAACTCAATCCGGAGTCCAAGGGGTTCCATTGATGCCTCGGCATCCTCAAGGTCCAAAACCCTGCACACTCAGTAAAACCGAGTCAATAGCACCTGTCTATGTCAAGGCAGTAAAACATCAAGTCATCTATCATAACGCATCATAATCAAGGATAAATGTTTTAACATCATAAAAGTCCAGATCACTTGCGATAAAGTGTCCTCAAAAATAAGTTTTCTCAGTGCGCCAGAGCGGGATGTTACAGTTGTTATTGTGTATAGCAAGAGAGTGGTTAACAAATATATGCAAATACCAATTTATAGCAAATGAATCCTTACTAGCATTAAATAAGGGTGTATAAGTCATGAACCCTTGGGATAGATAAAGGAAACCATGTAATAAAGGTTGTCATTCATGAAAGGTATGATGTTGGCATAAGGAAAAGGCCATTATAAGGACTAGACAATAGATGAAATATACTAAGATGAAGAGGGCATGTACATCATGCATGAGATGGGTCAATCATCTTATTGGATAATATTTGTGCATGTTTAGAGGAGTTGAAAAATATGAACAAATAACTTATGTGTAAATATCATGAAGTAAATAATGAACTTCAATCCACTTGGGAGTAGTTATAGAGGAAATGAGGCATACATTGTGTGGAATTGTCTTGTGAGACAAAGAGGAGCTTGGTAGAGAGTTATCTAGTGGAATGCCGAGAAAATTTCAAAGTTCAATAAGGCTTAAATTCTTCTCTAGATGAGGAAATGTAAAGTGGAGCTTGGCTAGAACCACTCAAAGAAATTGGAGTAACATTTCTAAAAAATGGATAGAATGAATAGGTGGCCCAAGGAATCAAATGAAGTTGCAAATATGCCAAAAAATGGTTTTATTAGTAAATGAAACATGTGGCTAGCAAGGTATATTTGGAATGAGGGAGCTTTCCTTACCCTAAAACTTTGTTTTGTTTCTAGAACAAACTTGTATGTCTTGAAGTAGCAAGTATAACTTAGGTGTATAAATTAAGCATTGTTATTTGGGTGAGAATAACATAGCTAATAATAAGTTATGTGATTGACAAAAAGGCCATGGAGTAGATCAAATATGTTATGGAATTCCATTCTATCGAGATGATTTGGAAAGGATAATTCCCTGACTTTCTCTTACTTGTTTATATTTCTTTAGATTCTGAAAGATATTATGTGTAGATAGTTTAAGGCACGAGAATGCAAGAAAATAGAATAGATAGAATGCATATTCACTAGTAGACATATTGAGAGATGATATGTGGTAGAGTGCATGCAAATATTCTTGAACATATTTAATGTTGCATATCAATTAAGAGTGGTCTGCTATTATGTACAATAAGTTTGGAATGAAAAATAAATATGGTTGTTGATCTAATGTATAACCAAAAATGATTGAGGGAATGGTTGAAGATATTGATGATGTAGCTTCTTATGAAAATCAACCTCATAAGGAAAGAGGACAATGAAAGAGCTTTTCAAGAGGTTTACGAAGGGATCATGCGAGTTCCCATGAAGCATTGAATAATCAGGTAACACCAGAAATATTGATAGCAACCATGCATGTATGAAATTGGTCATGTCAATGTTGCATGAGTGTTGGAAGTAAATTGGGTAAGAATTCCTTCAATCATGCTTAGTATCTTCATGGACATGCATGATGACATTCAAATGCATGAATGTAATTGATACCCAGTTGAGGTAAAGGCAGGAAGCCTTAGGTATGTAAATATTGTTAGAATCTTTTGATGTATTCATGAGTTAGTATGTCATGATTGAGTTGGTTAAAAGTTAAGAGCTAGAGTGAATGTGTGTTTACATTTATGTCATGAAAGTGGATGCCATGTGAGATAACCATGTATGAGGCCATGTGTTGTAGTATTGGGAAAGTTTGTGGTGTTGCACACATATCCTATTGTAACATCCCCAACCACTTGTTGGGATATGACACTTAAAATTTCGAACTCTGATACTAATTTAAATCATAAAAATACTTTGCAAATGCGTAGATTCATACATAATAATAACAAAAATATGCATGCAACATACACGGTAAAACCGATGAAATCAAATGCATAAATATTAATGAAACATATGAATTAACACATAATTGACACTTATCTTTGATTTAAAAGAACACCAATTGTGTGCAGACCTTCCACTTTCCTCCCAGCCTTAGACTGCACTGCTCATAAATATCAACAGTGGGTCACCCCCAAGATGGGACTAAAATTCACCTAGGTAAAGGATTCCTAACCTGACTAAGGTATCTTGGGTAGAAAGAAAACTCAATCACAAGTGCCAACTCAAACTAATAGCCTACAGTCCCTCATTCCCCACATTCCTATACCACCCTAAGAAGTGTGCTCCTTCTCTGCTCAATAGTCCCTCGACTGCCCCACTTCCTTTCTGGGGCTTCAACAACATGCTAGACAGGAAGTCTCAAATCCCTGTAGCTATAGTTTGGCACCTTTGGGAATCAATTCCCAAAAATTCTCTCACATAGAGAGAAGGCTCACGGGCCTAAAAACCCACCTCTTCAATATCCTACGGGCCTGACAACCCGATTCTTCAGTCCAACTCCAAAGCTAACCAGGGTACAGGTACAAGAACAGTGATAGTAACAACATGGTATGGATAATAGTTGAGTGAGTGAAAAAATGATGATATCATGATAGGAAAATGAACTAAGTCCAAACTATGTGTATGCATGTTCCCAAATTGACACTTGTCATGTTGAGAAATACCTTGGGCCCACTTTTCCCCATCCTTAGAACTTAGGATAAAATAATTATCCATAATTTATAATTTAAGGAATATTAATATTATATTCCTTTGGGCTTAATCCCTCTATCTTAGCCCCTCATCCTTAAATTTTATCCCCCTTTCCCTATCTAGTGGAGTTTATCCCCCCATACTCTTTTACATGGCTGGTATGCAACAATGATGTGTTTTCATCAATATTTGCATGTGATTACATATTACAATGATGGCTCACTGGCCATTTAACATCCGACTCTCCAGCCTAATAACCAGACAGTCACTTTGGCCTCAAAATACATATACACAAAGGCACTTTGGCCCCAAAACCATGCACTTACTCCATTGTACGCAAAATTAGGATGGTGCACACCCTTCCTTTAGTGCACAATCCTCACAAACTCACACAAGTGCGTGATACATTATAAAACGTGTGCACTTCTTTGGTATGAGATTCCCGTGCACTGACTCAATGCACGCAGAACCGAACCAAAGACCTTGTACCATCATCTCCCCAACTTATATGTATAATTACATTTACATTTATATGTACAATTGGGGTTTGGTCTAGGGGTATTACATTCCCCTCCCCCTTATTTATGCACTGTCCTTAGTGCAATATATACATGTATACAACCAAAATTTTAAAAGTCTTTAAAAATATGCAGGTATTCTACCTACATAGCATCCTCGTGCTCCCAAGATTCATCTTCAGGACTGTACTAGGTCCATTGGAACTTTACTAGCCCTATGGATCGATTCCCGAGCTGCTTGATATTTCGGTCCAAAATGCACAATAGATGCACTTGAAAGTCTCTCTCTTGCTTCACCTGAATCACATTCCAATAAATGACATGATTAGAATCAGGTACATACTTTTTAAGCAATGATACAAGGAATACATTATGAATACACATCGATGCCATTAAGGGAAGCATATATGCTACATGACCAATCCTCTCTAGGATTTCAATTGACCTACAGTAACATGCTGCCAGCTTTGAATAATTTCCCAACTTCAGGGAACTTCTCTTATATTTTAATTTCAAGAACACATGGTCACCCACTTTAAATTTCCTGTGAGTTCTTCCCTTATCAACATAAATTTTCTTCCTGTCCCGTGCAACCTTTAAATTCTATTTTATTTTCATCATCTGCTCTTCCATTTCCATGAGTAGTTTTGGCCCAACCACTACTCTATTTGCTAGGTTGTCCCAACTCAATGGTGTGTTGCACTTTCTTCCATAAAGTGCCTCAAACATGCTCATCTTTAAATATTCTTGGTACCCATTGTTATAAGCAAACTCTACCAAATGCAAATAATCCCCCCATTTGGATGGTTTATCCATCACATACATCCTTAGCATGTCTTCTATCACCTGATTCACCCTTTCTGTTTTCCCATCTGGCTTTGGATGATAAGTTTTTCTAAAAATCAGATTTGTTCCGAATCCCTTGAATAATCCTCTCCAAAAATTTGATGTAAATTTTGGATCTCTGTCAGACACAATTGTCTTGGGTATACCATGTAATCGAGCAATTTCTCTCATATAAATATCAACAATGTTGGCTTCCTTGTGTGTGAGATTTACTGGAATAAAATGGACAACTTTAGTAAGCTTATCCACCACTACCATGATAAAATCATGTTGCTTGTTTGTTTTGGGTAGTTTGGTGATGAAATCCATTTTTACAACTTCCCATTTCCACTTAGAAATGAGCAATGGCTGTAGAAACCCATCTGGGTGTTTATGCTTAGCCTTGACTTTTTGACACTCCAAACACTTGGAAATAAAGTCAACAACCTCTTTCTTCATACCTAGCCAATAATAATGGCTCTTTATAGCTGCAACCATTTTCTGGTAACCTGGGTGCCCAACATGAGGCACATTATACATTTATTTTAAAATCATATTTTTTCAATTCCTGAGAATTTGGCACATAAATTCTGCCCCTGTACATGAGAATTTCATCTTTTTCTAGCTTATATTCTTCATTTTTTTGTTGCAAAATACCTTATTGTAATTTTGTCTTTATTTTCATGCGCGGTAAATCTGATTTTGCAGCCTCTAAGATTCTGTCTTTCAAATATGATTGTTACATGCTAATGGCCGTAGCATGCATCTCATGCACCCTTTTCTTGAGTGCATCAACCACCTTTTTCTCTTTCCCCTTGATATTATTTATATCATATCAAATTCATATTCACTTAGGAATTCTAACCACCTGCTTTGTCTGGTATTTAGAGTTGGCTGTCCAAATAAATATTTTAGACCACTATGGTCTGTCCTCAACTCAAGTCTTTTTCCCATGAGGGAGTGCCTCCACATCTTCAAGGCATGCACTATGGCTGCCAATTCCAAATCATGAGTAGCATATTTCCTTTCATTCTTCTTTAATTTCCTTGATTCATAACACACCACATAGCCATTCTGACTAAGGACTCCACCAAGCCCTTCTTTACATGCATAAGTGCATACAATGAAGTCTTCATTTGGATAAAAAATCCTTAGTATTGGAGAATTTTTTAATAAATTCTTTAAGTGTTGGAAACTCCTTTCACAATCTGATGTCCACCCAAACTTCACATTGTTATTCTGCAAGGAAGTGATTGGGTGTGAAATGTTTGAGAATCCCTCAATGAATCTTCTGTAGTAACTTGCAAGTCCCACGAATGATCTCACCTCAGAGACATTACTTGGTGTTGGCCACCCCTTAATGGCCTTTATCTTTTCCGGGTCCATTGCTATTCCTTCCTTTGAAATGATATGGGACAAATAATGAATTTGATTATGATAGAATGAACACTTGATGAATTTGGTATACAACTAATGCTCCCGCAATACCTATAATACCATTTTCAAGTGTTGCTCGTGCTCTTCTTCAGACTTAGAATATATAAGAATGTCATCCATGAAGACAATGACAAACTTATCTAAGTATTCTCTGAAAATACCATTCATTAGACACATGAAGACAATGGGTGCATTTGACAACCCAAATGGCACCACTATGAACTCATAATGGCCATACCTAGTTCTGAAGGAAGTTTTGATAATGTCTTCTTATTTAATTCTTACCCGATGACAACCTAACATGATATCAATATTCAAGAATATTTTTGCATCTTTCAATTGATCAAAGAGGTCATCTATCCTTGGCAAAGGATACCTGTTCTTCACAGTTACCTTGTTCAACTACATAAAGTTAATGCAAAGTCTCAACGTTCCATCCTTTTTCTTCATAAATAATACTGGGGCATCCCAAGGTGACAGACTTGGGCATACACAACATTTATTTAGAAGCTCTTCAAGTTGCATTTGTAATTCCTTTAGTTATGGTGTACTCATCCTATAAGGGGTATTGGATAATGGGGCTCCTCCAGGCATCAGATTGATGGAGAATTAATATCTCACTTGGGTGGAAATCTTTGTATTCTTTAAAAACATCTTAAAAATATTTTAGGACTACATAATCTTCAATATTTGGAATCTTATATTTAGGTGTCTCTTCAATATGTGCTGCAAATATTTGACATCCTTTCTTGTAACTTTTCTTCAGCTACAAGGCTGCAACTTCTCTGATGATTACTTCCCTAGTGCGTAGTCCATTCATGTCCATTGGGCATGCCTTAACCATCTCATTAATTTTACTTTTAGCTCCTGTATCTACACCAAACAAGATTTTCCAAGCTTTCTTTTTGGCAATTGAAATATTTCCACTATATTAAGATCTAGATAACTATGAATAGCTCCTGAATCAATTAAAATAGCAATGGGTTGGTTGTTGATCTTACCTTCCACTTCGATCATATGTGACTGAAACTTATCTTTCTTGTTATCCAGGGTTGTGTAGATCCTAGGTACATTTCTTCCCATGTCCTCCATTGTATTACCTTGCTATAAATTGTGAATAGTCCTCACTTTTTCACCTATGTGAGGGAAATCTTTGTACATATGATCTCCCCCACAACCCCAACATTGAATAGGTGGTTGCCTTGGTATTTTCCCCAATGTCTCAGTCATTCTGGGTTCTTTAGAAGTTGGTTGTCTCTGAGATTTATTTCTATGAATGGTGGCTTAGTTCCTTTCTTCCTCTGTTCCATCTTGCTTTTCTTCTTGTCTTCCCAAGATTTTTGGAAAATTGTTCATCCTTTATGTTGATAATAAATGAATTTAGCTTGACTTATGGTTTCTTCCAATGTTTTTGGATCATCATATTGTATCTTGTTACTGATAAATAATGACAACCCATTCAAATACTTCTGAATCTTAACTTGCTCATCCTTGATGAAAGAAACATATTTCAACAGCTCTAAAAACCTCTTTTCATAATCATATATGGCCATACTTCCAAGCTTGAGTTAAAAAAATCCTTCATTTTCTTGTCACAGTATCGCGTAGTCAAGTATTTCTTTTGAAAATACCTCTTGAATTCCCTCAAAATAACCTTATTCTCATCAATGTGTTGCACCTACAAAATTTGGTCCCAACACTTTGATGCATTTCCCTTGAGCTGATAGATGGAAATTCTTCCTTCTACTTGTGAAGAGTAATTATGCAATTGAAAATACTTCCTCATGCCTAGAAACACCGTTTCTACATCCTCATCCTTCTTGTTCTCACCATCAAATGTAGGAGGCTTGATTTTGTTCATTTCTCCATGTAGCTCACTCACCCTAGACCTCTTCTTATGCTTCATGACAGGGGATGGAATTGAACTACTATTTTCTCTCCTAGTTGAATGCCTTGGGGAGTGATGGTGATGCCTTACAACACTTCTTGTTCTTCTCCTCTCATCATGAGACCCGTGACTCCTTGATCTGCTTGACTAAGTCTCCTTATCCATTTTCTTCTCTATTCAGTACAAAATATGCAATAACTTGATGTTGAATCCCTCCTGCTTCTCCTTGGATTTCATAAACCTCTCATTATCATATTTATAACTTATTACATCATTTTTCAAACTTTTTATGGCATATACCAAGTTCATTCTTTCTTCCTTACCTTCTACATGTCCATTTGAATTTGTACCTTCATTACCCATACTACCATACATCCCTCTAATATCATCTTCATGGATGTAAGAACCTTGTGCATATTCCATGATTTTGAACTCTGTGTTGATGATTTTATGATCTAAATGATGTTAAATCTACAAAATGTGCAGTCAACAAATATTGTTCGGTTAAATAATTTAACAAATTCATGAAATTATGTACAATTTTGTTCCAATAATGCATCATAAATCTTTCTTTTGATTTCTCGTGAAAGTAACTGCTTAGATAATTTTTTTTTGTGTATATTTAGAATTTTTTGTCTAATACCTTTCCAATTACTGCTCCATTTCTCAATTCCGAGTCTTGAGCAGAAAGTTATGGTCATTTGAAAATTGCCCATTAATTCCTTCTGTTCACACTTCAACTAGGTGCAAAAATAGACTATAATTATGCATTTTTTCACCTGATCCATTGGAGTTTTGGTAGGAACCCAATTGGGTTCCTTCATAAACATATTCTGGACATGCTGGCCAATTTTTACCCCCATATGAGCTTCAAGTTGTTAGATACAACCTACTGAAGTTTCAATCCAATTAATATTTTTGGCCCTGAATGCTACATGTGCCGTCTATGACCTCTTAAACATTTTTAGCATGCCCATAATTTTAATTTATCTCAATGAATGTGTTCTATGGTTAAATAACTTTCCATAGACTTCTCCTGTGCCTCAATATGATTCCAGAGTAGGACGTTATGGCCTTCAAAAGTTAACTGGGGTTTAAAATTTACTCTCCATTGCCTGGGCTGTAAATCACTCATCCTAACTCTGTTTGAAGAATGGAATACATTGCTAGAATGATATCGCTGAGATCTTTCATTTGAGTTGTAAAAACTACCCCTTGAGCACACTACTTTTGAGTACCTAAAAACACTGTTTAGGGCCTAAAAAATGCCCTACAAAAACATAACCTTCCAAAAATACCAAATGTCTTGGAAAATCATTGGTTTTCTACTATTCTAGACTGCTACATCGACTTCATGTGCACCAGTTAGAAAATATACACCCATATTTATCATGCACAAGTTCTACACATGCAACGCCAAAATGTAGCGCATGCACCGCGCACCTATATCTAGTGTGCACCACTTTTATGTCGCACCAATATCTAGTGCGCACAACTTTTGTGTCACACACCCATATTTACTATACACAATGTTTTTGTTGTGTGCCAATATCTATTGTGCACAAATTTTGTGTCGCGTGCCAATATCTACTGTGCACAAATTTTGTGTCGTGCACCAATATCTAGTGTGCACAACATTTTTGTCACACACCCATATTCTGCGCTCATTGCAATCTTTGTACCACACAATGCCAAAGTTCAGTGCACTCACACCACATGCCAATACTCCCTATTCTCCACCAATTCTACTTTCATGCGGCATGGATATTTAACGCGCACACAATGCATACCATCATTGCACATGTACCGACAAATTTTATTTGCGCTCTGCCATTATTCAATGTGCACACATTGCACACCAATATTACGCATGTGCCACAAGCTTTATACCGTGCAATGCCAAATTTTAGTGCACTCAACCACACACCACTATTGTGCGTGTGCCACCAATTCTATACCACACAGTGCCAAAATTTTAGTGCACACACTCGTGCACCATTATTTTTCTGTGCATCACCAACTCTGCACCACACATTACCAAATTTTAGTGTGCACATCCATGCACCATTATTTTTTTGCGCATCACCAACTCTGCACTGCACAACACCAAATTTTAGTGTGCACACCCATTCAAAATTATTTTTCCATGCATCACCAACTATGCAATGTGCAATGCCAAATTTTAGTGCGCACATCCGCGCATGATTATTTTTTTGCGCTTAGTTGGTTTTTCCATAAATTTGTTGCAGAAATTGGGGCTTTTTCCCAATTTCACCCAATTTTTTGCTAGACGCCATGTCCTCTTTATAAACTCAAAAATTTGACCATCTACAAGCCCGAATTTTCCCCATTAGAAATTGACATTGCTTAAATTTAATTTCCAGCTCGAATCTTCACATTACCCATGAGATTTCTCTCAAATGTACTGCAATAATTTAATCAACAAGTTGCAGACCTGCTCCAGAAATTAATTCTCTATAGATTTCCACTTCAAAATTGCACTAAGTCGGCCCATCTAGGCTCAATGTTGAAAATTGGGCTTTGATACCACATTGTAACATCCCCAGCCACATGCTGGGATATGCCACTTAAAATTTCAAACTTTGATACTAATTTAAATCATAAAAATACTCCGCAAATGCACAGATTCATACATAATAATAACATAAATACACATGCAACATAAACAGGAAAAACCCATGAAAACAAATGCGTAAATATTAATGTATGTTATAACCCTAAATTGCTCCAGACATGCATACCTGGCACTTGAGCCTCTTACTTGCTATTTTTTCCAAGCCATCACTGAGTTGCTCTTCTTAAAAAATCATTTTTTGAAGATGTACACGCCCTGCACCATTACTTCCCACGTACACATGCATGCTACACCACTACAACCCGTGTACGTACGCTATCTACACCATTACAACCTACGTACACTTGCAAAAGTTGTAAGGAATTTATTGAGATTACGGGCTATTGGGTAGTTTCCCAATTAATCCATTGCCTATAGCCCGTCACCCAACCAAATAACCATCATTTTGTCATATAAAAGGAGGTGTTGGGATATCATTCCTAATCTAAGCATAAGGACAATGAAACTATGCCTGTTTGACATCCCCTCCTTGCCCCAAGCATTTACATCCTTGTTGTGAGAATTGCATCAAAATTCCCCATTTTTCCCTTTTTCCTCCATCATAAGCCTATTCCATTTCCCAAGAAGAAGGTTGAGAGGAGACAGATACATGGAGGTGCACTTGGAGCTTGTTGAAGAGGAGGCCAGACTAGGTTCGTGGAGTAGTAGCCGACACTGGTTGTAAATAATCACTATATTATCAATAAAAGAAGTACTTTTCCTATCCTAGAACATGATGTGTCGAATGTTTGCATTTGTTTTATGTTTTTATTCTAACATCTAACCCATATCTATGTATGAAATGTATGCTTGTAGTTCCCTGTTTATCTGTCTTTGAATGCAGGCCAGCCTTGGGAGGAGGTTTGCAGTCAGCGGAACCTTCAAGCATGAGAGTATTTTTGGGGTAGTTAGAAAAGTATGAGACTTTTAGAAAAGTAGGAGACTTTTATATGGTTGTGATATTCCTACATTGTAAACCCTGGTGTAGCCATAGGGGGGTTTTTCCTGCTAGCAAAACTCTATGTCGCGAGAAAAAATTCCTAAGGTCATATTAGATCCCAAATATTGATGAACAAACATAGGAATGTGCTTTGTCCAAGGGCGACTCATTGTGCTACCAAAAAAGAATATATATTTCCCATCCTCTTTTTGGGGTATTTTTGATTTTTTTGTCTTTTTCAATATTTTTAAAGAGATTGAAAAATATTAAAAGAATGCTACATTACAAAGGAGGAACGAGTGTCACAAGCATACTAGTTCCAAGTGCAAGGAACACACTAATGCTCAGAGCAAGGAGACATGTGCAGGAAAAGGACACTCGGGGAAAGTTACTCCATGGGTCAAGGTGTCAAGTCGCAGAGGCAAAGTGCTACAAAGCTTAAGTATAAGACATGCTTCAAAGGTTTAGTTGAGAGCAACATGGAGCCGAAATTAGGACAAATATGTAGAGATGCAAATGCGATTAGCAGGAAACAATGAAACCCCCTTCAATGTATTTTTCACGATCCCATAGAAGGTATGCTCTGTGGTTTTTTCACATTTAGAGAGTTTGAAAAAACGTAAAAGAAGACTCCACTGGGGTACCTTTTTCGAAAATAGTCTAGTCGGTTCGAAAAAGGGATAAACTAGCACAGAAAAGACGTCTATTCAAAACCATTTTAACGAGTGTGACACATACAAGATCACTCAACAATCTTTTCCATTATAAGGAGTCTGAAAAGAGCTTAACTATGGACCCACAACCTTTTTCTAGAGTTAGTCTCTTTAGCCCGAAAAAGTATAAAATTTACTGAGGATAACTCTCCCGGCGAGACGAATCTCTCGAGGTGTACCTTTTTCCTCCTTAATTTACAGGCTGAAAAAATGGGTAAAATCATGCCAGTAGATGTTCTTCTGTACCAATTTAACGAGTGTGAAGGAACAATATCACTCGATGATATTTTCAATTTTAAGGAGTCTGAAAAGAGCTTAACTATGGACTCCGTAGTGGATGTTCTTCTGGACCAATTTAACGAGTGTGAAAGAAAAAGGTCACTCGATGATCTTTTCAATTTTAGGGAGTTTGAAAAGAGCTTAACTATGGACTCCATGGGGGTTCCTTTTTCATAAATTTAGCCACTCAGGCCCGAAAATGGGTTAAACTTATACCTGCGAATACTCTTCTAGTGAACCAAAGTTCCTAGAGTATACCTTTGTTCGTAAAATTGACCATCCGGACTGAAAAAAGGGGTAAACTACCGCCAGACAGACGTGCCTTCAAATTTGAGTTTGAAGAGCGTCAAGGACAACAAGATCGCTCGACAATATTTTCATGTTTAGAGAGTCTGAAAAGGGCTTAAAGAAGACTCCATGGGGCTACGAATCATGTATGAAACTAGTTAAGGTAGAGCCCACTGCTAGGCTTATACCAAGAGTCTCTTCGATAGTCAACTTGGAAAGTCTCACAAAAGGGAAGAAAACACAAACCACGGTGTAAGTCCTCCCACGGTATAGAAACCGTAGTCATGGCTTCAAGGATAACCTCATCTGAAGCCAATTAAAAATTCGAGAATTCATGCAAACGTGGGTCGACAGTCCCAAAGGGTGAAGTAAACTGACCATATTCCATATGACGATGGAGGATCTGTCCAGGACTGGCAGAGTCTATCAACGAAGAATCACAATCATGAGGGATTGAGGATCTACAAACAACGAGATCAGACTCAAAAGGAGACTCAAGATCACTTAGACCAAGAGGGGGAAGAAAAGGCTCCCATGCCCCCATTGGATAAACCAATGGATCACTTGTTGAGACCAAGTCTCAAGAAGGAAAACATGATTGCATAGGTTCCTACTCATAAGCAATTGAATACCGAGGATAAAATTCCACATAATTAACCCGTGGTAGGGTAGAATCTACATGAACACTAGGAACATATAAAGGGGTAGCCTGAACTAACGCCAAAATAGGATGGTGATTATCAGATGCCAGCTGGTCGATAGTGACAATGCTTCCATTATGAGGGAAATGAATCACCTAGAAGAGCGTAGACACCACAACATTCATAACATATACATAATCACGCCTGAGAAGCATATTGAAATCTAACGGGCCTTGCACCACTATAACATCAACAAGGACAATCTTCCCACCTAACGAGATAGGAAACTGAGGAAGAACCCACAAATATTCACTAGGACATCTGTCAAAAGCCAACAACTCATGCGAATCAGACACAAGCTCGAGAGATCCCAAGACTTTCCAAACTGAGGAGGATAAAATACTTGTAGAGGCTCCTTCATCCACAATACATCGATAAATTCTTGTTGAATTAACTTCAACCTTTATTTGAAAGGGTGCGAAAGAAGGAAGATGAGGCTCAACAAGGTCATTCCAATCAAAGGAAACCATCCTAGGGCTTGGAGGGGGTGTGCTCGAAGCGAGCATAATGCCCCCTTGTTTTGAAAGTATTAAACTGGAAATGCTAATAGCATAGTCGGTAGACACATCGGTCCCCAAGAGAAGAGTGGGATTAGCTGAAGATTGTATCGGTGTGACCACTTTTGTAGACTCGACACTCTCCAAGAGAAAATTGGGATCAACCGAATACTGCATCGACGTGACCACTTTCTCAACCACTGGTTGAATAGGCTACGAGACAACATGGTATACATGCACATCACCTCCCAAAAGAGGAGTGGGATAAGACAAAGACTATATCAACACGACCATGTTGGTAGACTCGACACTCTCCAAGAGAAGAGTGGGATCGGTCGAAGACTACATTGGCGTGACAACTTTCTCAACCACCGGTTGAATAGGTTGCGAGGAAACCTTAGAAGACTCAGAATTAGAAGATCTTGTAGACATGGACGACAGTCTTCGTACCTCTGGAAGGCTAGGGCACAAAGGAGTAAGGCGATCTCCCTTGCAAAGCTTACAAGGGAACTTAGGCTTACATCATATCCATCTAGGTGTCTCAACAGAATTAATACCTCCAACATGACTAGCAGTGGCTGGTTGCTTGTCCCCAACATGACTAGCAGAGGTTGTTGACATATCACTAACATGACTTACAAAGGTTGGTGATTGGTCAATAACATGACTCGCAGAGGCTACAAACTTATTGCCAGTATGACTAGAAATGACTAGACTTTCCCCCCTAGCATGAATTGTAGAGGATGGGTGCTGGTCTTCAACGTGACTTGCAGAGGTTGTGGACCTATCTCCCACATGACTCGCAGAAGTTGGTGATTTCTTCTTCCTATTCTTCCTCTTTCTATTTGGTTTAGACTTCCAGTTACTAGTAATTGTACTTTCACCAGAGTCCAGAGAAGGAGGAGGAGAAGACTTCATTGACGAAGGAACATCAACATGGTGCCCATGACATAAAGTGCTTAATTGAGAAGTGTCAATATCATTTAGGAAATTTGGAATGGTACCCAACCAAACCGGTAATCCCACATTCAACCCAGGAATGTACAAAGTGGCCATCAAAGGGACACCAACGTTTCCAAATAAAGGAAAAGCACAAGAATCCCCTTGTGAAGGGGTTCCTTGGTTATAATCATCAAGAACTTTAGCCATGAATATCTTATGCATAGGTTCTCCCCTTGAAGGATCATTCAAGTTTGTAAAACTCTCACACACTGACTCTTAGCGAACCGGTGGTATAAAACAACGCCTATAAAGAGGTGGCTCTACGTTTCTAAGCGGAAGACTGAAAATTCCTCACGACCGATAGAGTGGGAGGTCTACCACCTTAGGTCAGAGACCCAAATCAATGACTGACTAACTCACTATGTAAAACTAAAGAGCACAAAGCACACACTAAAGATTCCTAAAGGCAAATCAAGCAGAGCACTATCTAGTAGGAAGAACAACTACGCTAGCCAACACTAGAGAAACTTACCGGTGCAAGTAAAACTCAAACATGGAAGCACCCTCTGGGTATACTCTGCAAAGTGTGACCCGATGTATGACCTAGGTACTGTATTATACCCTCACAGTCACCCATGTAAGTCCCTAAAATATAGGCAACTAAGTTACCAGCTTGGAAACAATCACCAGGCGGGTACATTTGGCAGTCGGGTGGACCGCAATGAGAAGGATAACAAGTCCAAAACCTACCAAGGGTATTGAAAGCAAGTGGTCCGGAAGACAACTGAGAATATCAAATGGATTCGAGGTCCATGAAGCTCCATAGGCAAATGCGAGCGATAGTATCCCACGACATATCCTCAATATGTGTTCCCCACTACATTTAGTCCGACTTTGGAGGGGTTATCTCCACTGCCTTTCCTCACGTGACCTCATGTTTAGCCCCTGTGTTAGAGGGGGGTCCTAGATAACTTTCACATCACTGGACTTTAACACTACCTAACTCAGACTCCAATGTTTGTTTAACGACCTTGAAGAGTTTCCTCTCCAACCTAATTCAAGGCCCTAACCCTAAACTAGTTGATTGACCCTACAAACATAAAAGTCTAGTTAATTTTAGGTTTAGCGTTCGTTTTAATGGCTTGATTAACTCAAAAGGTGTGGTAGTGCAACTGATGTTGTTAAGACTCTTGCAAAAAAAAAATGAAACTTACAAGAACACTGGCAAAGAAGGATTATCTTTCTTATTTTTCTTTTGAAATTCTTTCAAGATGAGAAGAAAACACAACAAAACACTATGCTAATTTATTTTTCTTTTTGGAAATGCTTTAAACAAGAAAAACTTGAAATAAATCATTTTTTCTCTTTTCTTTAAAGCAAATGAAAGGGGGAAAAGAAATACAAGACAAGACTAAAACTGACCTTTGGCCCACTGCGGATCGCAGGGAGTCACTAAATACACCAAACAGGCTGATCAACAAACTCAAAGTCTCGCCTAAAACCCTTTTAGAAGTAAACACAAGAAATCTTCAAAAAGATAAGAAAACTGACATCTAACCCAAGCTATGACTGTAAAAACAGAGACACTGAACTCTGTCAAGAAACCCTGAGAAGTAAAGCCTCAATCAGAGAATAGGTTGAGTGCCTCTTCTTAAAAACAACCTCTTGATACATGTAATCTATTGATGCTTAAGTAGTTTGTGTATGTACGCGAGATGTCTATAAAGAAGGGCACATATGTACATGTGCTGACCCACAACAAACCACATACACCTCTATATTTCTTGAAAAAATAAAACAAACATACAGACTGCCATGGCAGGGAGAACTGGTATGGCACCAAAAGGTGACCAAAATCCCTTAAAGACTCAACAGACTCAAAAATAAACTCAAAAGGTATAAAACCAATCAACCCCAAAAAATCCCCTAAAACCCTAGAGGCTTCCCTAGTATGGTCGCCAGTTCTTCTATTGGGAAAAACCCCCTATGGCCACACCAAGGTTTACAATGTAGGTAGATCACAATCGTCTAAAAGTCTCCTACTTTTATAACTACCCCAAAAATATCCCAGACTTATGGAAGAAAAATGAGGCTGGCCTGTAAGGTAAGTGTACCTTTACTCCACGTCTGGTGTAGATCCTCTCGTGCTTGAAGGCGTCGCTGACTGCAAACCTCCTCCCAAGGCTAGCCTGCATTCAAAGACATATAAATAGGGAAATACAAGCATACATTTCATACATAGATACAGGTTAGATGTTAGAATAAAAACATAAAACAAATGCAAACATTTGGCACATCATGTTCTGGAACAGAAAAAATACTTCTTTTATTGATAATACAATGATTACTTACAACCAGTGCTGTCTATGGCTCCACGAACTTGGTCTGGGCTCCTCTTCACCAAGCTCCAAGTGCACCTCCATGTATCATTATCCTCTCAACCTTCTTCTTGGGAAATGGAATGGGCTTATGATGGAGGAAAAAGGGAAAAATGGGGAATTCTGATGTAATTCTCACAACAAGGCTGCAAATGCTTGGGGCAAGAAGGAAATGTGAAACGGGAAGAGTTTCACTGTTCTCATGCTTAGATTAGGAATGAGACCCCAACACCTCCTTTAATATGACAAAAGGATGGTTATTTGGTTGGTTGACGAGCTATAGGCGTTAGATTAGTTGGGAAACAACCCAATTGCCCGTAATCTCAATGAATTCCTTGCAACTTTTTAATTTTTTGAAACTTTTGCAAGTATACACGGGCTGTGATGGTGCAACTAGCGTACATATGTGGGCTGTAGTGGTGTAGTAGGCATGTGTACATGGACATTAATGGTGCAGGGCATGTACATCTTCAAAAAATGAGTTTTTAAGAAGAGCAACTCAGTGATGGCTTGGAAAAAATAGCAAGTAAGAGGGCCAAGTGCCAGGTATGCATGTCTGGAGAAATTTAGGGTTATAATAATGTAGCATATGAATTAACACATAATTGACACTTATCCTTGATTTAAAAGAACACCAAATGCGTGCATACCTTCCACTCTCCTCCCAACCTTAGACCACATTGCTCATAACTCTCAACTGTGGGTCACCCCCGAGCTAGGACTAAACTCCACCTAGGTAAAGGATTCCTATTTTGGCTAAGGTATCTTTGAAAAAACGAAAAATCAATCATAGGTGCCAACTCAAACTAACAACCTACAGTCCCTCATTCCTCACGTGCTTGTCCCACCCCAGTAAGTGTGCCCATTCTCTTCTTAACAATCCCTCGGTTGGCTCACTTCCTTTCTGGGGCTTCAACAATAGGACATACAAGAGTTCTCAGAGCCCTATAGCTACAGTTTGGCGCCTTCGAGAATTAATTCCAAATAATTCTCTCACCTGGAGAGAATGCTCATGGGCTTGACAACCCATCTATTCAATATCCTATGAGCTTGACAACCTGCTTCTTCAGTCCAACTCCAAAGCTAGCCAGGGTACAAGTAAACATGTATAGTAGCAACATGGTACAAATAACAACTAAGTGAGTGAAAGAGTGATGATAGAATGCTAGGAAAATGAACTGATTCCAAACTATATGTATGCATGTTCCCAACTTGACACTTGTCATGTTGAGAACTACCTTAGTCCCACTTGTCCCCATCCTTAGAACTTAGGATAGAATAATTATCCATACTTTATACTTTAAGGAATATTAATATAATATTCGTTTGGGCTCAATCCCCCCTAGCTTAGCCCCTTATCCTTAAATTTTATACCCCTTTCCCTATCTAGTGGAGTTTATCCCCCCATACTCTTTTACATGGTCAGTCTCCAACAATGATGTGTTTTCATTAATATTTTCATGTGATTACATATTACAATGATGGTCGACTGGCCATTTAACATATGACTCTCCATCCTAATAACCACAGAGACACTTTGACCTCAAAATACATATGCACAAAGGAACTTTGGCCCCAAAACCATGCACTTAATCCATTGTACGCAAACTCAGGGTTGTGCACACACTTCCTTCAATGCACAATCCTCACACACTCACAGAGGTGTGCGATACATTATAAAATGTGTGCACTTATTTTGTATGATATTCCCGTGCACTAACTCAATGCATGCAAAACTGAACCAAATACCTTGTACCATCAACTTGTTGGGTATGTGTTATATTCTTTTCATGTGTGTGTGTGGGCGCATCAGATTCGACAACTACATCTGACGATCCTTCTAGTAGTGCTCTTTGTGTCATGTTCGTTGGGTGCTTCTTAGGGGGGTCCTAGGGGGGGCCAGGTATGCCCCCCCTAGTTACGCATAGCATTCGGGGCAATGCCCCAATTTTTTTTTTGGGAGTTTTTGCTATTTTAACAAATTTTGATATTTTTAGCGGATTTTGCTATTTTTAGCGGTTTTCTAAATTAATCTCGGATTAAGGGATTAGGGTTTTGGTATCTACGAAATACCTAAAAACATTGTATATATATTGTATGGTGAATGGTGAAATTAATACAATGAAGCGTTGAAATATTTTCTCCCGGTTAATGGTTTTCGGTATAAATCTCTGCGTACTATGTGTATGAGCCATTGATTAATTTCTGTTTTGCTTAATAATCTATATGAATTTCTTTACTTCACAAGTTTAAAAATTAGATGTGGTATCATAGCTCATTTTTGGCTTCAGAGGGGCGCCTTTATTGTTGAGGGTTTGGCTCAGTCTTGATAGATCAAGTTTATCTTGGGGCTGTGATAAACCTGGGTTTAGTGGGAGCTTTTGTAGTGGAGATTCGAGTGTAGAAAGAGGAATGGCGAGATCTTCTAGAATCAAGATAGAGAAGTTCAACGGTAAAACCTTTGAGCTATGGAAGATCAATATGGAGGACCTTATTGTAGACAAAGAACAATGGGTCACTGTGGATCCTGGTACACATCCTACTGGTATGCAACCTACTGGAACATAGTCAACTGGTACACAACCTACTAGTACACAAACTACTAGTACACCACCTACTAGTATGTCGAAGGAAGATTGGGAGAAGTTGGACAGAAGAGCAAGGAGTACTATCCGAATTTGCCTGGTAGATTCAGTGTTGTTGAATGTCTCGGGAGAATCTATAGCCAAGGAACTATGGGATAAGTTAGGGAATTTGTATCAATCAAAGTCCCTGGTAAACAAGCTGTTTCATTGAAATAAGTTGTATCATCTTAGGATGGAAGATGGATATTCTATGCCAGAACATCTAAATGCCTTTAATACTCCGGTAAGTCAAATTGTCTCTGCTAATATTGTGATTGCAAAAGAAGATAAGTGTATTACTTTGTTATGTTCTTTGCCAGACTCTTGGGATAATCTGGTTGTAGCAATTGGTAGTACCACTCAATATACATTGAAGTATGAGGATGTAGTTGCATCCTTCTTCTCTGAAGAGATGATGCTGAAAAGAATGGATGGTCATAGCACATATACTTTATCTGTAGGAGGTCGTACCCAAGACATGAATCCTGGTAAGTCTTCAGGGGGGGGAAATCTAAATCTATAGGTAGATCTAAGTCTCTAGGAAAATCTTTGAGGAAATGATAGAAGTGTGGTAAAACATGGCAATATAAGAAAGATTGCAAGTCTAAGAAGGTTGATAAACCAAAGGGATATGATAGTACCTCTTCCACAGAGGCAAAAACCTCCACTGAAGAAGGAGGTGATGTTTACCTGACATCTACAGGTACACATGCAAATCGTGATGTATGGTTGATCGACTCAGGTGCGTCATACCATATGACCCCTCAAAGGGAGTGGTTCTCTAAATATGAAAAATATGATGGTGGTGATGTATTCCTAGGAGATGAATCTACAACCAAAATCATGGGATGTGGAAGGGTTAAGTTGCTGCTAAAATATGGGAGGATTATAACTCTCCCCGGGGTTCTGCACATTCCAAAACTAGCCAAGAGTCTAATATCTGTAAGCAATTTGGATGATGCAGGAGTGGATACTGTATTTGGAAAGGGCACTTGCAAGATGGTATGAGGAGCAATGGTGTTGATGAGGGGATTTCAGTGTGGAACTCTGTACAAGTTGTTGGGAAGCTCTTATACTAATGGGTGTAGCAATTCTGTTGTCCCTGAGCAGGTAAATGAAGGAGACAAGACCAATACTGTCCCAGAAAAGAAGACCATCTTGTGGCATCAAATACTGGGGCATATTGGAGAAAAGGGCCTTTGAACACTACACGATAAAGGTATGGTTGAAGGTATGTCTAATTGCACTTTGGATTTTGATTTCTGTGAACATTGCATATATGGTAAACAAAATTGAGTAAGATTCCCATGTGGTGCTACAAGAGTAAAGGGGATCTTAGAGTTGATACACAGTGATGTGTTTGGACCTGTTCCTGTTCCATCCCTAGGTAAATCTGTGTATGATGTTTCATTCATAAATGATTTCTCAAGGAACACATGGATTTATTTTCTTAGAAAGAAATCTGAGGTATTTGATAAATTTAAAGAGTTTAAGGCTTTGGTGGAAAATCGGAGAGAGAAGAAAATAAAGGTATTGAGGACAGATAATGGTGGAGAATTCTGCAGAAATGAATTCGAAGAATTCTGTAAGAAGTGTGGTAAAGCAAGGCATAATACTACTCCATACACACCTCAACATAATGGAGTTGTATAAAGGATGAACAAGACACTGATGGAAAAAACAAGGAGCATGCTTAGTGGTGCCGAGTTAGGACATGAATTCTAGGCAAAGGCAGTGGGTACAACATGTTACCTGGTCAATAGACCACCTTCATCAACGCTAGATGATAAAACTCCACACGAGGTATGGATTGGAAAGAAACCCTCTCTTCAACATCTTAGAGTGTTTGGTTGTGATGCTTATGTACATGTTCCAAAGGAAAATAGGAGTAAGTTGGATAAAAGGCTGAAAAGTGTATCTTTATTAGTTATAAAGATGGTGTGAAAGGTTATAATCTTTGGAACCCAGAAACTAAGAAGACTGTTTATAGTCGAGATGTTGTTTTTAGAGAGCTAAAAGATGTTTCCAAATAGGAATTCCTACCAAGGCCAGAAGAACTTGAGAAAATAGAGTTGTATTTGGATGATGCAAAATCTGAATTATCTGAAGAAGATGAAGCATAAGAAGAAGAACCTCAT
This sequence comes from Picea engelmannii, assembly GCA_009831015.1. Taxonomy (NCBI): domain Eukaryota; kingdom Viridiplantae; phylum Streptophyta; class Pinopsida; order Pinales; family Pinaceae; genus Picea; species Picea engelmannii. The sequence continues at coordinate 438,275 of ML777943.1, read as the reverse complement.
ACCTCAGTATTAAGGAGATCAATGAGGCAAAGAAGGCAACCAAAAAGGTTCATTCCACCTGATTTTTGTTCTATTTTTTCTTTATCTATTACCGATGATGATCCCAGAATTGTCAGGGAAGCAGTGAATTCAGAGGATAGTAAACTATGGAAGAAGGCCATGGTTGAAGAAATGGATGCCTTGGATAAGAATGAGGCATGGGATATAGTTGAGTTGCCAGTTGGAAGAAAATGTGTTGGTAGCAAATGGTTGTTTAAGAAGAAGTTTAATGCAGAAGGTAAAGTGGAGAAATAAAAAGCTTGGTTAGTAGCAAAAGGTTATTCCCAGGTAGAGGCAATTAACTTTGGTGAGATTTTTTCTCTTGTTGCCAAGTTAACATCTATTAGATTTATTTTATCTATTGCTACTGCTTTTGATCTTGAAGTGGAACAGATTGATGTGAAGACAACATTCCTACATGGGGATCTGGAAGATGAAATCTACGTGAAGCAGCTAGAAGGATTTGTAGTGAAGGGAAAGAAAGAGCTGGCCTGTAAACTAAATAAGTCACTATATGGTCTGAAACAATCACCTAGGATGTGGTACCAAAAGTTTGACACATACATCCTTGGATTGAAATTTGTGAGAATCAGGGCTGATCACTATGTATATTCCAAGTAGGTTGGTAATCACTTCATTTATGTAGTGTTGTATGTTGATGACATGCTGTTGGTAGGAAATAACATGGATGTTATCAAGGAGGTGAAATCACAACTATCCTCCAAATTTGACATGAAGGATCTCGGTGCTGCTAACTTCATTATGGGAATGGAGATTAAAAGAGATTGTGCAAACATAAAACTATGGTTGAATCAAAGAAAATATGTTGAGACGATATTGTAGAGGTTTAATATGCATGGAAGTAAACTGGTCAAGGTTCCTATTCCTATAGGTGTAAAGTTGTCTGCAGATCAGTGTCCCAAGACATAGGAAGAAGAAGAGGACATGTCCCATGTTCCGTATGCCAGTGCAGTTGGAAGTTTGATGTATGAAATGGTCTATACTAGACCAGACATTGCACATGCAGTGGGAGTTTTGAGCAGGTATATGTCAAAACCAGGGAAGAAGCATTAGACAACAATAAAGAGGGTCTTCAGGTATTTGAGTGGCACTACCAATTATGGATTGTGCTACCAAGGAAGACTAGGATTGGACAGAGTGGTGGACATACATGGATTTGTTTATGTAGAATGGGTTGGAGATCTAGATCTCAGAAGATCTACAAGTGGGTATGTGTTTAACCTATTTGGAGGAGCAATCAGTTGGATGAAAAAAACATAGGCTGTAGTGGCACTCTAAACTACATAAGTTGAATACATGGCATCCACTCATGCAAGCAAGGAAGTAGTATGGTTACAGAGATTGTGTTCAGGTATTGGGTTGGTACAACAAGCAGTGAGATTAGATTATGACATTCAGAGTGTAATATTCCTGGCAAAGAACCCAACTTATCATTCAAAGACAAAGCATATTGATGCTCAATATCACTTTGTGAGAGACATGGTTGAAGAAAATAAGGTGTTGCTGGAAAAGGTTGACACTTTGAAGAATGTTGCAGATTCATTGACAAAGTCTATGAGCACAGAAAATTTCTCCCAGTGTAGAGTAACAATGGGAATTGCTGCCCTGGATTGTTGACTATATAATCCTGTGGACCCCTAGATGCAAATAAAACAACAAGTGGGAGAATGTTGGGTATGTGTTATATTCTTTGCATGTGTGTGTGTGTGGGCACTTCAGATTCAACAACTACGTCTGATGATACCTCTAGTATTTCTCTTTGTGTTGTGTGTGCTGGGTGCTTCCTAGGGGGGTCCCAAGGGGGGCCAGGTATGCCCCCCCTGGTTACGTGCAATGCCCCAATTTGTTTTTTTGGGCGTTTTTTCTATTTTTAGCAGTTTTCTAAATTAATCCCAGATTAAGGGATTAGGGTTTTGGTATCTACGAAATACCTAAAAGAATTGTATATATATTGTATGGTGAATGGTGAAATTAATACAATGAAGCGTTGAAAGGTTGTCTCCTGGTTAAGGGTTTCTGGTATAAATCTCTGTGTACTATGTGTATGAGCCATTGATTAATTTCTGTCTTGCTTAAGAATCTATATGCATTGCTTTACTTCACAAGTTTAAAACTTACACAACTCACCAACTTATATGTATAATTACATTTACATTTATATGTACACATGGGTTTTGGTGTAGGGGTATTACACCTATGGTCTCTTCTTGTGTTGGTATCTTGGACTAGGACCTTCTTGCCAACACTGAGAGCACCATAAGAGGAGGAAGGGTTTATCGAGGGACCATTGAGTAGAGAAAGGAAAGGCCTTATAGTATGCATGAGGGACTGTTTAGTATAGAAAGGCTACATTCTTGGTGTTATGCTTAGTCTAAATAGGAAGGCGTCGATATGATTGAACAAGTGTTAGGGAGATGGCTAGGTGATTTGTTGAGGTGTTGGTTTAACTCTTCAAATTTTCATGGTTGATCACATGAGTTGGCATTATGGTATTATTGAATGAATGCAAGGATGCATTGAGTGAATCTGCACATTGGCACATATGTTTGATTGCATAGTGTGAATGCTTTTTGTGTCGGTAATGCACATATAATGAGTAATATTTGATTGTATTTAATATGTCGATAGCTAAAAGTAATTAAATTATTAGCATATTCTAATGTTGAGATCATTTCATGGGTTGTTGTAAATTTTACAATGAAATGATTATATGCCCGAATACTCATAGTTTGTTTGGTTGATTTAAAAGTTTTGTTAGAGAGGACATATTGTAGGTAGAATTGTCTTGGTTATGGAATTGAGTGTAAGCCCATAAAAAATATTGGTTGCTACCGCATGAAAGTGCTAAAAATTACGAGGAGGATCTCATAGTTATGGAATCTGATTTTTATTTTAAATAGAATTTAAATCTGTGATTGAAATTTTTATGATGGATTCTCATGGTAACTATATATGTATGATACACCTAAGTTGATGGATTTCTCTAGTAAGCATAGATGATGACCCCTATTAGTTGGAAACCATGGGGAGGATGCTACTATGATGACAATGGAACCCTATGATATACCTTGATCATCATAATCCATTGTTTATTAGAGGTTGCTAGTGGGACACCCCAACATTAAGACTATTTAAGTATATGCTCTTATTGCACATGAAATCCTTGGCAAGATTGATAGATCGAGGGATTGTTTAGCAAAGAGGGGGATTCCCAAGAGAGCGTGAACACCGTAAGGAAGAGGAAACTTGAAAAAAAATTCTATGAGAGATTCATGTTATGTGCTAGTTGGGATCAAGAAGGCATTGTATATTTTTGGTTTGTCAAAGAAGATAGTGAGTTGATTCTCACCTTTGAAAGCCATGTGAAGCAAATATATATATTCATATAGATAAGTATTGGGCTTATTTGCATACTTGATGTTGTGTTATGAATACATATAGGATTCATTTATGATTTGTAATTCCTATAGATGGAATAATTGTTGCATATAAATAGTTGTGATATGCACGTTCACCTTGATGATTGATGTTGGTATATGCTAAAATGTTGAGGCCTTGGAAGCTTCTCAAGGTAGTGAAATAAATTGTGGGATACTACTGTATAGATAACCATCAAATGCAAACAACCATGAGGAGGAAATCATTGCACATGCAACTAAATAATAGAGACATGAATACATGGTCTTAGCTGGAAGGAAGAAAACACCAAGGACTGTGTTATACCAAGGGGGAGTGGAATGTAATATCCCAGGTTTGAGCCTTGAATTATAATGTAATAAATCATGTATTATTTATATGATTTGTTCTATAAGATGAGGGTTAAGACATGCGGGATAAGATATGATGATCTCATGTTGTAAATAAGTGAAATGCATTGTATTATTCCTAGTGTGGAGCTCAAGACTAAGGCCCCACTAATGAATATATAAGAGTCCAAGTGGTGGGATAGGTTCACAATGTGGTGGGCATATTTCACATGAGAGGCTCATGATTTTGCAAAAATCATGAAAAAAGGAAAGTGCATAATAGTATAAATACACCAAAATAGTTTCTTGAGGAAGCATTAAAGGGACTATGATACCACAAGACATGGAGAGGTAAGGGGGTTGCTAGTTGATTTGACCTTATCATTGTCCTTGGAGTATTATCCCTTTTTATCCCATGTTTTATTACAACCTTCTTTCCAACCTTTGAATTATTGGTATGGTCTAAGTATAAGAGTTATATTTGTTATATCATTGGGAAGAGAGAGGGTTCTCATGCAAGAAAATGTTTTCCATTGTATTTTCCATAAATCATAAGGAAATTTTACCATTACGAGAATTAGGCAACCATTCGTGGGCATGGAGAGGAGACAAGATATATTGCTATGGGGATGTTTCTCCACGTTTTTTCATGGCTAATATGATGTTTGTTCTAGCTATAAATGGTATAAGTGTCCCCTATGATAATGTCTATCAAGATCCCATAGAAGAAATGAAATTTGGATACTAAAAATGTGGATGAAAAGAGGATGGTTAGAGAGAAATAACATTCCTAGAATGTGCACAATAGAAGAGGCAATAATTTTAGACTTACAACCGTACAATTTCTAATGATTGACTAACTTGAGGCTAAGTGTTTTCTATCCCAGGTTATTACCAGAAGACAACCAATAGATTGGGCTCCTTTTGCACACACTAAAGAGCATTAGAAGGGAAGAGAACCCTGAGAGATTATTGAATAAAGGAGTCTTCCTTGTGTTATGTGGGGAAGTGGAAGAGAGGGCCATGGTTGGTTAGAGTGATAGAAGAAGACCTAGAGAGCTCTATAGTGAGGAGAATGGATTATCAGGAGTGCAATGGGTTGGGTTGAGTGATTTTAGACCCCCATAGGAGGTCTCTTTACCCTAGTTGTATCATGTTCTAGCTTGGGGGTGGAATCCATAGATGATTCCTAAATTTGGATGGAAATTCACTCCTCAACAACCAATTTGGTTGACATGTATTTATTTATAGATAAGTAATTTTTCTACTTTTCTTGTGGAATGCTTTTCTATTTTGCTAAAGTAGTGAATTTAATGGGTAAATATAGAATTAAAATTATGCATCGCTATTTCTATTGCTTCTTTTATAGTGCACATAAATTCTATATTTTATTATTGTTTGAAGCTAACTTCAGCCTCACAGAATGTTTATGAGGTAAAATAAATTCATGGGTAGCATTGGATGGTCAAGAAAGGAATCCCGAGAACACTACAAATTGATAGTAGAGTGGTTTGGATTTTATTTGTAGTTTCACGTCCTAGCAAAGGACCATAAAGGGGGTTACGTATGATACACTTGGTAGGCACTATTGGAGGGATTGCGAATGCCATTAACCATGCACAAATTATTCAAGGTGCAAGGTGGCCATGCTCTATGTAATGTCCCCCAACTTAATCGAGGAACATTACTAGCGAAATACACATAAATTTTTTTTTTGTTTTGTTGTTGTTGTTTTTTTTTCTTTTCTTGCTAACTAATTTTGTAGCTTACCAACTATAGGAAAAAATACAATTTTAACAATGCGCTGATACCATGAACTAGATGCATCCTCAAAATTCTAAAATAAACATAAAATGAAACTAATAAACTCAAATACAACAATACATAATTTTTTCTCAAATACATAGTTAATACACAACAATTAAACTCATAATGCAACCCATAAACTTATCCTTTAAAATAGTTGTGAAAATAGCAGCATGGGATGGGGGTTCCACCCAACCATAGACTTGATGTTCCAGATCTCAACAAAAATTCACCACCGAGATGGGTCTAACGATCCACAAAAGAGGGTGGTCTCTCACTGTCCACTCATAGATTAGAAAATTCCACAACCCACTATCATTCTCCTATAGATATCCCGATTTTCCACTAGCTCTCTTCCTTTTGACTTGCCCAACCCAAGAAATTTACCCCTTCGCTTCTCTCAGTTCATCAAGCATCCCATTTGTTTATTAGGGTATCTCTGGCACAAGTAACCATGAGTCTCACTACTGGGAAACTCAAGGGAGCTCACTGCTAGGAAAAGTACTTGGAAAATAACAACAATCACTTGTTGTTATAGTGAAACTCACATAGGAGTTCACTCTTCAGGTCTGGAAACCTAGATCTTCAATATTTTTCTCCAAATACACTCCATTATTCACCCTCCATGGTTTCTCTAGCTCCAATGCTCTTCTTCCCCGTTCTCTACTTAGTGTTCATGCGAAAAGCATGACTATCCAAAATTACTCTCTCTACCCATACAAATTTCCTCTCTTTTCCACAAGCAAGTTGACTCTCACACTCCCCAATGTTGATTGTACTGCAACCCCATGCTCCCAATAAATATGGGATGTGACTTCTCACACCCACCCTCTTACATGAATTTAATGATTGGCTTTGGGAACACTCAACAAAAAAATAGAAGGTTCACTTTTTTTTTGGAAATTAAACTCATGAATAATTTCACCCTTTCATTAAACCCTCCTCTCTTGTGGATGAATCAACCCCCATCTCTGTCCATGTCCCCTTAGAAAATGACATGACATTTTATTTATTAAAATTTAGAAATATAATTCACATATACATTGCTTGGCCACAACTATACATTATATCTACATTAAGCATTAATTAAACTAGGGTTTATATAGGGGATGTTACATTCCCTCTCCCCTAAAATTGTGCTCCATCCTCAGTGAACAACACTATGTCGATATATATATACAAATTCACATCATAATACTAAGAAATACAATTATGTAATTTTTATATAACTCCAACAACAGTTCCAACCATAATCTCCTATTCCTCTCAACCCATTGACCCAAGGATTGTACCACATTCAATGCTCTCAGTCCATAGGGATATAACATTATTTTATGAGCCCCCCCAACGTAGGACTTGGATAGGACATTCTTATAATATGTTATCTTCAAAATTGAAAAAAAATTGCAGGTATTCTTCCTGTATAGTTTCTTAGTTCTCCCATGTTGTGTCTTTAGGACCATAGTAGGTCCATTGAACCTTTACTAGGCATGTGGCTTTGTTCCTGAGAAATTTGAATTTTCGGTCGAATATGCATACTGGTTCCACCTAGATATCTCCTTCGTGCTCCACCTGAATCACAATCCAACCAGTTATATTGTTAGGGTTAGGAAAATATTTCTTTAATAAGGACACACAAAATACATTATGCACTCTCAGGGATGCATGAAATGCTAACATGTATGCAATTGGACCTATGTTCTCTAATATTTCAAAAGGCCCGTAATATCTTGCTGCCAGTTTTGGGCAACAACCCAATCTTAGCAAACTTCTCTTTGCTTTCACTTTTAAAAATACATGTTCACCCACTTTAAAATATATGAAAACTTTGTTCTTGTCTGCATAACTTTTCTGCATGTCCTAGGCATCTTTTAAATTATGCTTTATCTTTGTAATATGCTCTTCCATTTCCTTCAACAAATCTGTCCCAATGATAGCTTTGGCTGCTAGGTTAACGTAACTCACTAGAATGTTACACTTTCTACAATACAATGCTTCAAATGGGCTCATTTTAAATGAGACTTGATACTCATTATTGCAAGAAAATTTAACTAAGTGGATATAATCCTCCCACTTGGATGGCTGGTCCATCACATACATTTTGATTGCAATATGCACCAGTCCAGTCCTAAACATGCTAATGATTTCAATATGCACCACCTCTCTCTCCTGTTGAGCGCATCAACCAGTTGGTTCTCCTTTCCTTTGATGCGCTTAATTTCAAAGTCTTATTCACTAAGGAATTCCAACCATGTAGTTTGTCTGACATTTAGTGTGGGCTGTCCAAACAAATGTTTCAGACCAAAATGGTCTATCCTTGGCTCAAATTTACTCCCCCATGAGGTAATTCCTCCACATATTTAGTGCATGAATAATGGCTACTAACTCTAGATCATGGGTAACATAATTCCTTCTATGCTCTTTTAATTTTCAGGACTCATAGCATACCACATGATCCTTTTGTGTGAGGAATCCATCAAGCCCTTCCTTGCACACATCCATGCACACAACAAAATATTCTTTCAGATCTACAATCTTCAATATTGGCACACTGGTCAAAATTTATTTCAACTACTGAAAAATCTTTTCACATTCAGAATTCCATTCAAATTTCACTCCCTTCTTTTGCAAAGAAGTAATGAGGCTTGCGATTTTTGAAAAATATTTAATGAATCTTCGGTAATACCTTGCAAGACCCATGAATGATACGACCTTTGTAACATTTCTTGGCATTGACCATCCTCTAATGGCCTCTATCTTCTTAGGATCAACTACTATCCCGTCCGTTGAAATAATATGACCCACCTAGTGAATCTTCTTTTGATAGAAGATGCACTTAGCTAGCTTGGCATACAACTTATTCTCTTGTAAAACTATTAGAACCATTTTTAAATGTTGTTCATGTTCTTCCTCTAACTTAGAGTATATTAGTATATCATCTAGGAACAAAATTACAAACTTTTCCAGGTATTCCTTGAACACTCCATTCATCAGGCACATGAAAATAGATGGGGCATATGATAACCTAAATGGCACTACCATGAATTCATAATGCCCGTACCTTGTCTTGAATGTTGTCTTGTTGATATATTCTTCCTTTATTCTCACATGATGATAGCTTGATATCAAGTCAATCTTTAAAAAAATCCTTGCACCTTTTATCAGATCAAATAGATTGTCAATCCCTGGTGAGCGATACTTGTTCTTTATGGAAACCGATACTTGTTCTTTATGACAACCGTATTTAGCTGTTTGAAACCAATGCAAAACCTTAAGGTTCCATCCTTATTCTTCACAAAAATAATTGGGGCTTCCCAAGGGGACACACTTGGGAAATATACCCCTTCTTTAACAGTTCCTCAAGCTGCATCCACAACTCCTTCAGTTCTGGTGTTCCTTCTGGGAAGCTCCTGACACCAAATCAATAGAGAAATCAATTTCTCTCTTTGGTGGAAATCCTGGAATCTCCCCCAAAACATCTTCAAAATCCTTCAAGGTCAGATGGTCTTCAATGCTTGGCATTATATCTTTGGTCCCCTCTTCCATATGGGCTGCAAAAAATTAACATCCCTTCCTAAAACTCTTTTTCAATTGCATATTTTAAATCTCTCTAATAGCTACAACCCTTGGGATGCCTTGAACCTTGTCTTATTTCCCCTATTCATCAAGACACGTGATTGTCTTGTTGTAACAGTCTAGGACAACTTGGTATTTTTGTAACCAATCCATGCCAATTAGACAATCATATGAACCCAATGGTATGATGTTCACATCTACCTTTGTGCTAATTCCATTCATATCTATTGGACAATCTTTCACTATATCATTAATTTTCCTCTTAGCCCACGTGGCTAACTAAACTAACCAAGATTTATTATGCCTACTCCTTTGTAAGTGAAATATTTCAAGAATGTTAGAGTTTATGTAATTACAACTAGCTCCAAAATCAATTAAACTTTTCATGAGCTAGTTATCACTCTTACCTTCCACTTCAATCACGGAGGATTGATGTTTTTCTTGCTTGTTTTCTAAGGCTACATAAATCCTTGGCATGTTTCCTCCCATGTCTTCCAATGTTTCAGTCTCCTGAATGTTGTGGAAAGTATTCATTATTTCTCCTTTGTGAGGGAAGTCCCTATATAAGTGATTTCCCTCACATCCCCAACATTGTACAGGTTGCTGCCTTGGCCTTTTCCTAAATGAATATGCCATCCTAGGCTCATTTTGGGTTGATTGTCCTTGTTGAATTGCTTGTGAGTTGTTCCTATGAAAGGGTGGCTTAAAACCTTTTTTCATTTGATCCCTTTTTTCTTTCATCTTTCCATTCCATGATTTTTGGAAGACTGACCTTCCTCTTCTTTTCTCATAAAGATGCTTTTATCTCCTTATGGCCTCCTCCAAAGTTCTGGGGTTATCATATTATATCTTGTCACTATAGATGGAAGGTAACCCACTCAGAAACCTTTGGATTTTAGCCTTATCATCCTTTATGAAGCCCACATACTTCAACAACTTAAATAATCTCTTCTCATATTCATCCATTGTCATGCTTCCCAACTTCATTTCAAAGAACCATTTCATATTCCTCTCACAGTGATTCTCTCACAATTTTTTCTCCTGGAAATATCCTTTGAATTGCCTCCATGAGACCTTATTCTCATCAAGGTTCTTATCTTACTTAAGCCAATCCCACCACATAGTTTCCTTTCCTTACAAGTGATAGGTTAAAATTCTTTCTTATACCCTTGAGGGGTGATCACGCAGTTGGGAATATTTCTTCATTTCCAATAGCCATGCCTCAACCTCTTCTCCCTTTCTATGCTTATCATTAAAATTCATTGGCTTGAATTTCCTGAGTTCACCTTGCAAGATATCTTCCTCATGCCTTCTCCTTTGCCTCCTGACATGAGACACACTTGGGATGCTCCTTGGCCCTGAAGTTGCATGATCTCTTCTTATGATCAAAATACTCAAGATATCATAAAATAACATAAGTACACACCATGTACATAATGTCAACATGGAACACAACTCCAATATAGATAAGTTACACAACAACTCCTTAAAGAATAGGGAAACCCCCTCCAAATAACCAAATACCTTTCATACTTCACAATTCACCTCTCAATAATGAATACATGATCTCTTATATATAACTATTCACACTTGCACATGAGGCCCCTTTATCACTAGGCTGACCCTATTACATATGTATTTACACATTAGATGTACATTTAGTCCCATATATGCCCCCCCTTGGGGTCATATCATATACATTTAGCCTCGGGTCATAACATAGTACCCTCCTTCAAAAATCTTTGTCCTCAAAGCTTTGCATTTAAAGGCTTCACATGTGATGAAACCAAGTAATATGATTTTCTTATGTTCCTACTTTCTTCGTTCCATTGTTGATGATTTATCCATCCAAAATCAATTCTTTTCGATCTTAATCTTTGGTGTCTAGTTGTTGAATAATTGTATTTCCTTTGATTCCATGTATTTTTGTTGAAGCTTCTCCAATTTGTAGTCGTTGTTGGTATCTGATAATATCTTGTTGAATATTAGTTTGGTGATGCCATGGTCCATGAATATTGACAAGTATTCCATCTTCTTACTTTATAATGTTGATATCATGCTTCTTGTCTTCCTTGAAATGTTTCTTGGTAATGAGAGTGTCGATATAGTTTCACATTTGATGGTCTTCCTTCACTCTGCACATGCATTTTATCTATCTTCTTTTCAGTGACAATGGAATCCTCAATTATATTTTCTTGGTCTTTGATTACTCTAGCCTTCGAAATAATACCATCATATTTGGCATGTACATCCTCTATATGGAGTTGAAATTATTCAAGTATCTTTTGTTGACCCTCTTGAATCTTGTCTTCTTTCTCCTTTTGAAGCTGCAATGTGATCCCATCTAACAAATTTTGACGTCCTTCAATTCTGGCTTGTATTTCTGATTTTACCTTATCAATATTTAATGATTCCTCAACCTTCATGCAAATTTCATCTTCCAGTCTTTTGGTAGATTTCCAAGATCCTTCTTTCCTCTTGATTTTGAAAATTCTTCTTTTCTTCTTTCAATCTCTTGACCTCATCCAATAGTTTTTATTATGGTTTCGTAATCTACATATATCTTCATCTTTCTTTTTCAAATCTTCCCTTGACTCATCATTTTCTCACTTTGATTTACTATTATTTTCTTGCTTTAAGTTCTTAACCTCCTTAATGAGTGATTCATTAAGGGACAATATCTTAGATAACTCCTCACCCTTCTTCTTAATCTCTTCCTTTGATTCTTTTAATTCATCTTGAATTCTATACAATTCCTCCATTTTTGTATCCCTAATCCATTTATTTGAGAAGAGTTTTTTAAATTCTTCCCATGTGCAGTGCCATCTAGTATTTTGATCAAGACTCATCCACCACTTCCAAGATTCATTAAAAAAATGATTTCTTGCCTTCGAAGTAGTCATGTCATATTATTTTACCAACCTCAAACATTCCGTAGGATTTATTTCATCTTTATCTTCATCTCCTGTAGATTCAGGTATTTCCATTGTTTCTTAATTGAGGTCTAATCACAACCCTCAAATCAGAACCTCAATATATTACGGATAAATATCTCAATTAGTTGCAATCCTTGTTCCAATATTCTCTTCTATGTGTTATCTTTTCAATGGATTTTGAATCAGCTCAATTAGACATTCCAATCAAAAGTTATGATAGTTTTAAGTGAACATACCTTTGAAACCCTAATTTGAAGTCTGTCCTCCTGGCCGAGCTTACTTGTGATTTGTCTTTGCAATTTTGGCCCTTCTTAGTCTGAAATTGTGACCTATAGTACTCTAAAAATTATTCTCTTCAATTCCACAGGTATGACCAAAATTGGATGTTCCAAGTGGAAGTTATGGTAACTTCCCCACACCTTGCTAATTTGTTTCCTTTCCAAGAGAGAGAACTTGTACAACATGCCCCGTGCACAATAATTGATCTTAAATTCTGAAAATTGTACCAGACATAGTATGACCTATCCACTATTTAATGCAATGTCTCTCACTCAATTTGGATACACTATGAATAATTTATGGCTGTTTTACCCAAAACACATGTTTGAGACTAATCAATAGGACTAGTCAGATACCCTATCTTCCACAGGGTGTATCTACAAACTTAGGATTACCCAGAAGATGAATTTTTTTATCAAAATACCTTGATAATTTATCTGAAAATGATCCAATTTCAGGGTCTAAAATGTCACATAAATTTTTTTATAGTGAAAACTCTGAGATGACCAACTTCAGGATGATTCCATAACCCTATCTTACACATGATATAGCTCCGAAATTATAAGGCCTCAAGAGATGAAATTTGTACCCCTCATACCTTGATCCGTATAATACATATCCTCTAAGTGGTTCCTTATGAAATGTCATAGAAAAACATTTATAGCAAAAATTTCAAGGTCTCTCAGATGCAGTAGCGAAACCCCAAGACCTTGAGCTCTGATACCAAATGTTATGATCCAAATACTCAAGATATCATAAAATAAAAGAAGCACATGCTATGTACATAATGTCAACATGGAGCACAACTCCAATATAGATAATTTACACAATAAATCAAAGAATAGGGGAACCCCCTCCAAATAACCAAATACCTTTCATACTTCACAATTCACCTCTCAATAATGAATACAAGATCTCTTATATATAGCTATTCACACTTGCACATGAGGCTCCTTTATCACTAGGCAGACCCTATTACATATGTATTTACACATTACATGTACATTTAGGCCCATATATTTCCCCCCCATGGGGTCATATCATATACATTTATCCTTGGGTCATAACAAATCTCATAGTGGATTTATTTAGCAAATGATGGAATCTGCTCATACTTATTGACTGTCTGTCATTTCCATGATCATCCCTTCTGCTATGGGATCTGGATGTCGTCTATTTTCTAGCATTAGTTTCTTTCTTTGTGTCAGAGTATTTATTGGATTTCCTTTGCAACATATTCAGACTCTACAATATCTCCTCCTATGCTTTCATAATCCTTTCATTATCTACCCTATAGATTTGCACTTCCCTCTACATGATTCTCATAGTTATAGGCTCCTACCTACCTATCCTTCCATTAGAATTTGTCTCAACATTTCCCATGCTGACATGCATACCTATGACCTCCTCCTCATGCCTCTAATATCCCTTGACATCTTCCATAAATCTAGTCCTCATATAAGAACCAAAATTATTTCACTGTACCTCTAATTCTACAAGAAATGTGCATGTAATAATTATTGTTGGAACATGCATACTGTAAAACATTTCACTAACTAGGATATAGGTTATTCTTCTTCTCAATTCAAAAATATCACAATTCACTAAGTCAAAATTTGATTCTTTAGATACATTCCTCTCCAAAACAACTCTCCAATGGCGATACTCATTCACAAGTTGCAATTTCCACTCATTGCTCTGTTTTTACCGCTGAAGAAATTAATTTATTACTTTATGAGAAATCGTAGTACCCAATTAAAAATTATGGATTGATATATGGAATATCCTCCTTAATACCTTTCTGATGACTCGTTTTCTAAAATCTGAGCTCCGAGCTGAAAGTTGTGGTCTGAGTAAGTTTAAACAATTTCTCATTTTTACCCCTGTATGCTACACGCGTCTTTTTTTTCTCTTCTTGCACTTTTTTACTTACCCATATTCTAAATACGGTTCTATGGTTGTCTTTAATGGTTCATGATATTTCCATAGACTACTTGTGTGTCCCAAATTGACTTCAAAGCGAGGCGTTATGCCCTCTGAAAGTAAATTGGTGCCAAAAATATACCTTGTATTGTTTTAGCTGTAATTTTTTCATAGTAGCTTTGTTTTGCACCCGAAATAGCTTGTTGGAAAGATATTTCTGATTCCTTTCATTTTAAACTATATATATTATGTGTACCAATGGCACACACATTGCTCTCAATTTCAACTACCTAAAAATGTCGTTTAGGGCCTCAAAATTCCCCTACAAGTTGTTGACCTTCAAAAATATTAAAATTTCGTAGAAAATTGACTGTTTTACTGTTATAATAGTCTTTTAATTTGACCTGTTAATCTCAAATTAGGATAAATATCACCCGTTGATCTCAAATTAGGATAAATATCACCCGTTGATCTAATAAACCTTCCCCTGGCCCATAACTAAATCTCCATCATTGATCGCCACTCAAATGCAATCTGGATCGTTGATCCAAGCTCCATCGACGATTGATGAACAGATTTCCTTTAGACGCGTGAAATACCTTGCCAGTTTCATCGACCCAACCATTGGTCGTGAATTATTTTTTTGACAACCAATTTTCCAAGACATCACTAAACCGATGGACTCAACCATCGACCGTTCCTATTGGCACATGAAAAAACTTTGCCTACTCAACCATTGACCTTTTCTTGGATGACCTAGCATGACACATGAATGCTGATGTGGCATGCCACATTGATTATGACGTGGCATGAGACACATTCATCCTTTTTTCTTCATCAAAGATCAACAACTTCTCTTAGATGAACAAAATACCTCACCAATTCCACTGACCTGACTATTGACCATCGATGATTTCCTTTGGGACGAGTGAAATGATTTACTGATTCGGCCAACCGGACCATCAACCGTTGGCCTTTTCTCTTGGCCAACTTGAAATTTTTTTCCAATCTCCCTGATCCGACCATCAATCATCGACAATTTCTCTTGTCAAACCATTTTTTTCCACGAATTTCACCGAATTCCGACACTTTGAAAAATTTTGACCAAAATCTAGGATGAATTTGGGTCATTGATCTCCCAGTTAAAATTATTACAACCGTTGATTGAACATACTTATTCCAACTCCATCGAAGAGTTTCAACTATCGATCTGCTCCATTTCCCAACCATCGAAAATGAATCTAGACTATCAATTTGTTTCATTTTCCCAACCACCGAAAACTTGTAAGTTTTTGGGTCAATCTACAATGAATTTATACCATTGATTTAGAAATCAAACATGATCTCGACCGTCAATCCATTAAAGTTTTCCCAATATTAAATGACCATTAAAACATGAATTTTGACCTTCCAAGTTGAATCTAACTCTTCAATTTGTAGATTAATTCCCTTGATCATCTTCGAGAGGGTTATGAGGAAAATTTCAAATTGAATTGTTTATAAATTTGGGGATCTCACTCTGACATTCATCATTTCCCTCAAATTTGTCACAGATCCAAAATATGTAACAATAATTTTTTCCAAATCAAGTTGGTTCTTGGCCCATACAGTTCCAACATTGAACCAAAATCTTTGATACCAATTTGTAATGTCCCCTAGCTTAACTGAGGAACATTACTAGCGAAATACACACAAAAATAAAATTTTCTGCTAACCAATCATGTAGCTTACCAACTATAGGAAAACATACAATTTTAACCATGTATTGATACCATGAACTAGATGCATCTACAACATTCTAAAATAAACATAAAATGCAGCTAGTAAACTCAAATACAACAACATATAATTCATTCTCAAATACAAACTTAATACACAACAATTAAACTCATAATGCAACATAGAAACAAGATAAAACACTTATCTTTTAAAATCGTTGTGCACCAAACTACTTAGGACATATGTTCCACCCAAACATAGACTTGTTGTTCTAGATCTCAACAACAAGTCACTCTCGAGCTTGGGCCAACAATCCACAAAAGAGGGTGGTCTCTCACTGTCCACTAACAACTCAACAAATCCCATAACCCAATGGAATTCTCATATAGATATCCCGATTTTCCACCATATCTCTTCCTCTTGACCCACCCAACCCAAGGAATGTGCCCCTTGATTTCGCTCAGTACCCCATTATAGGATACAAATCCTTATAATGGATGATGACACCGTGCTTAAGTGCACATGTTAACAATTTATCCCTAAAGATGACATGACATTGGGTTGTTGCTACTGTACCCAAATAAAAGGACAATAGGATTGGGCTCTCTTCCACTTCCCACTCCACTATGTTTCTACTACTAAGGAGGGTATTTTGGGAGGAGTACACATTGGCGATTGGTATTCCCATTGTAGTAGTTTTGTGCCCCCCTCCCCATATGGATTGTGACAGTATTGAAGGGGAGCTTGTTGTTGAGGAAAGAATACCTACTACAAGAGAAGTATTGGAATTATCACCAAGTATCCCATGTATATTTTAAATTAATTATTTAGGAAATTTATTCATAGGATTCTTATGCCTACCAACTAATAGGTACAAGACTCACTCTATTCAAACTTAGTAGTAGCCTTGCCAGAGAAAGGAGTTGAAGACATCACAAAGCGTTCACTAACACTAAGGATAATAGGAGACCCTTTGTTGTAACCTTGAATTGTAGGATGAAATATCACCATGGAGCTATGGGTTGGAGGCCTCGACAAATGAGATTTTAGTGCTATGAATTTAGTTTTCATGTTGTAAATAATGGATGCATCGAGATTCTCATAGTGTAACAAGTAATATTTATGAGGATATTCAATGTGCTTTGTTCTCCCAACCTTGCTAACCTCTCTCTAGATGCATTTTGAGTTGACTCTATATTATTCTTCATTTATAATTCCCCTAAAAGAATTTCCATAGAATACTATAACTAGATGCAACACTATGAATTCTTTATACATAAATACAGTTCACACAAACTAAGCTAAAAAAAATAAGGGTGAAGGAGTTCCATTTAATGGTTACTTTGACAACCGGATTATTAGTGATTTAGCTTCACTAGAATAAGGTAAATATAACCTTATTCTAGTTCCTTCAAGCTTTATTCTTCCTATTCCTTTTCATGCCTTGAAAATCTAGATATCAACAACTTTGTAGATATTACAGAAATTTGAATGATTTTAGATGGTCACAACCATTGTTTCTTTTGCATTAAAATATTATATGTATGCCTTTTGATGTTATACTATTTTGTGTTTTTATTGTTCATTATTTTCCATCATTGGTGGCATAAGAACATCTTAATGAATACAAAAAGATATCCAAGATTAGTGGCTAAAATTGAATCCATTATAATCATATCGATGAATTCCACTTTAATTAAAGCCCTAACAATAATTGTTAAACTATATCTCTTTTTGAACTATTATTGATATAAAATAAATTTATCATCAACGATAGTTATGGTTGAGTTGTGACTAGTCCTGAATTTTACCTTCACTTGGATTTTTTTATTATTATCATTTTTTAAATGTTTTTGACATTTAGGTTTTTGCGGAGAACCTCAACACTCACATTGTGTAAATTGTCTAATACATATGGTATGTTTCTAGTCATTTTTTCACATAAGAAAGTTGATATAGTAGTGTGCTCCCCTAAACCTTAATATATGTATATGTGACATTATTTTTATTAATAGTTTCAAATTTTGCAATTCACTTAGGCATGATAATCACTCTTTTGAGGCTAGCTTCAATTGCAATATTTTGGAGCTAGCTTGGATGGTCAGTACCACACTCAAACACCAAAACTAAGTAATAATTGGCTTGATTATTGGTTGTTACAACAATGCTGTTGATAGACATGAGAATCTAATAGAAACTAGGTTGGATAATCAATGTCTCTCTTTAAACATAAAACCAAATGGTAACTGATATGTATGACTATTAACTACCATGAGAATCTCATTATTACTAACAATGATGATAAAACCTAGAATGAACTCCCCAATTTGTTGTTAGACCATGCACTCATATCCTATATTATCGTAATGCAATTTGTACTTTCACATAATACTCATTGAGTATCTTACATATTGTTTTATTTTTTTGACAATAACACGCCCTTTTTTAGCTAGAGTTCAAGCTTATTTCCATCCAAAACCACTACTATAATATCTTCGTATTTATAATATTTGGACCAAGAGGGAGGAGTTGGTGAATATTTCACTTATCATTACACCTTAACAGACATATTTTTAAGAAGAACAAAGAAAGGTTGACCAACTCCTTGTGGAAGTAGTTCAAAACAAATCTTGAACTAGGAAAAACCAAATAGGGATTACACAAGCCAACATTCTAGTAGAGTAACAAATTAGGTTAAGGGATATGAGGATAGGGGTTATGAATTGATTTCAAGTTAGAAGATTATAGTGGGCTAGGGGGTTCGTTGTAGGGTTATGAAGTTAAAATGTTAGTCTTTTCATATGTCTCTAAGTTAAAGGGTTAGTCTTTACATATGTCTCTAAGTTAAAGGGTTAGTATCTACATATTTGCATATGTTGACGTTATGCATGCATATTTTCAATGCCCGTATCAAATTATGCATATATTTGATTCCATCAACTTTATATACTTAGTTTTGTTGTAATAGATCTATAGGTAACATGGATTATAATGGATATGAATTAGATGATGATGCTAGATGTTGGGAAAGAGATAGTAACATCGTAGAAGAAAAAGAAAATGAATAGTAATAAATGAAGGATGTAGTAAGAATCCCCAACAAGTTTCAATTATGTCCTTTATGTTTTTTATATAATATTGAAATATATGTATATATTTTATGAATATTTTCATTTGTATTTCTAAACGTTACTTTAGTTTGTTTTATGTTTCATAAAAGTTGGATAAAAAACTTGTAGCACTTGTAAAGAGTGTATAAAAAGAGAGAGACCATACCTAAATGTGGATTACTTATATTTGGTGCAACAAGGATCAAGTTTCATGGGTCTTAATCACAATCACGCCAAGCATGCTAGTTGTGGTATGCTTTATCCTGCATTTTACAATGAAATTTAGGGTATAATTGAATCCCATATGCTACATTTTTTATGGTACTTATTCATTCTATGACACACATAATAATGATGTAGCATAGGGTGTAGAGATGAGGATGAATAGAGAAGGAGATCTCTATTGGCAGAAGACAAAGAACATGTTAATGAGTATGATGATACACAAGTTTATGGAAAATGAAAGGTTTTAAAATTGTGAAGTGGAAAAATTTTCTATGAAGAAATTTTTGTCACTATCACAAGGGATATGTCAAAAGAATATCATAGCCATTAGTCTAAAATATGTAATGCTAGTAAGCCAAGAACATTACGTCATCTACATAGAAGGTTCCTAAATGTACTGTTTAGTAATAAATGGGCCCTTCATAGATTCTTTGAGACTACCAGGAGGAGGAGAATCCATATTGGGTGAAGTATGTTCAAATTAATCATCTCATACTCACTCATGTTTCTAGTCCATTACTTTTTATATTTCATTATGTATTGTCATTGAATTTTATGTAAATTTATTTTATGTGGTTTTGAACAAGTTCAATGAGTACATTAGTAAGCTCAATAAGGAAGACAAAAACACAAAAAATAGACCATCTAATTATGATGAAACCATATTTAAAATCATCCTTAAGGATATCTTAGAGACTAATAGTATCAATGATGATAAGACTGCATAGGGAGTGGACCCTTTAACACCACAATAAAAATCCACAAAGGTAATAAATAATATATTCTTGTAGTTATTGATTTTGATATGTGTGTAGTTATTTATTTAAATATGCTTTTAAATTGTTATATTTATTTGATGTAATCTCTTAGTACCATTGACCTAATTTTATGGTCATTTTTCAAGCATTGATAAACTTAATTGATATTATATTATCTTATGTAGAGGAACAAATGAGCACAATGAAATTAGGCATTACACGTTCTTCCAGTAATATTGGGAGGTCCTTGATTAGAGGGTGCTTTGTAAGTTTATCAATATAATATTAATACATCTCATTATTGAATATGGTTTTCTCTTATTACATACAATGAAATGACTATATACATGAGACCACAGACAAACAATTAAAGTACTCCCCAAGGAAAGGTTATGGAAGAATGGTGGAATATTTCCAACTCAGGCCCTCTGCAATTAATTGTTAATTATGTGTTTGTTTTTTGAACTTATATAGAGTTGGAATTATTCATTCATTAATTGAAATATATTATATTCTTTTAGATTGATGAAGATGAGAGTGATTTATAGGGATCATAGTGTATTGGCAACTTTCTAACCTAATTTTTTTTATTACATCTTTAAGTGTTAGCAATTCTTTATTTTATTGAACTCCTATTCTTTTATTATGTTTTCATACAATGAAGATAAGGAGGGTTCAAAAGATGAGGAGGGTACTAACAATAATTTAATCTACTTTTGATGTCAAATTCATTTCATTTCATTTCCTTGTATGTGTACATATGTTTTCATGAAATGCTGTATACAAAGTTGAGATTTACCTGAAGTGGCGGTGTACCACTTGTTTACAACAAGACAAAATTACCTAGTTATTTTACAATTTAATATAATCATTGCATTTGTATATGCATGGATTTTTACTTCCATGGCATGAGATTGGTTGAATGCTAGTGCAGTGAAATTTTATAATTGGATTTATGGATACATGATTTTTTCTCCAAATTGATTGATTTTTGGTGGGGTAAAATTTCACAATTCTATTTATATATCTATGATTTTTACTCTTTGTTGTAAATATCTGATCAAGATTATTTTGAGAATGATATGAAGGAAAAAATATAATTGAGATATAACAATGAAATACAAAAAAATATAGAAGAGAACACATAAATACGGCGAAACCCAACTTCTATTACTTAATAAGATAGAAAAACACTGTAGAACACAAATTGGAAAAATGGGGTAGCTTATCTCTAAAACGAAAGAGGGGGTAGCTTATCTCTAAAAAGAAAGTGATATTGGCTACACTTTATTCACAAGCATCTTTACATCACACTCCATTGCATGCTTAAAGGGCCACCTTCACCTCAATTATATATGAGAGAGTGAGAGGAGAACAATTCCGATGATGCATGTGGAATAAATTGGAATAAGTTTATAAAATGCCATAGGCATGTAAAATACTAGGACTTCCCAAGCGGTCACCCATCCCAGTACTACTCTAACCCGAGCGCGCTTAACTATAGAGTTCTAATGGGATCCAATGCATTAACACTAAGTTGTAGGCATGTAAATAAGATCATTACATGATGTATGTAATTAACAAATGAAGATGACATTACATTCCATTCCCCATCAAAAGGGTGAATGTTACGGTTTATCAAAACCACAGGCTCAAAATGGTGATTCAGTGGAAAAGGTTGATGGCCACCGAGATCCATCTGGATCAATATCCTCATACTAATCATCAATATCATGAATGTTTAAATGCTAGAAAAATAGTAATTACATGAAAATAATAATAAATAAATAAATACATAATTATAATTATAAGAATAATTAAATAATTAATAATAATAAATAATAATTATTAAGTAATCACTAATAAATAATGACAGTAATAATTAAATTAGTAAAAATAGTTAAATAATCAATCATAGTTAAATTAATACAAATAGTTAAATAATTAAAAATAATCATCGGGGTGGCAGATGCGGGAGGGGTTATTATAGACCCTAGGTGGAATAGTGAGATAAGATTCACTTGGAGTCTATGCCACACCACAAATAATCAAGTGGAAGAATATGCTCTGTTTAAAGGGATTCAATTAGTCATAGAAATCCAGATCCAACACATCATCATCATTGGAGACTCTTTGAACACTATTCAAATCCCGATTAAAGGTACTTTGTTAAGCCCTAATATTGGCTCATTAACCCTTAATTGGGGCATATTAGATTAGTAATGTTATTTTATTTATGTCGGCTTGCTCATTAACCCTTAATTGGGGCATATCAGATTAGTAATGTTATTTTATTTATGTCGGCTTTAGGCCATTAGTTGTAATTATACCTCCTAGTCTTTTATATATACCAAGGAGACATTTTCATTTTGAATCATCTTGGACTTGAAAATTTAAGTGGGGTAAAAGGAGGTTGCCCCCTTGAAGAGGATTATTATCTGAAATTATCTCTTTTTCAAGGTGTTGAGTACTTTTCCTGAGGTTTTTCTATGCTATATTGATGT